>OZ023169.1:27616798-28134298 GCA_963678695.2 Diplodus puntazzo
TGCTTTTCAACACAAATTTAAGCTAGCATTGCAGTTTGGCTCAAACCTTATATTCCATTCTTAATGCTTCATTCTCACCAAACTATTAGGAAGCTTCATTCTCTTCAGAGAGTTTTTAAACCAATTCTACATTATTTTCAACCCAGGAACTCTGTTTAAATTTATTTAAATATTTCCAGTCATCGACACATTGAGATTTATTGAATTTCTCAGTCTGATTCAGAGTCTTTGACTCATTCTCACTGTAACATCTCTTTAAACTCTACGTATTTTAATGCTTCATTCTCACCCAACTATTACAAAGCTTCATTCTCTTCAGACGAGACTTCAGATGACTTAAAGCTACCAATTCAGTTTGGCTTCAGTTTTTGAACAAATTCTACATTATTTCACAGTTTTTTAGATATTGTGGACATTATTCAAAGTTTTCACAGCCAGCAGTCCGCATTTGGCTTCAGCTGATCACAAGGAGCATTCACAACCGCAAGTTCTTCAGAACTTGCCTTTTCTAGTTATTAGTGGGCTGTGCTCGCCAGCCCACTATTGATATTCACCGCGCGTCTTCTTATTATTTTTCATCCTCCTTCCTTTTTTCTGTCGCTAACTTGTCCCACACCGTTGGTCGCACACAAACAAATTATACATCAAAACGTGCGGCTCGATCTGACTCGGTATGCTATTATTTTTATCACCAGAATATACATTTTTCGCGTCGTAAGACGCGAAAAACTGCGAAAAATTTCCCATAAGGAATGAATGGGACGAGGTCAAAAAAGTCGCAAATCTGCAATGTTTTTCAAACATCTCCTGCTCTGGCATACGTTCACCTAGAAACACCATTCAAACTTTAAAATGTAGACACAGGTCTTGTCTATTTGAGTTGTATTTGAACTTTTTTCCTACAATGTATAGTTTTTAAACTCTGACCCCTTAATGACGGTGAGTGATTTTGGAAGAATTCAGGGTTTTCAATGAGTGTGTATGGCGGAATGTTCGTGCAGCAGAGTGAGAGAGCCAACTGACACAGTGGCAGAAACTCAAAATTTTCCTCTGCTATTTTCTGTTTACATCATGATCCCGGCCACAAATGTCACTCAAAAACAGTGATATTTTCCAAAGTTGTAGCCACACGTGTCTTCTTTCTCTCAATGTGTCTACTTTATCGGTAGGATTTACGGTTTTTGAATTAACTGTCTCTAACCGACAAGAGTAGCTCTCAACAGTCCCATTCACTCCAATGTAAATCGGGGCGAGGATTTTCCAAACTGCACCTTTTTTAAACTCGCTCGTATTTCCACATTCCTGAAGCTAGGAACACGAAACTTCATGAGTGTCTTCTTTAAGGCCTTTCTGGCTCGATCGTGAAAAAAAATTGCCGATATCATGTATGATTTTGACTAAATAGCACTAGTTTGACATCCTAGATTTGAGGCAGAAATCAGTCTCAAATCAGCCTGGGACAGCCGTTGCTACGGGCCCTCACCAACCGTCACCTAGCAACCGAGATCAGCTGGGCCAACAGAGAGAGTGACAGACAGACAGACATATATGCACACACACACACACACACATGCACACACACACACACGCTCACATGCAGACACAAATACACACACACACACACACACACACACACACACACAAATACACACACACACACACACACACACACACACACGGACACACACAGATTATGAATCAGTTTTCCAGAACGTTCATGTTTTCGCGAAAACCTGCATAAGCTTTCCCATAAGGAATGAATGGGACGAGGTCAAAAAAGTCGCAGACACACAAATACACACACACACACACACACACACACACACACACACACACACACAGACGGACACACACAGATTATTAATCAGTTTTCTAGAACGTTCATGTTTTCGCGAAGTAAGTCGCGAAAACCTGCATAAACTTTCCCATAAGGAATGAATGGGACGAGATCAAAAAGTCGCAGACACACAGACACAGAGAGACAGAGAGACACACACACACACACACACACACACTCACATGCACACACACACACACACACAAAGTGAATGAGACAAGGTGAAAAGATCGAAAGGAAGAGTTCAAACATTGACATCTCTGGCATACTTTGACCGAGACGCACCATTCAAACTTTAAAATGTAGATAAAAGTCCAATTTATCAACGTGGGATTCAACTTTTGCTTTAGCTTTTGTAGTTTTTGTTCGTCACGGGGCAAAGCGCACAGCCCACTCTCGCGATTCCCCGGCGGGGAATTGTCTAGTTATTATTCTTCTTCCGTACGTTTTTTGTCCGCTATCTTCTCCTACAAATCTTGACCGATTCAAACCATTCAAATATCAAAATGTTCAGCTTTTTAAGGACATTACTGCTTGTATTTTTCTCATTTCAATATTTCATACTTTTGGAAATATTCAGCTTTTTCTGCCAAATTTTCCCCATTCATCCTTATGGGGATTTTTTCAAATTTCATTCTGCTATAACTTCAGCATACGTTCAGCTATTCAAACCATTCAAACATTCAAATGTTCAGCTCGTTCAGCTCTTTCAACCTTCCGCTTTTCAAATTTTCAACTTTTCAACTCTTTCAATAATTCAGCTTTTTCCCAAAAAAATTTAACATTGAATCAAATGGGAAAAGCTTCAAATCCTCTTGAAAACTCATCGCCTTTCAACCTCATCTTGTTCCTCATACGTTGAGCGAGAGACACCATTCAAACTTTAAACCAGTGTCAAGACCTTGAACTATTGACACTGTATTCAGTTTTTAAAAATTTAGTACAGTTTTGAAAATATCGCAGTTTTAGTTTTAGGAACTTTTAGCTCCTCTTCTGATTTTATAATGGATGTGTATTGCGTCAGCTAGAGTGGTGGTCTTATTTCAGATGTAGGATTTACGGTTTTGGATTTAGAAGCCCGAGAGCGACAAGAAGTTGAAATAAAGCCCCATAAGCCGCAATGTTAATTTTGAGGCTAAATTTCTGGAGGATCGCAGACGGTACCTGATTTGTCTCTCGCTCCTGTGCCCTCATTTCTCACTCGACAGAAATAAAAATGACATGAGCGAGTTCAGCCATGTCTCCTCTCCCTCATCATGTAAATATTTTTGCCATAACCATTACAGTTTTTTCAAAAATCGCAGGGGTTTGGGAGGTGTTTTCCCATTCATTCTAATAGGGATCTCTTCATCTCTGGCTCTCCTACTTCTCCCGCGTGTGTATCTCAAGAGTGCGTGTGTAGTGCCTGAGCTCAGTGGATGACATCATCTTTCGAGCTGGGAGCAGCTGGAAAATCTGGAGAAAGACTTTTCTTCAGCTGGATTTGGATCCCACATCTTTTACTTTACATAGACGATGCAGCCATTTTAAGCTCTTTCTGCCTTTAACTTTCCACATTTTCAGTCGTTTTTCACCTTTTTAAGCTCTTTCAACTCTGTTACTCCACAACTTTTCGGCCTTTTCGGTCTTTTTTCACCTTTTTAAGCTCTTTCTGCCTTTAACTTTCCACATTTTCATTCTTTTTTCACCTTTTTAAGCTCTTTCAACTCTGTTACTCCACAACTTTTCGGCCTTTTCAGTCTTTTTTCACCTTTTTAAGCTATTTCTGCCTTTCACTTTCCACCTCTTCAGTCTTTTTTCACATTTTTAAGCTCTTTCTGCCTTTAACTTTCCACCTCTTCAGTCTTTTTTCACATTTTTAAGCTCTTTCTGTCTTCTTACTCTACAACTTTTCTGCCTTTTCAGTCTTTGTTCACCTTTTTAAGCTCTTTCTGTCTTTCACTTTCCACCTTTTCAGTCGTTTTTCACCGTTTTAAGCTCTGTCTGCCTTTAACTTTCCACCTTTTCAGTCTTTTTTCGCTTTTTAAGCTCTTTCTGCCTTTAACTTTCTACCTTTTCAGTCTTTTTTTCACCTTTTTAAGCTCTTTCTGACTTTAACTTTCCACTTCTTCAGTCTTTTTTTCACATTTTTATGCTCTTTCTGTCCTCTTACTCTCCAACTTTTCTGCCTTTTCAGTCTTTTTTCACCTTTTTAAACTCTTTCTGCCTTTAACTTTCCACCTCTTCAGTCTTTTTTCACATTTTTATGCTCTTTCTGTCCTCTTACTCTCCAACTTTTCTGCCTTTTCAGTCTTTTTTCACCTTTTTAAGCACTTTCTGCCTTTAACTTTCCACCTCTTCAGTCTTTTTTCACATTTTTATGCTCTTTCTGTCCTCTTACTCTCCAACTTTTCTGCCTTTTCAGTCTTTTTTCACCTTTTTAAGCTCTTTCTGCCTTTAACTTTCCACCTCCTCAGTGTTTTTCACATTTTTATGCTCTTTCTGTCCTCTTACTCTCCAACTTTTCTGCCTTTTCCATCTTTTTTCACCTTTTTAAGCTCTTTCAACCCGGTTATTTCACAACTGTTTGGCCTTTTTAGTCTTTTTTCACCTTTTTAACCTCTTTCAGCCCTCTTAGTCTACAGCTTTTTAGCCTTTTCAGATATTCATATTTCTGCCTTTTCAACTCCTTCAAACATTCAACTTGATGTTCAGCAATTAAAATGTTCAACTTTTTCAAGTCTTTCAGCCCGCTTCGGCTTTTCTGTCGTTTCATCTTTTAAAAATATTAATCTTTCTGCCTTTTGAGCTTCTTTATACATTCAGATTCATGTTCAGCTACAGAAACTGTTTAGCTATCAACATGTTCAACTTTTTAAACTCTTTCGGCCTTGAACTTTTCAACTTTTTCAGCTTTTCGGCAGTACACTCAGCAGATTTCGCTTCATCCTTCAGCATTCACACTGTATTTTCGCAGGAAATGCAATTTTTCTAGTTATTCCTGCTTCCGTACATTTTTCGGCACGCTTCTTCTCCTACAAATATTGAGCGATTGAAACCATTCAAGTATCAAAATGTTCAGCTTTTTAAGGACATTACTGCTTGTATTTTTCTTTTTTCTACCTTTTATACTTTTGGCAATATTCAGCTTTTTCTGCAAAATTTTCCCCATTCATCCTTATGGGGAATTTTTCAAATTTCATTCTGCTATAACTTCAGCATACGTTCAGCTATTGAAACCGTTCAACTATTAAAATGTTCAGCTTTTTCAGCTCTTTCAACCTTCCACTTTTCAACTTTTCAACTTTTTCAATAATTCATCTTTTTCTAAAAAAAAAATAACATTGATTCAAATGGGAAAAGCTTCAAATCCTCCTCAAAACTCATCGCATTTCAACCTCATCTTCTTCCTCATACGTTGAGCGAGAGACACCATTCAAACTTTAAACCAGTCTCAAGAACTTGAACTATTGCCGATGTATTCAGTTTTTAAAAATCTTGTACGGTTTTGAAATGGTAGCAGTTTTAGTTTTAAGAACTTTTAGCTCCTCTTCTGATTTTATAATGGGTGTGTATTGCATCGGCTAGAGTGCGTGTCATCATCGCTTGAGTGAGGAGCCGTTCGAAGAATGGGAGCCAAAACTGTCTTCGGCTTGATTTTGATCCCACACCTTTTGCTTGACATAGACAATATATGCATAGAAATGTAGGAAATCTTGTTGGCTTTCTGTTGATCGTCTCACTTCAGATGTACGACTTACAGTTTTTGATGTGGAAGCCCTGGAGCGACATGAAGTTCAAGTATCGTCCCATAAGCCGCAATGTTAATTTTGAGGCTAAATTCTTGGCCGAGAGCAGACGGCACCTGATTTGTCTCTCGCTCCTGTGCCCTCATTTCTCACTCGACAGAAATAAAAACGACATGAGCGCGTTCAGCCATGTCTCCTCTCACTTAGCATATAAATATTTTGGCCATAACCATCACAGTTTTTTCAAAAATCACAGGAGTTTGGGAGGTGTTTTCCCATTCATTCTTATGAGGGCCAATTTGATATCTGTCTCTATTTCTCCAGCGTATGTATTGCATCAGCTACAGTGCGTGACATCATCGCTACAGTGTGAGGCCGCTCGAACAATTGAAGACAAAATTGTCTTCAGCCTTATTTTGATCCCAAATCATTTACTTGACATAGACAATATATACATAGAAATGTAGGAAATCTTGTTGGCTTTCAGCTGATGGTCTCATTTCATATGTAAGACTTACGGTTTTGGATTTAGCAGCCGGAGAGCGACAACAACTCTTTGTGGTCTTCCATAAGCCGCAATGTTAATTTTGAGACAGATTTCTTGGAAAAGAGCAGACGGTTCCTAATTTGTCTCTCGCTCTCCCGCCCTCATTTTGCACTCTCCAGAAATAAAAACGACATGACCGCGTTCAGCAACTCCTCCTGTAACTCACCATACAAATAGTTTGAGAATAACCATCACAGTTTTTTCAGGAATCGCAGGAGTTTGGGAGGCGTTTTCCCATTCATTCGTTATGGGGGACATTTTCGTCTCTGTCTCTGGTCCTGCTGCAGCATGTCTGCAGCCATTTTAAGCTCTTTCTGCCTTTAATTTTTCACTTTTAAGCCTTTTTTCACCTTTTTAAGCTCTTTCTGCCTTTAACTTTCCACCTTTTCAGTCTTTTTTCACCTTTTTAATCTCTTTCTGCCCCCGTACTGTGCAACTTTTCGGCCTTTTTCAGTCGTTTTTCACCTTTTTAAGCTCTTTCTGCCTTTCACTTTCCACCTTTTCAGTCTTCTTTCACCTTTTTAAGCTCTTTCTGCCTTTAACTTTCCTCATCACGCGGAAATCACAATTTCTCTCGTTAAATCATGCATATTGGTGTTGAAACTTGCCTGAAAAGCTGGAGTTTGAAAGTGGCTTATTTTTTTCGCTTTGGCTCTTTTTCTGAACTGGAATAGCGCACAATAGTTCGCGTTCCTAAAGCACAAGATTTTGCCTCTGCTCCTGTGGTGACGTTACCACAGGAGGCTACTTGCATAAGCATCGGCTCACAGCCGTCCTCAGCCAGACTTTCTGAGTGAGCATGCCGAATCTGCTTATTTCTCTGTCATTTTCACTATAGGCTTACAGATAAAAACAGCTGCATACTCAACATGCAGCGAGGCATTACCAAATGAAAACAGATTAATTTGTCCTGAACGGACATAATAACAGCCAGTCTCGTGCCAGAACTGCCTGCAAAACATGAATATGGGGAATGACGGAACGGAGTCCATAGAAAAACAAAGCGCACACAGTATTCCGCCCTCCCAAGCAGCGCGCTGATTCGCTAGCACACCGCCAATCAGAACGGCCATTCAGCTGGCACACAACCAATCAGAGAATCCAATGGCTCAGACGTCCGACAGCCCTCCTCCTCAGACTTTGCATGCTCAATCGGAGCAGACAACGTCCAAACGGCTCCGAAAGCTTCCGACGCAGCTGAACACACCGGACAGACATGTTCCCGACCTCGTCCGAGTCTCTCCAAACGCTTCAGACGTCCAACGGTTGGGCCGGTGTGTTTCTGCCTTTAAGCTCTTTCTGCCTTTAACTTTTCACCTTTCAGCCTTTTTTCACCCGTAAGCTCTTTCAGCCCTCTTACTCCACAGCCTTTTGAGCCTTTTCACATATTCATCTTTCTGCCTTTTCAACTCCTTCAAACTTTTAACCTCACGTTAAACAATTAAAATGGACAACTTTTTAAACTCTTTCAGCCCCCATCAGCTTTTCTGCCCTTTCAGCTTTTTAAAATATCCATCTTTTTGCATTTTCAACTCCTTCAAACATTCAGCTTCATGTTCAGCAAATAAAATGTTCAACCTTTTCAACTCTTTCAGCCCCCTTTGGCTTTTCTGCCTTTTCAGCTTTTTAAAATATTCATCTTTCTTTTGAGCTACAGACACCATTACAACTTTATAATATATAAATATGTTGGTGATAACCCTTACAGTTTTTTCAAAAATCGCAGGGGTTTGGCAGGCATTTTGCCATTCATTCTGATATGGATATGTTCATCTTTGACTCGGCTCCTGCTCCACCATGTGTGCAGCCATATCAAGCTCTTTCTGCCTATAACTTTTCTCCTTTTCAACCTTTTTTCACCTCTTCAAGCTCTTTCTGCCCTTTACTCGGCAAATTTTCGGTCTTTTCAGTCTTTTTTCACCTTTTTAAGCTCTTTCAGCCCCCTTACTCTACAGCTTTTTAGCCTTTTCAGATATTCATCTTTCTGCCTTTTCAACTCCTTCAAACATTCTGCTCCATGTTCATCTATGAAAATGTTCAACTTTTTAAACTCTTTCAGCCCTTTTCAACTTTTCTGTCTCTTCATCTTTTTAAAATATTCATCTTTCTGCCTTCTCAGCTTCTTTATACATTCAGCTTCATGTTCAGCTACAGAAACTGTTCAGCTATCAATATGTTCAACTTTTTAAACTCTTTCGGCCTTGACCTTTTCAACTTTTCAGCTTTTCGACTTTTTCAGCTTTTCAGAAGTACATTCAGCAGATTTCGCTTCAGACTTCAGCATTCACACTGTATTTTCGTAGGAAATACAAATTTTTCTAGTTGAGTTTTATTGCCCCTTGAGTAGCTGTTTATACAACTTGGTTAATTGAGAAAGCAGCTCAGTGATGTAGTGTGGTGTGATTTAGCACCTTCATTGAGCCAGAGCCTCAGCATTAGTTTTTAATCTTATGTATCATCAGTAACAACGTTAATACATTAGCAGCTGTAAACACTCATAAAAACATTAGAAAACACACCCTGTGATTTTGTGCCGACCTGTATACTGAACATAAGAGGAGTAGTTAACGTTTATAATAATCAGAGAACGTTGCACACGTTGTTTTTGGTTCCTCTCTGTTTCCTGAATGTATCCGTACGTGTGTGAATGTGTAAATGACAAACATTATAGCACTTTGTTAGCTTGATAAAGTTCACTCCATTGGCTTGTATCAGTTCACGGGGCTGAGCTGCCACATCCAATATGGGGGCGACGTCGACACATGGTCCAGCTGATACCTTCAGTTTATTACCGGGAGTACTGACTGTACAGTGCCGTGTGTGTTTCACGGTTCTTACTGTGAGACTGCAGCGGACCCATCACACTACCAGCAGCTCTTCAGAGCGGCTTCGTTACGATCACCGTAAATGTTAGAGCATTTGCGCACTGGAAAAAAGATGTGCGGCTGATTTGACCAAGCAAACGCCAACCATGTCCTGACCGCAGTACAGAACTGGACATGGTGGTGATTTCCCCGCTGTTTGTGACAACATGTACCACAGTCTATGCTAACAACAACACAGCCTTCACACTCTGCTCTGGTCTCTCTTCTTGCTCCAGCGTCGAACATGCACACTGCCGCCCCCTAACGTGTAAGATGCGTAGCACGGTCGGTCAGACTGGCGCTGAAGAAGAACAGAGGCCGCTGACGTCACTGTCCTGCGCCGCTTGGGATTGTGAATCCAAATTGAATTTTGGAACACTTTTTGCGGGGGGTGGGCTTTAAAACGAAAAAGCAGTTTACTTTTCAGCCCTGGCACAAAATGAGCAGTCTTGAAGAGGAAAATGAAAATGCAATCTGGATGATTTATTACTCATTTTATTTATGAGTCACATAATGCAGCGATGACCTTCAAATGAAAAAGCATTTCTGCTAATGCATTTTAATTTTCAAATGTGACATTTCAAATTGAATTTTGGCAACTATTTGCTGGGGCATATTTTGAAAATTAAATCTTAAATGTAATTTTCTTTATCATTTTAATTGTGTAACAAAATGAGCAGTCTTGAAGAACAAAATGAAAAAGCAATTTAGATAATTTATTACTCATTTTATTTTTGAGTCACATAATGCAGCTATATTCTGAAAATGGAAAAGCATTTCTGTTAATGCATTTTAATTTGAATTATGGAACAGATTCGCTTCCATAGCAGGACACCAAGGTCATGTCCTCAGTATTTTTGTGAGTCTTTAAAAAGATGTGTAATGAAAGCATTTCCTAAAATATTAATTTAAAGAGACAAATTGTTGAAACTACTTAACCCAATTGTTGGTGTGTTTTGAACAGAGGTTGGCATTATCTCGCTAGCAGAGCTGAACAGCTTGTTACATATGTGGAATAATGAGTTGTGCACGTACAGTACAGTCCTGTAATTTATTCTGACCCACATTCAAAACTAGTAACTCCAAGTCACACCACAGGAATAGAAGCAGCCAGTGTTCTAATCTGACCTCCTAAACTATTATTATGTCCAAACTTTGGTGCACAGAGCTAACTCTGTTCAGGTTCTGTTCATACATTTCTAGTGACAAAAACATTCACGTTAGGAAATCAAGGAATACATTATAATAACTGGGACCCCTGTCCCCTGGGCTTCAGCACCCCCCTGTGCAACTGGCTGCTGGACTTCCTCACTGAAAGACCACAGTCAGTGCGGGTCAGTCAGAATACCTCCAGTGTCATCACCCTCAGCACAGGCTCCCCTCAAAGGTTGTGTCCTGAGCAGTGATGCCAGTAACGCGTAATCTAAAGCGTTAATATTTCCAAAGCAGTAATCAGATTAAAGTTACTTATTCAAGTCACTGTGCGTTACTATTATTTTTGTCATTTTCCTCACTAAAATATATATATTTTTGCTTTCTTCTTGCGTCTCCGGGAGTGATGTCACGTACGCGACAAATCACGTTTTTCAGCACAAGGACAACTCATGTGTTACACCACGCAGCAACACAAACACAAACAATGGAGGGAGGAGAAAAATGCGCATTTTGTAGCTGGAATACAGTCATTATTTTGAGTTCGTGTCAGCTAAAGATGAGAATATTAAGGTTCGTTTTACACTCTGCTGGCGACAAAGAACTATCAAGCTTCAAAAACACGACGTCAAATTTGAAGTCGCAGCACAGTTAAGTTTACAGAGCAAGTCCCACCTGGTGGTGTTAAGCAGAGAGCTGCGAGCAAGCCACGGCGTCGACGTCTTCAAACAACAAAAGCTGGACTTCGGTGCAAAACAAGTAAGCGGGCGAGAGTTGAAGAAGTTGGTCGCGCAGTATGTTATAGTAGAGGAAATGCTGCGCTAAACAAAGCTGACTCGCCCTCGTTTCGTGCCATAATAAACACGATTCCACTACTATCAATGCCATGCTGCCTCACAGAACATGTTTTTCTTCCTACCTGGAGAAGGACAGAAATCTGAAGGCTATGCTGAATGTTATGGGGGGGGGGGGGGGTTCTTTACCTGCTGAATGTAACTAATAAAGTAACTTGTAATCTAACGTAGTTACTTTTAAAAACAGGTAATCAGTAAAGTAACTAAGTTACTTTTTAAAGGAGTAGTCAGTAATCAGTAGTCAGATTACTTTTTCAAGGTAACTGTGGCAACACTGGTCCTGAGTCCCCTGCTGTTCACTCTGATGATTCACGACCGCATCCCAAGGGCTATCACCAACCACATTGTGAAGTTTGCGGACGACACAACAGTGGTGGGTCTTATCAGGGATGACCACGACCTGGCTTACAGGGAGGAGGTGGAGCAGCTGGTGGGTTGGTGTAGCAAAAATAACTTGGTCCTGTACGTGGACAAAACCAAAGAGATCATTGTCGACTTCAGAAAGAAGCAGCCCAGCCACGCTCCACTTCATCAACATCAGAGCTGTGGAGGTGGTCAGCAGCACCAAGTTCCTGGGGGTGCCCATCACAGACAACCTCACCTGGTCTATGAACACTGCGGCGCTGGTCAAGTAGGCACAGCAACATCTGCACTCCCTGCCCATCCTCACTACATTCTACAAGAGCATCCTGACCAGCTGCATCTCCATGTGATGTGGAAGCTGCAAAGCCTCTGACTGGAGGAATGTGAGGGGAGTGGTGAGGACAGCGAAGAAGATCATTGGGACTTCTTTCCCCTCCATTCAGGTCATTGCTCCCAAGTGCTGCATGTCCAGAGCTGGTAATATTATCAGTTGTTGTATCATGGTAATTCTATGCCGAGCCCCTGAAACGAATTTCATTCTGTGTTCATTTGTTGCACACTGAATGACAATAAAGTCTGTCTAAGTCTCAGTCTAAGTCTAAGTCAAAACGCTACACAGCAGCAGCTTTGAATAAACATCAGCCCACCTTGCTGCAGTCAGGCTGGCTCCAGCCATCACCAACTCCAAATGCGGCCTGTGCCAGAAATTGTGTGGTGTTCCTGGAGGATTGATCAGGGCACATATATGTTCACTTGTGCAGGTAAGAGAAGTCTGTCTCTTCTGGTCATTGTGCTGCTAAAGGATTTGAATTAACAAGATTGAATATTTTCTTCTTGTTCTCTATGCTTAAGTTATTACCAAAATGTTTCTGTGATACCTCATTCAGCACTATTTTATTGATCAATAATGCAAAATACCTGTTCATTTTATTTTTTAATTTTGCTACAGTATTTTATTTCTTATTTTAAAGTGTATATTATACATTAATATATATTTCACTTGCAATTTTATACAACTTCGTTGAATCTCTGGAACATGCATTTTTTTCCCTGGCTGTAGCTACCACTAAATTCAAAATCTGTTCCCCCCCTTCCCAGCTACCACCACACCAGACAAATAATGACAGACTGGGCAGTAGAGGCTGCAGTACTTTAGGTATGCAGTGTTCCTTACACCCATAAGTGCAGCTGCTGCAGTTGTGCTCCTCTGCTCAGTTTGTTGGACGGTGAGGTGATATCAATGATCAATGCAATAAGAAACAGAACTGAAAGAGAGTAATTTCAAAATTGTGAATATTGGTGACTTTTTTCTGTTAAATTTAAGTCCAAATCCCAATTAATGCAAATAATGTATTTACTTTAACCATGTACAAAGACTCCTAATCTAAAAATAAAAAGGCCATATAAATTACAGAAAAATAAGATGCATCAATTAATACATTAAAAACACAATTATGATCAATCAAACAAATGTAATCTTAAGAACAGCATAATAACTTTAAATAAGAAAAAAAAAGCAAGGATAAAATCATCTGATTAAATGTTCAGTAATGTAGCGGTTATGGTTGTTAAAATAACAAATCAGAAAAAAAAATGCAGTTTCTGTGCTGTGCTTTTCTGTCCAGACATAAATAACAGGCACAAAAGATTCTTCCAATTAAAATCCATTAGTTTGAAAGTTATGCTGAGTGTCATGAAGTACATGAATCTGTCAATTACATTTTGTGACTATTTCACAAACTGCTGTGATACTGGGTTGAGAAAACTTAACAATGTAATACATAATTTCTCTGAATCTATTAGATATCATAAGTGATGATCAATAATTATACCATAATGTAGTTCAAGGTTCACTCAGGTTGCATTATCGTTATTGGTAACAGCTACATAGTAGGTCAGTTATATTAATACTGACAAACTATAAGACAAATGCATGTAGTTTTGAATAAAACTAAACAGGAGCCCATGAATTCCAACAGCTGATGGTTTTTTTTTTTTTTTTTTTTTTTTTAAATCTTATGTGCACAAGCACATTTTACATACAAACAAGCAGACATATCTTCAAAGTTAAGTCATGGCAGGCCTTTTGCTTTGTTCATAGGATACATTGCATTTATAGATTTTAAGAGTTTGTTGAAAACATTTATATGTTTAAAACATGGTGGAGTTGAACAGTAAATTCGCTGTTAGCACAAGATAAGAATATCAGATTAGGGGCTCTGTATCTCTGTATCTCTGTATCTGCCAGCTATGAGATAATTACCCAATACCTTCAAGATATCTTCATAAAAGTACAGCTGAGTTGGTAACATGTACTTCAGAAATCCACAGTTATATATTTCCCCTCCTATAGCTTGTCAAAATATTTTACAATGAAAGTTCAAATTAAAATCATGGCTTTACGACATGCCAAAGCAAAAATGTTCTCGTAAAAAAAAACAATTAATCGTTCAGCCCTAGTTTAAAAAGTTTTACATAGATTTAGATTGCTTTAAATAAGTATAATAAATAGATAAGTAACCCTATCAAGCAAATTAGAGCCTTTCTATATATTAGTTTCCACACAGCTGCATAATTGAGAGTCATTCTGTGATGTTCTCCCTCCAGTTTCATGCTGCTGCAGAGAGTACTGGTGCTGCTGATGTACACCGAATAGGTCATTTGTCTTGGATGATGATTGGTGTCCCATTTAAATGAGCATTAAGGTGTGAGGTTTGCTCAGAGACTTGGGCTGGGAGATGGATGAGACCATGAAGGCGGCTGGAACACTACTCTGTCTCCCTGGATTTGTCAATATGAAGGAATCTGTCAAACTGAATCAATAAGAGGGATTGCTCTCACCAAGCAATTATTGCTCTGTAATTGATAAATTTCCCATTTTTTCATTCCAAGTGTCAGCCATAGATACATTTTCACATCAGGGTCAATCTTTCATATGGTATTTTTAATGATTCACATATTACACCATTTCATTATTATGCAGAAATATTGCCTAATCAAATGATGTTTTTTTAAGATTATAAACTGATGCATAAGTTCTTTCTGTGGGAAATTGTGGTATATATATAAGGCAGACAGAAGAGGGCAGATAGAAAAACATCAATGACTCCTACACTAGGAATACTGAATTTTAAATTCAAAAGCCCCTGACCTCTTTGATTTCTCTTATACAAAGTGAAGAGAAGTTCTAGACTAGACTTTCTTTATTGTCATTCAACTTTCACCTTATAGTGCAGATCGGAACGAAATTTCGTTGCAGTTGGCTCAACATAGTACAGAATAAATGACAGCAAGTATTACACATAAAAATAAAATAAATCAAATGTGTAAACATAAATTACTATATAAACTAGAAAAATTGCGTTTCCGCGAAAATACAGTGTGAATGCTAATGGCTCAAGCGAAATCTGCAGAATGTACTGACGAAAAGCTGAAAAAGTTAAAAAGCTGAAAAAGCTTAAAAGTTAAAGGCTGGAAGAGCTTAAAAAGTTGAACATATTGATAGCTGAACAGTTTCTGTAGCTGAACATGAAGCTGAATGTATGAAGAGCTGAAAAGGCAGAAGGATGAATATCTGAAAAGCTGTAGAGTAAGAGGGCTGAAAGAGCTTAAAAAGGTGAAAAAAGACTGAAAAAGCAAAAAAGTTGCAGAGTAAGAGGGCAGAAAGAGCTTAAAAAGGTGAAAAAAGACTGAAAAAGCTGAAAAGTTGAAGGCTGAAAGAGCATAAAAAGTTGAACATATTGATAGCTGAACAGTTTCTGTAGCTGAACATGAAGCTAAATGTATAAAGAAGCTGAAAAGGCAGAAAGCTGATTATTTTAAAAAGATGAAAAGGCAGAAAAGCTGCAGAGGGCTGGAAGAGTTCAAATAGTTTAACATTTTCATAGCTGAACATGAAGTTGAATGTTCGAAGGAGCTGAAAATGCATAAAAACGAATGTCTGAAAAGGCCAAAAAGCTGTAGAGTAAGAGGGCAGAAAGAGCTTAAAATGTGAAAAAAGGCTGAAAGATGAAAAGTTAAAGGCAGAAAGAGCTTAAAATGGCTGCAGACATGCTGCAGCAGGAGCAGAGACAAAGACGAAAATATAAGGAATGAATGGGAAAACGCCTCCCAAACTCCTGCCATTTTTGAAAAATCTGTGATGGTTATTAGCAAAATATGTGTATGTTGAGTTACAGGAGGAGTTGCTGAACGCGGTCATGTCATTTATATTTCTGGAGAGTGACAAATGAGGGCACCAGAGCGAAAGACAAAGCAGGTACCGTCTGCTCTCCTCCAGAATGGGGGATTATGGGGGATTCTCTGGAGTGCTTGTTTCTCTCAGGCTTCTAAATCCAAAACCATAAGTCCCACATCTGAAATAAGACCATCAGCTGAAAGCCAACAATATTTTCTACATTTCTATGCAAATATTGTCTATGTGAAGTAAAAGATGTGGAATCCAAATCAAGCTGAAGAGAATTTTTTTTTCCCGATTTTGAAGCTGCTCTACAATCTGGGGTGCGGCAGTTGATGATGTCACGCACTCTAGCTGACGCAAAACACACCCATTATAAAGTCAGAAGACGGGCTAAAAATCCTTCAAACTAAAACTGTGATTATTTCAAAACCGTACAAGATTTTTAAAAACTGAATGCAAGTCCAATAGTTCAAGGTCTGCTGAGTGTTTTACAGTTCGAATGGTGTCTCTAGCTCAGCGTATGAGGGAGAAGAAGAGGTTGAAAGTTGATGAGTTTTGAAGAGCATTTGAAGATGTTCCCATTTACTTCAATGTTAAAATTTTTGGGGAAAAAGCTGAATTGCTGAAAAAGTTGAGAGATTAAAAAGCTGAACTATAGCTGAACGTATGCTGAAGTTGTAGCAGAATGAAATTTGAAAAATTCCCCATAAGGATGAATGGGAAAATTTTTACAGAAAAAGCTGAATATTTCCAAAAATATTAAAGATAGAAACGAGAAAAATACATGCCATCATGTCCTTAAAAAGGTCAACATTTTGATATTTGAATGGTTTAAATAGCTTAACCCTCTGGGGTCGATTGATGCGCCGGCGTGTCCAAATCACGTGACCAATTTAAGCTGACGTAGCAGCAAAATGGACTTTATGTGTTCAAGCAGCCTTCAAACTATTTACCAGCTTTTAAATCGTGCTGATAGGCCAAGTAAAATCGGATTTTATGATATATTATGTACGGCACACTTTTTTGCTAACATTGCCGTCACGTTTGCTGCACGTTTAGTGCAGGAAGAGACGGTAAAATCGGGCTTTCCTCACGAATGTGTCCGCAAGCAGGAAGTGTGTAAAAGCAAAAAAACGCGTTCCTATTGGTGGGAAAAGGCACCACACCAGCCAATCACAAAATTAGTTGGCAAGTCAGGTGATCTGGTTGCTGGGGGACAGGGGGAAGATTTGGGAGTGACAGGGCAGAAAAGTGAAAGCAGCAGTGGCGGTCACAGAGGCAGCGACAGAGATCGCGAGTTTTGAGAGTTGAGAGATCTGTGACATTTAGCGTAAATATATTGCACACAGTGATGCCAGTAACGGTCCAACTCAGTACTCTAATCTGATTACTTTTTTCAGTAACGAGTAATCTAACGCGTTAATATTTCCAAACCAGTAATCAGATTAAAGTTACTTATTCAAGTCACTGTGCGCTACTATTATTTTTGTCATTTTCCTCACTAAAAATATATATTTTTGCTTTCTTCTTACGTCTCTGGGAGTGATGTCACATACAGTCACGTTGTCATGTTTTCAGCACGAGGACATCTCACGTGTAACACCACGCAGCGACACAAACAAACAACAGTGGAGGGAGGGAGGAGAGAGATGCGCGTTGTCTTAGCTGGAAATACAGTAATTATTTGGAGGTAGTGTCAGCTAAAGATGAGAATGTTAAGGTTCGTTGTACACTCTGTGCTGGCGACAAAGTACTATCAAGCTTCAAAAACATAACTTCAAATTTGGAGTCGCAGCGCAGTTAAGTTTACAGAGCAAGTTCCACCAGGTGGTGTTAAGCAGAGAGCTGCGAGCAAAGCCACGGCCTCGACTTTTGCAGGAGGTCCCCCACCACCCAAACAACAAAAGCTGGACTTCAATGCAAAGCAAGTAAGTGGAGGTAATACAGCTCCTAATTTTGAAGGTACCTCCAAAAATGATCTTTCCCTTTGAGCTTGTATTTTCTAGTTAGCTCCAAATATGCCAATACTGATGTCTTTGTTATGCTGGGTGGAGTGTGGACCCAAGAGCGGACACTGAGGCAGATCAGAGTTAGAAAGCGGTGGTTTATTAAGCACAGAATTAACAGATGCTGAGCGCTCCAGACGGAGTCCCCGTCTGGTAATGTGGAGAGGGTCTGCGCGGGGGTTGACTCCCAGGGATGCCGGTATCGCGCCGGGTGCACCGGACGGCGCAGAGCGAGGGAGAGCCTGAGAAGGTGCGGAGAGCTGGAAGGCTGGAGCAGGTAGCACAGGAGGCCGGCGTCTCGGTGATCACTGGGGAAAGGACACGAAAGTAATTAATCTCAACAAGAGAACGAAGAACACAGTCGAAACCCTAACCCTAACCCTAACCCTGAGATCACTGGAGGAGACGGGCTTCAGCTGGGAGATGTGGAACGTGGGACAGCGGGGTTAATAGCTCTGTCCACCTCAAATGGACCGACAAAGTGAGGGGCCAGCTTGCGGGACCGCACCTAGAGCGGGAGTTCCAGAGCGCAGAGCCACACATTTTCTCCTGGCTGGTAGTGGGGAGCGGAGGTCCAGTGATGAATGCGCCAGCCGCTGGCTTCACCTGATAGACCGGTTGATGGCCTCTCGAGCCGCTCGCCAAACCTCCCTGCACTGGGTGATGTGTTCGTGGACCGACGGAACAGCGATCTCGCCCTCCTGGGCTGAGAGAAGGAGAGGTTGATAACCATAAGCGGCCCTGAATGGAGTTATGTTGGTGGTCGAGCTGGTCAGAGAGTTGTGTGTGTATTCAACCCACGGGTGGAAGGAAGACCAGGAGGTGGGCTTGCGGGCAGTGACGCAGCGCATGGCGGTCTCCAGATCCTGGTTGGCTCTCTCAGTCTGACCGTTAGATTGTGGTTGATAACCTGAGGTTAAACTAGAGGTGGTACTAAAAGCCTTACAGAAAGCCCGCTATACATAGGATGTGAATTGTGGGCCTCGATCGGAGACAATGTCTGTGGGGAGCCCGTGGAGTCGGAAAACGTGGAAGATGAGTAGCTCAGTGGTCTCAGTAGCGGAGGGCAGCTTGGTCAATGGGATGTAGTGGACCATCTTAGAGAAGCGGTCCACAATGGTGAAGATGACGGTGTTTCCAGCAGAGGGGGGGAGGCCCGTGACGAAGTCAACTAGTGTTGTGTCGGTCGCGAACGTGTCGTTCAAACGAACATAGCTTTTGAGTGAACGAACTGAACGGAATCACTTCATGAACTGATATGTTCCTTTCTCAGTTCAGTTGAGCTCAGCCGCGAGCGTGCCGGCTGGGAGTGGAACTGCCACGACTCACTCAGAGAACTGTGAGGACGTGATTCACGTTCGCGCTGTGATTCGTTCATGATTCGCGAACCTACTGCACACAGAGAACTGTCGCTGAGGACGTGATTCTCGTTCACGCTAACATCCGTTTAGCATCATGTTAAATGATTTTACTGCACAGTAAAAGTCACTCACGTTCGCGAACTTGATTCTCAGCGACGCGAATCATAAGTGAGCAGTTCGTTTATTGAACGACCTGCTGAGGGCGCAAATCACGTTCGCAGCGTCACTCACGTTTGCGAATGTGATTCGCGTCGCTCAGTTCGTTCAGTGAACAACCTGCTGAGGACGTGAATCAAGTTCGCACTGTCACTCACTCATGATTCATGTCGCTGAGGACGTGAGTCTCGTTCACGTACTGTGCTGAAAGTGGCGCTGTGTCACTCACTCACTCAGGGCAGAGGAGTTGATTCACGTTCAGTAACCGTACTGCTAAAATTAGCACTGTGTTGCTAACATCCGTGTAGCATCATGTTAAGTGATTTTACTGTGCACAGAGGACACTTTTACCGTGTAATAATTTTAGTGCATGCATACCACTCAGAGCAGCACTGCGTCTCCCGCGAATGATTGTGTACTATATTCCGTAAACGCACCGTCCCTCAGTAAGTGAACGTGAACCTCAGGGGTGAATCATGAACTGAATGACGGATCGTTTGGCTGTTTATCAGTTCAGGGAGTTGGAGAGCACTGAACGATTCGGTGAACGAATCATTTTAATGAACGGATTCTAAAGATTCAGTACAGGAAAAAGAACTGTCTTTCCCATCACTAAAGTCCACCACTATATGAGACCAGGGATGGCCGGGGACAGGTAGAGGTCTGAGGAGGCCAGCAGGGTGGCGATGAGAGGATTTGTTCCTGGCACACACCACGCAGGCAGCTACGAATTCTCCCATGTCTATGGCTTGGCCAGGCCACCAAAAATGCTGGCGAAGAAACTGAAGTTTCTTCCAGCTGGCCTGACGGGAACTACGTCTCTTAGCGGAACTTAGGTAGGCTAGATTCTTATGATCAGTCCAGATGAGAAAAGGCTCAATGGTTCCTTCGAGCCAATAACGCCACTCCTGCAGTGCCAACACGACAGCCAGCAGCTCTCTATTTCCCACGTCGTAATCCCTCTCGGCAGGGGAGAGGCGTCGGGAGAAGAAGGCATGGGGTGGAGCTTACTCGTGACGGCGCTGCGCTGGGAGAGGACGACTCCTATGCTGGAATCCAAAGTGTCCACCTCCACCACGAACTGGCGGGCCTGGTCAGGGTGTTGCAGGACAGGGCCGTGGGTGAATAATGTCTTCAGTTTGTTGAAGGCTAGGTCGGCTCCGGGAGACCAAGTAAAAGGAGAGGCAGGAGAAGTGAGTCTTAACACCAACCGCACCTGTTCAACGTGCTCCTCCGTTGTTCTGGAAAAAATCAAAATGTCATTGAGGTAGACAAAAACAAAATGATTAATCAAGTCTCTAAGAACATCATTGGTCATCGCTCGAAATACGGTGGGGGCGTTAGAAAGGCCAAACGGCATCACCTGGTGCTCAAGATGCCCCAGAGGGGTGTTAAAAGCAGTCTTCTATTCATCCCCCTTTCTGATGCCGACTAGGTGTTATGCGTTTCGTAGGTCAAGTTCGGTGAAGATCTTGGCGTGACACAGGGACTCGAAAGAAGGGTCAATAAGGGGTAGGGGATATTTGTTCCTTACGGTGATTTCATTTAATCCTCTGTAATCAATACACGGGCGAAGACTCCCATCCTTCTTCCCCACAAAAAAGAAGCCAGCGCCGAGGGGAGATGAGGAGGGTCGGACTAACCCAGAAGCTTGTGACGTATTGATATAATCCTCCACTGAATCCCGTTCAGGTGTGATAAATTGTAGAGCCGACTGGAAGGCAGAGGAGCACCAGGGAGTAGGTCAAAGGCACAGTCGTACGGGCGGTGGGGTGGCAGAGACAGCGCTTGCTCCTTGCTGAACACAGTGACCAAATCATGATAAACCTGGGGCACCAGAGACAGATCAGGTGAGGGGGAGCGATGGAGGAGGGTGGTTTGACAGTGGTGGCGGCGGAGCGTAGACAATGGGAATGACAGAAAGCGCTCCAGCTAGAGAAGGCGGCGGAACACCAGTCTATGTGGGGATTGTGAAGGCATAACCATGGGAGACCCAGAACAACAGGAGAAGAGGGGGAGGAGATGACGTAGAGCTGTAGATGTTCCCGATGATTGCCAGAAATTATCAATGAAGAGGGGTGTGGTGCGATGAGTGACGGTTGCCAGGCGCCGCCCATCCAATGCATTAACTGTCTTAGAGGCATAGAGGGTCTCAAGGGGAATTTGAGAGTTTTAACTATTGAAGAGTCAATGAAACTGTCATCTGCCCGGGAGTCAAACACGTGCAGATGTAGCGATTCACGTGACCACTGGAGGGATGCTGGGAGGACGATACAAGTAGTAGGGCTGGGTACGGATGTTGTCTGGCTCACCAATGTGCCCTTAATCACTGGCGAGTCGGGCCTTTTGGCAGGACCGGGCAGGTGGAGATAAGGTGTCCGGGCTGACCGCAGTAGAGGCACAGCTGTTGGTTAAACCGGCGTTGTCGTTCCTCGGGGATCAAACGAGTCCTGCCCACCTGCATGAGCTCCTCCGGAGCAGGAGGAGTTCTGGAGGTCCAGGTGGGGCGTGGGGAGCTCTCTCGTGGGGAACTCTGGGGTGCGGGCAGGGGGAGAGGGAGTTGGCTGGAGGTGGAGCTAACAGATCTGCGGCATAGAAGACAATCTCTCTCTCTCTCTCGCTCTCTGAGCCGGTTATCTAGCCGAATTACGAGGGAAATTAACTTCTCGAGGGAGTCTGGTTCGAATCTGGTTCGAGTGCAGGCTCGTTCCACCCTGTCTCGGCCTCCAAAATGCGGAAGACTATGAAGTAATTAGCTGCAGATTGAGAGCCCTGGTGTAACGAAAAAAGTCTGGTTGCTGCTTCAGAACCCTGAACCGGGTGATCAAAAACCTTCCTCATCTCTGTCACAAATGTATTGTGAGACTCACTGGCAGGCTGTAAATCAAAAACATGGGAGCACTGTAGCAAAAAACTGCCACACAAACCTACATCTCCTGAATACTGTTCTGGTGGGGGGACAGAAGGCTCCCTCCCCGGGGGAGATGAGAGCGGCGCTGCGCTCATACTGGGGGAATTACTCTCAGCAGCAGGTGTAGTCGAGGAGGCGGCGGCGGCAGGTGGTTGGGTAGTGAGCAGGTTGACTTGATGAACGATCTGGTTAACGGTGGTAGAGAGGTTCTGAAGTGTCTCCATTAATCCCTGGAGCATCTGTTCCTGCCTTCCCACGAGGACACCCTGAGCGTTCAGGGCCTGGTGGATGGAGTTTGGATCTGCTGGGTCCATGTCTTGGCCAGATGATTCTGTTATGCCGGGTGTGGACCCAAGAGCGGACACTGAGGCAGATCAGAGTTAGAAACCAGTGGTTTATTGAGCACACAATTAACGAATGCTGAGCGCTCATGACAGAATCCCCGTCTGGTATTGTGGAGAGGGTCTGCCCAGGGGTTGACTCCCAGGGATGCAGGTATCGTGCCGGGTGCGCCGGACGGCGCAGAGCAAGGGAGAACCTGAGAAGGTGCGGAGAGCAGGAAGGCTGGAGCAGGTAGCACAGGAGGCCGGCGGGTTGGTGATCACTGGGGAAAGGACACGAAAGTAATTAATCTCAACAAGAGAACGAAGAACACAGTCGAAGCCGCAGTAGCTACAGTCTATGTGAGCCATGTACCACATCTAGTCGAAGTAATCATCTGGCAGCAGGCAGCGTGAAGACCTAGGCTTTAATCAGCAGCCACCAAGCACACAATATATTACAGGACATAACAGTCTTTCCAATTTTAATCATAGTGTTATGCCATAGGGAGGAGAAGAATTGCTTACAGTGTAACAATTTAAAAATCTTATGCATTTTAGTCCAAATTTCTTTGGAGTGTGACATGATAGGATTGGGTAAGTCAAGTGAAGACTGAGAGAGTCTATCTATAGGCGAAAATGAAGATGCCAACTTATTTTCAATAGCAACCTCGTCTAATTTATTGTCTTTAGTCCAATGTTTGGCTATTTTGGCCATTCCGAAGGCAATGTAATATAATCTTGGGTCCGGCAATCCCAGTCCTCCTTTATCTCTAGGTGAGCACATTTTGCTAAGCTTAATTCTGGGTCTTTTCCCCTCCCATAAGAAGTCTTTACTTATCGTATCATATCGTTTAAAGAACTGGGGAGATATAGTAACTGTTACCATCATAAGTATGTAGTTGAACTGTGGTGAAATAACCATTTTTATGACATTAACCTTTCCCCACAATGCAAGCCTAATTTTTCCCCATTTATCCAAATTGTTTTTTTGGTTTTTTTTTAGTACTGGTTCAAAGTTTAATGCTGGTATTTCTTTGACATCCTGGCTTAGTTTTACTCCCAAATATTTCATCCCTTTTGATACCCATTTAAACCCAAAATTTGTCACTGAGTTCGAGATGGCATAATCCCGAGATAGGCATGGCCTCTGACTTTGTCCAATTAATCTTGTATCCTGATAATAGGGAATATGATTTTATTGTATCCATTAAGTGGGGTATTGAATTCAGTGGGTCTTTTACTAGCATCAATACATCATCCGCATACAATAGTAATTTGTGCTCCTTCCCACCCGAATCCACCCCCTCAATATTTCCATTCCCTCCTATAGCAATAGCCAGAGGTTGCAACACAATGTTGAACAATAATGGGGATAAAGGACAGCCCTGACGGGTTCCTCTAGTGAGGTTGAATAGGGGTGATATTAAACCGTTCGTTATCACCGCTGCCTTTGGGCTTTATACAGTGTTTTTATCCAGCTAATAAATGTTTGTCCAAATCCAAAATGTGATAAGGCTGCAAACAAGAATTCCCGCTGAACCTGGTCGAATGCCTTCTCAGCGTCAAGTGAGAGGGCAACAACCAAATCTGTTCCTGTCCTATTGGACCATATCAAGTGTAAAAGTATTCTCATATTGTTAGTGGATGACCTATTTTTCATAAATCCAACCTGATTAGGGTGTATGATGCTTGGTAATGCACTTTCCAGGTTAGAATTTTGCAATCCAAGCTGATTAAACTCAGCGGTCTATAATTTGCAGGGAATGTTGGAGGGAGAGTTGTGAAAGCTTCATTATATACATCTTTTAATATCGGTGCCAGGATATCTATATATTGCTTATAATACTCTGCCGGAAATCCATCCAATTCATCCTGTTGAGGATTAATGTCTGATGTGTATAATTCTTTATAGAACTGTTGTAGAACCTCATTTATTTCCTTTGTTGAAGAGACAAATGCATTACCTTTTTCAATTGCTGAAATCACATTCTGAAAATTTTGCTGCTAGTCTAGCAAGTAGCTTGCCTGTTTGTTCTCCTCCCTCATAAAATGTTGTCCAAAGCCTAAATAAAGCATATTCTGCTTTTTTATTATAGATATCCTGCAATTGGAACTTAAGCTTACATAAATGTTGATACAGTTTATCCAAAAAATGCTTTGATAATTCCATTTCCTGATTGTTGATCACTCTTTCCAATTCTGTTATCTTTTTCATATTCTATTCCTTTTTTTTTCTAGATGAATGTGCTATCATTTTCCCTCGAATATAGGCCTTAGATGCCTCCCATTCCATTGCTTTGGTGTCGGTGCTGCCAGCATTAATTTCAAAGAAAGATTTAATATCCTCCTTCAACAGGAGATTAAAATTCTCATCTTGTATCAACGAAGTATTCATTCTCCATCTACCTTTTTTCTCTACATCAGTATTTATATCAATGCCGAGCTCTACTGGAGCATGGTCCGAGAGGGCCATTGCATTTGTTTTACACATCACAACTTGTTTTATAATGGTGTTCGAAATCAAAAACATGTCGATCCTAGAGTAAGATTTTTGGCAGTGCGAAAAGAAAGTGTATTCCCCTCCAGTAGGATTTATCAATCGCCATATATCGACCAACCCTACATCCTCGTTTATCATGTGTATTGCGGCTCTATCCTTAGGCATCAGAGGGCCCCTAAATTTGCTTCTATCTAGACAGGGATCTAAAACTTGATTAAAGTCTCCTGCCAAAATTATCTGACCTTCCATTTCTCCCAGCGTCTTATTCACATCAAAAAAGTGTGGATCACCTTTATTCGGTGCATACATATTGCACAATTTTGTCCTGGAACCGTTGATCAGTGCTTCAATACATACCATTCTGCCTTCTTTATCCTTTATCTCCTTGAGTAGAATAAAACTTTATTTTTTGTTTATTAATATTATTACTCCATTCTGCTTACTGGAGAAGGAGCTATGGAAAACATGTCCAACCCAACTCCGTTTCAGTTTCAGTGCCTCTCCTTCTCTAAAGTGCGTTTCCTGGAGAAAAGCTATGTCCGCCTTATTATACTTCAGATAAATCAACACCTTCCCTCTGTTAACAGGATTCCCACATCCATTGATATTCCAGCTCAGGGGCGCCGCCAGGGATTTTGGGCCCCATGAAAAAAAATCTAGTTGGGCCCTTGTATAGGTTGCCCATGTCTTAAAGGGCCCCCTGTCAGTGCCAGGCCCTTGGAATCATCCTAACCTTTCCCCCCCTGGCGGCACCCCTGTTTCAGCTTATGCACTGAACATGGTGCCTAGCCATAGTTTGCATGTGAATAGCAGTCTATGCCTATTAAGACTACATTTAGATCATTATTAGTTATGTCCCCCACTAGCGCCTCTTGTAATTGCCATGTCTCATTCATTTGTACTTTCATCTGTCATCACCAAATGAAGCTTAATACACAGCTTACCTGTAACAGAGTAAGCCATAATAGTTCTGAAAAAAGAAACACATAGAAAAAACTAAAACAAGGGAAAAAAAACCTAACTTAGAGGAAGCCCACATAACTCTTGGGGCCTCTGGCTTTCCTCCAGCCATATAAAACAAACAAAAAAACAAAAAACAAAAAACCTGAGGCTTAGATCCATGGTGTAATGTACAACCAGCCAGAAGAAGCTCCTTCTCTGGCTTTGTTGCTCAGGCAGCACAAAATCAAACTCACACCCACCTCTTTAAGACACTGTCAACTCTCTCTGTATTGGAGTTAATCCTGATGAACTTCTCTGCCTCTTTGGCATTGTGAAGCTTTGATTCTTCCCCTTCCACGTGAATCGCAGGGACACTGGATGAGCCAGCGTGTATCTCATGTTGAGCCGCTTCAGCGCTCTCTTCGTGGTTGTGAAAGTTTTTCTTTTCTCAGCGAGCTCCTGCGTCATATCTGGAAACAGTGAAAGTCGGATGCCTTCCCATTCGACCCCGCGCCTCTCTCTGGCCACCTTCACTACTTTATCCCTTGCAGACTGTCGTAGGAATCTAATCAGCACCGGTCTGGGCGGCTGGCCGTCATTAGGCACGGGAGCGAGCGATGCGCTCTTTCAACTTCAAATTCACCATCAACGTTAACTCCGAGCCCCTCGCTCAGCACTCTCCTCACACAGCTCTCCAATGTGCCGTTCATCTCGTAGGTTTCTTTCAGCCCCACCGATTGCACGTTATTTCTATTACTGTGATTTTAAGCATCTGCAAGCGGTTCCACATAGCATCCATCCTTTTCATGGTGGTTCCTGTTGTTAATGAGCCCCTCAGTTGCGTCCTCCAGGTGGTGGATACGGCCCTTTGCTTCTTTCAACTTTTCCTAAATCCCATTCACCAGTATCTTTAGCTCAGAGGTTATTTGTTTGATAGTTAATATATCTGCTGCCACCCCCTACAGCGTGGTATTCATTTTGGTGATCTCAGCAATCTATGTCTACGGTGTTCTGGTCACCCTCACCTCCTGGTGGTGAACCACGAATTTCCGTGTCTTTGTCCGGAGATCGGCTGCCTCTAGTCGACATGCGGCTCGTTGTCGCCTTGGCCTTGAAATACTTCGAAGTTGCCATTTGGGTCAAAACAACCTCTCTCAGTGATTCGGAAGTTCTTTGGAATCTAATATGTATATGTGTGTAATCATTGAGGTAGGAGATTGCGGGTTTTTAGGCACCAGTAATTGTAGCAGTCTTGAGAATACTGTTACCACAGCATGGATCAGCTGGTCGGCATATTCCTTAAGCACCCATCCTGGTATGTTGTTGGGGCCCGCTGCTTTCCAAGTGTTCACTCTCCTTAGGGTTCTCCGGACATCAACTATATCCAGACTGGGTGGCTGCTCATCGGCACAAGGAATAGATTTCCTTGCAGGAGTGGTGTTGAGTGCCACAAACCTCCCAATGTGGTTATTGAGTTCGCTGAGAAAGTTGATGTTGTTGTCGCAGGGGGGAGGAGTAGCTTTATAGTCTGTGATGACTTGAATACCATGCTGCATTGGTCAGATGTTTGTGGGGTCATGGAGGAGGTCCTGCACTTTCTGACCATGAGCACACTTTGCAACTTATGGCATGCTTCAGGTTGGTTCTAGCTGTTCAAAGTGCCACCATGTCACCAGATTTAACGTCATTCCATGCTTTCAGCATTGCATGTATCTCACTGGTAATCCAGGGTTTCTTGTTGGCAAATGAGGAGATGTTTATGCTTACACCAACATCCACCATGCACTTCTGAATGTATGCAGACACAGACTTAGCATACTCCTCCACCCACGTGTGATGATTGTCCATAGCAGCTGCCTTGAACATGTCCTAGTCCGCGTGCTAGAAGCAGTCCTGTATGGATGTACCGTATTGCTTCCATATATTATTAGCAACACATCTACAAAAATCTGCCTGCATTTCAAAATGATAAGCATTTATATTTCATATGAGCTCATTCATGCGTGCTTGCGCCCTCCCAGAACTCCCATTCTACACACTGGGTTACTTTCATTTTTAAAAATTGCCTCCGTCTAATTTTCCTTCGGGTGCGGGTCGGGCGTCGGTATCAATTTATAGCGGGTTGGCTCGGGTGCGGAATGTAATTTGTGCTACTGTCGGAAAACGGGTCGGATGCGGTTCTAAGTATGGCGGGTACGGGTGGGTGCGGGTTTGCAAAATAAGACCCGTGCAGGACTCTGACATAAGCCCCTTTCACACAGAGAAGCCACATTAATGCGGCAGCAGTGGTTCGCCATTTCTCCGCTGTTGGTCAATCACACAGGCCCACAGCAGCACTGGCGTAAAGGCAAACCTCTTTGTAATTCACAGAAAGCTGGCGCTGCAGCTCCTAAAGAGGCATGTTGGTACACGTCATGATGATGACGTCTGTGTGTTTTCAAGGTGTTTGCCCGGTATCCTCCTGTTAATCTAAACCTGTGGACAGTTTATAATCATATGGATGCTGTTATAATGTGTTGTGATTAAGTTCCTGACCACCAAACATCCTGGAAAGTGACAAAGTTACGTTTTTCACTATAAATTACATAATTAAATAATCACCATCAGTAAACTGGATGCTGTCTGACTCTGTCACTCACTGGGAGGGAGGCTGTTTTCTGGGGGAAAGTTCACTGAAGTCTCAGTCGGGAGGGCTAACCATCGCAGTGATTTTTTTCAACACAAACACTTGGTGAGTTAAAGTTTTAAAGTTTTAAAGTGTCAGTAGGAAAGGCAGGATCCCTGCATCCAAACAGCAGTGTGAATGGGGCTACAGTTTTCATATTGGCTTAAATGAAGTCCCATGCCACAATGAAAACTCCCTCTGGATGTGTAGATTCCAGTTCACTGATGGAGCAGTATAGAACATTCAGGGCCTCTCTGGTGTTTGCACTGGGGGAATGTACACTGCTGTGAAGATCATACCACTGAATTAGATAGATAGATGTATGTAAAAAATGTATAAAAATGTATAAATAAGCAGTATTGATTGTAGTGCAAAATGAAATATAAAATATAAGGTGCAGTGAACAGATAAGGTGCAGTGAACAGTGTGGGTAAAAACACATAAGGTGTGTAGAATTCCCGGGGTAAAGAATCCTGAGACTAAACTGAGTAAATTAAATCATTGTTGTCACTGACTGAATCCACAGTTTTTTAAATTCTCAGGTTCGTGAGCGAAAAATGATACAGACACCAAGTCATTTATGTTGTTAAATCGATTGTTAATATGATAAGAAGTGTTTTCATTGCTCCAAGGTCCAAGATGTCTTTAAAAGGTGGCAAAGATGCAATTGTGAGCTTTATATACAAAATCACCTCTAAACAGTAATTTCATAGATTTTTATCAATTTGCTTCATTTCTCAATACTAAAAATGTCCGTAAATATGCTGTAATATAATTTTGCTGTTGACTTTTCAATCCTCTTGCAGCAAGGCCATCCTTCCGTCTATGTGCAACCTGTCTATAAAATTTTGAGTGTGATCTCCCCAAACCGACAAAACCAAACAAACAAACAAAAAAAATCACTAGACTGAGTCACACATCAAGAATAATTCCATGTAAAGCTTGGCTGCAACCCAGGGAACGCTGACTCTAGTCTCTGAATTCGTTTTGGCCAGGAAGAACCAGGAAAAACTTTGATCTACCTTCAGCACATATGGAAGCCATCTCCAACATTCTAGCTGGACTAAAGCATGTTTTTAGAAGCTGGTCAAGTAGTCTATGTCTGGCCACGGTGTATAGAGTTTCAAAGGCTGTAGATTCAGTTACTGTTAATATGGGTCTTCTACAGCGGTCAAACACAGGTCAGTGGAGGAAGCAAATGAGCAACAGTTATACTGTACGTGTGTGTGTGTGTGTGTGTGTGTGTGTGTGTGTGTGTGTGCGTGTGTGCGGGGGGGGGGGGGATTAATGGAAGCTGCAAAAATGACAGGATATTGTGTGTTTGTGCATGTGTGTTTGTGACAGAGATAAAGTGTTGCACTTTATATGGGTGCATTAATATCATCGTGCCAAAATGAAAAATACTGTGAATGATCTACTTAACTGGAAAGACAATAATTCCAGCCTCCCACACAGATGAATGGCTGCTTGTTTAGGACATATGATGCAGAATAAAAAAGTAAATAAGTGAGATGAAGTTCAACATGAGGTAACTAGTCGCTCACAGGAATATCCTGCTGTTCCATAACTGGGATTTCTTTTCTGCAGTCCCTCTGAGGAGTTCTTAGAAATGTATTTACTGTATTTATGAGCATCCTCACCCAGGCACATTTCCTCGCTTGACACATCGAGGACACAGTGGTTTACAAAGATGAAGAAAAACAACAACAAAAAAAGAAAAAAACTACAAGACTTTAAACAAAGACATTTATGAGTCTGCGATTTAGTAGTTGCAAATATTTGCTCTAGACTTGCTACAACTTGAATTATCTTAGAAATGTCTTGCTGGAAAATGGAGTGACGGAATGCTAATAAAGAAAAAGAAAGGCAAAAATCACTAGAGGCACCTTTGATAAGTTAAGTATGTCTTCACAAATTATTTCACCTTGCATTAGAACAATATATTTGATGCAGCTGGAAAAAAAAAACATTTTTCTTTTTTTTTTTTCAAACTTGGAGGCCATTACAGAAAATTTATGAAAATAAGTATATTTATTTCGATTCTGGAGTCCTGAATTCAAAGTGGTAAGTTCTCAACTCTGAGTTCTCAACTCTCGAGTGGCCTTCACATCTTAAAGTAGGCTAAACCACCCTCTCCACTGCTCATTTGTGGTTGATGTGAAAATTTAAATAATGATAATTGTTGTGTCATTGAATGTAATTCAATCTCCAAATTTCACATTTTACTTCAGTATTAGTTAGAAGCCATACTAAACACATTATTTTCTCCACCATTCTCAATTTCCTCATTCAATTCAGTTTCATCTCATTTTGGCTGCTTGTATTGGACTGTGGTAAAAATTCATGTCTGATCGTTATTTAATTTAAAATCATTTCTATTAATATCTACTTGGTTAATAAATATTTTAATTTAGACCCAGTCATGGTTCTGTGTATTCTTTGAAGTGAAGATCAATGTAATTGAGAAGTCACACTTTTAGATATTTGACTAATAGTTTAAGAAATGACTCTCTCTTCATCAGAGGTGGTGCCCCTCAAATGAGTGCAAAAGCATCGTGATTACGCTACATAACTAGCCACATAAAGGCCTGGCATGTCTGTTTGAGTGTTTAGAATCATTTTTGAATTCTTGTGAGTACAGAGACATGTAAAAAAGATTTGACAGAGTTATTTTTTTCATGGGGGGAAAATATCAGTTTAGAAAAAATATTCATGTATCTGTGGATGAGGCCAACGCTTCTTTCTTGAATGATCCTGGAATTGTCCAAGGCACATCTTAAGCATCTTATGCTATCTAAGCTAGCATTATTCATAAGGTCATGAACATGAGCATCGTCAACTCCCACGTTGCTAATTCCTGTGAGAGTAAACAATCATCATGCACTGTAACAATGAACCTGGCTGTAAATTGAAGAGGGTGTTTCATACATAGTGGCATTATTGTGGTACCCACTGCTTATTGAAAAAGACCTGCCCTACTCTGCCTCTGATTGGTTAGGACATAAAATGGATAAATAATAATAATAATATATATATATATATATATATATATATATATATATATATATATATATATATATATATATATATATATATATACACATATATTTTACAACATCTCACGAAAGATATGGATTAGAAAGCAGCTCAAAAGGGATGCAATCGCTTCATTGGCTTAATGGTATCCTTCTTGGCAAAAACAAGAAGCATGGAGCAGACAGGAAGTCAAGCTCCAAAATAACATACGACATCCGGTTACTTTTCAAAATAAAACACTCCGTGTTGACACCAGCACACAAATCTCAAAAAAGAGACAAACACAAGCTCTTCTGCTGATCCTTCAGTCGGGAACACTTCGGTGTTGTTGTTTTTAATAACACAGACCTATAGCTGCGATTGCGAGTGATTATGTGACTATCTCGGGAACTCCTCGGCCTCCTGACGCCAGCTGTCTACCATACTGTGCCGTGGCCTTTTCTGCCCAGGCTTTCTTTTCCTTGCCTTTTTAGCGGGGTGAGCTGTTACAAGTAACGCTGGCTGCATTTTCTTTGCAATTGTAACCAAATGAACGTCTTCTCCTGCAACTTTGTATTTCTGCAGAGGAGTGTGATGAATATTTCCAGCATCAGTGAAACATGACGTGTGCATGCACAAAGGGGAGAGAGGGACGTATGCAGAACGAGACATGAAGAATTTGGTCAGCTTTTTCTCAGTCCTGCAGCTGCCACAGAGGTCTGATTATTTTCATTCCTTTTTCTGAATACATAATGTATTGGCTACTCTCATGATAGAAGGACCATTTCACCCAGTATAACAAAATGTGTTTCTGAACAACATTACAGACCCTAGCTTTAAGGCCCTGTCCACACATAGGGGGTATTTCTCAAAGTAAAGACTTTTCTATGGATTTTGGACTTGCATACACTTGCATTTTTGGTCACTGGAAACAGCATTTTTTGGACAACTCCTGCCAGGGTGGAGATATTTCAAAACTCAGTTTTAAGTGTTCACGTCTGGACGGGCAGAAACAGAGATGTTTGTAGCCCGTTTGTAGCACCACTGACAAATGTGAGCTTGGAATATGTGTCATGATAATGGAGTATTTCAGTTTGTATAGTGATGGAATGGATATGATATGGTTTAACGTTATATTTAGAAAGACACAAATGGACATTTATATTTTATATTGCAATGAAGGAAAATAGAAAAACAAATGGCTGCTTACAAGGTTTTGCTTACAAATTATCCAAGAAGATTAAGTAAAGATCAGTCATGTTTCGCTGGCTACTATTTTTTGCAAGTGACGGGAGTATATACTCTGCTGCCTGTTTACAACAGCAATGCCTGCTCAGTGTACATGAATGTCCATGAAATATACACTTCAGGTGTGTTAGTATAGACAAAGATTTTTTTCTGAAACGGCGCTAAAATCTGGATGGAAATATACATTTTTAAAAAAATCTAATTTACAAAATACTCATGCACCTGTTTATTACACAGAACCATCTGAAAGGGTGCCAGTAGACACTTTTTGAAAATGTCTATCATGGTCTATCACAGACCAACTTTAACCAATCAGTTCAACAGCAAGAGAGAATTGCCACCATCGGAATCAGTTGGTAAATAAAACTCGTACCCATTCAGTAGACGATTTAATTTAATGTTTTGGTTGTTCGTAAAATTTGCACCCATGAGATTTACAGACTTTGCTTTTACACTGTCAGATGTCACTGCATTAGACCCCCCCCCCCCCCCCCCCCCCCCCCCAACCATGCTGCCACACCCACTCAGAGTCCATCACGTCTGTTGAATGATCACATGCCTCTGTTCACGCTCGCCTACATTACTCAGCTAATGTGTTGACTCCATGACACCTTAAAGCTGACACTAATGACTAACCCCATCATTAGCAGTCCGGTTAATGACTTCAGTCATCAGAGCCATGGATTAGGCCATGCACTCAGCCCCGAATGAGTTGCACATTTTGAGTATAAATATGCTCTGTGAAGAATATTAGCTGTTCTCAGCCCTGTTGTTCTGATTTCATAACAAGGTAATGAATCGTTAATGGTATAATTACTCTGAAAACAGAATAACGGTGGAAAATGGACCTGGAAGTGAAAGGTTATTCAATACCGCCACATGTCTTGATGTGATTGAATGGAGGATCTTATATACAGAATATGAAAGCCAATTATTCTGTCTTTGTGGGCCTCTCAGGTCAGTAATCATAGTTAACAAGTGTTTTCTCCCCTTTTTTTCGCAGACGGGTTTTACTTTCTACATCTCAGCTCAATGTTTTGCCCACAAGGTGAAATCGATTATTGACTTTTATTCATTGCTTTTTTAGTCAAGGCCTTACAGTTTGAGGGCTGCTTGTTTGATGCAAAGCTATGCTTTGCCTCTAAGCATGGCTTTCTAACTACGCACATGTTTTGCATAAATTATCTACTACAGCTGTCATTGCTAATTTCAGACCAAAGCAGTTGTCATTTTCCCGCCCAGAATCCATTTCTTTCTTTTGCTTGCTCCTGATTCATATTGCCGTTTGTTGTTGCTGCGTGCTGTCAATCATTGTGGCAACGCAGGCGGTGTCAGATTACTCGTGTCTTTTTTCTCTCTCTCCTGCCTCGGGCTGACTTGGTGCTCTACGCACGCCTCACCGCAGCGATCCCCTTGTGCAAAATGGGGCCCCCCATGGATAGTGGGGCCCTACGCACAGCGCGTGTTATGCGTTTAGGGAGGGGTGGCGCTTACCTTGTCCCTCTTATGATTATGATATGATTATGATTATGGTTATTTTCCAGCCCCCCACTTGGGTACCTTTTCAGTTTTCTGCTGAAAAGTGTCGCTGGACAGAGGTCCCTGGTTCTTGGGGTGGAGCCTGCATGCTGCCCCTGCTTTGTCCCTGAGCTTCATAAACAATACATTCAACATAAAAAGCAAAATTATTTGGTGGGTGTATAGTGACAGGAGAACTTCCATTATGAATGCAATAAACTATTGTCTTATATATTATATTTACTGTGTTTATGTATACAGGGAGAAACATAATGTAATGAAACTACACCCACACTGTGTAGTGCTGGCAAGGTTGTACAAACTGCATCAAACTCTTGCAGATGAAACAAACAAGAATAAACAAAATGCAAGTCTTCAAAATATGCACATTATTTGGCTGAAGACAGGGCATGAAAACAATGAGATTTTTTTTGTGCATTCAGTTGCTGTTGTTATTATTCAAACCTATTGGCTCACCGCTGTTTGGTATTTTCAAAAAAGTGGGCCCTCTAAAACATTTGGTAAACACTGATGCCAACTTTACATACTGATGTATGCTGTCGTATGCACAGTTGCCCTCAACATGTTAAACAGATTCTGTGCAACATTGTGCAAGTCGTCCTGAAGGAACAGGCAGAAAATAACATTACATTACTTGAGACAGTCTGCGGCAAAAGTGAACAACTTTATGCCACGCATTTTAACGTTCTACAATAGTTCACCTCTTTAAGGTCCATCATTCTCCACGTAACCTGCGGGAGGATGGCGAATACAGTTAGTCTAATGACTTCTCTCTAAAATATGCTGTGAATGACGTATCAACATTAATGTGCCCATAAAGATTAGTTGCTAAAGCAAACACCTTATACCTAGAGGGATATTCCAGGAAGCAGGTTAAGTGGATACTCAGAGTACAAGTGGAAAAGCAAACTAGTTCTTTGGGGGCACGGTTGAACCAGTTAAGCATTGGCACTCGCACCCGGTTGTTTTCAGTAGAAAATGTTAGCTGACTTAGCAAACAGTAACAGTGAATCAGCCAGTTCGGTAGCTAAAGTTCGATAATTCAACTTAACTAATCACTTGAAAGCTATCTTGCATTAGCTATTGCTATAAAATATGAAACCAAATATACAGCAGCATACTTACTGTCAAATCATCAATCGACTCTTTCTTCCCCTTCTTCTTCTTCTTCTTCTTCTCCTTCTTCTTCTTCCAATTTGCCTCCCTGAAAAGGCACCCACGTGGGGGGCTGGAAAATGACCAATCATAAGAGGGCCAGGGTCAGCCTTGGTCTCCGCCCCTAAAGTGTCAAAAGTCCTTGCTTCAAGCGAGCAGAGCTCCACCGCGAGTGAGCACAGAGGAGAGAGAGAGCGCGAGCAGGAGTGAGCCAGTGCGCACAAAGCAGCTGCACAGTGTTGTTGAGCGTGACGCTGTTGTTTTTTACTCACTTGTACCTGCCTCTGCTTCACTCTGTTGCTGAATATGTTGCAGACCTCCAAACTTCATGTGGCCTTCAGATTAGCTCAAGAACAGTGCGTGGAGAGCTTCATGGATTGCATTTCCATGGCCGAGCAGCTGCGTCCAAGCCATACATCAGCAAGTACAATGCAAAGCGTTGGATGCAGTGGTGTAAAGCACGCCGCCACTGGACTCTAGAGCAGTGGAGACGCATTCTCTGGAGTGATGAATTGTGCTTCTCCATCTGGCAATCTGATGGACGAGTCTGGGTTTGGCGGTTGCCAGGAGAACGGTACTTGTCTGACTGCATTGTGCCAAGTGTAAAGTTTGGTGGAGGGAGGATTAGGGTGTGGGGTAGTTTTTCAGGAGCTGGTCTTGGCCCCTTAGTTCCAGTGAAAGGAACTCTGAATGCTTCAGCATACCAAGAGATGTAAGACAATTCCATGCTCCCAAATTTTTGGGAACAGTTTGGGGATGGCCCCTTCCTGTTCCAACTAGAGATGCACCGATCCAGTTTTTTCCGATCCAATCCCGATAGCAATACCTGGACTGAGTGTATCGGCCGATACCCGATACTGATCCGATACCGTTGTTGAATTAATAATAAACTGTATACCTTCCACCATGTGAAAGGGACTAAAGGCACCAGACTTTCCTGACTAAGACAAAATAATCAAACAGTTACCAAACATTGTAAACATGTGTAACACTAATAATAATAATAATAATAATAATAATAATAATACATTTAATTTATATAGTGCCTGTCAGGGTACCCAAGGACACACGTAACAAAGTGGAACAAACAAAACAAAGAATGAATGTAGCGCCTGTCAGTCAACACGGAAGGAACTCTAGCACCGAAGTCAGTAGCACCGTCTGTAAACAAACTAGCGTCTGGAGGCTCCTGCACACAGCGGGGCGACCATCCAGCATCGCTGCGAGCCGGGGAGACCGCAGCAGCAGCAGAGGAGGAGACAAAGCAGCCCGGCGGTGAATAACCCTGAGGTCGTGGTGGAGGGAGGACCAGCGGAGCAACGATGTACAGCCCACATAGTATTGAGTACATCGGTTTGAAAGTTAGCGTTGCTAGTCTAACAGCTGACCGGTGAGGCGGAGAAATGTGACGTGAGTTCGTGTAACATCCTGCAAACAGGAATACAAAATAAAACATAGCAGCTGAACCTGAGAATAAACTAATACAGAGTTGCTCAAACAACAACTTGCGCTCTTCCAGCATGCGACACACTGACGCTGACGAATGACGTAGGATGTGCTGCGACGGAGAAAAAAAAAAAAAAAAAAAAAAAAAAAACTGGATCGGCCGGTGGATCTGTTTCTTTTTACCGATCCCCGATCCAGCCGTTTATCAATATCGGAGCCGATATCCGATCTTAATATCGGATCGGTGCACCCCTAGTTCCAACATGACTGTGCACCAGTGCACAAAGCAAGGTCCATAAAGACATGGATGAGAGAGTTTGGTGTGGATGAACTTGACTGGCCTGCACATAGTCCTGACCTCAACCCGATAGAACACCTTTGGGATGAATTAGAGCAGACACTGAGAGCCAGGCTTTTCTGTCCAACATCAGTATGTGACCTCACAAATGCGCTTCTGGAAGAATGGTCAAATATTCCCATAAACACATTCCTAAACCTTGTGGAAAGCCTTCCCAGAAGAGTTGAAGCTGTTATAGCTGCAAAGGGTGGACTGACGTCATATTAAACCATGTGGATTAAGAATGGGATGTCACTTAAGTTCATATGCGGGTGAGCGAATACTTTTGCCAATATAGTGTATTTGTTAGTTTTTTGGTTTTGGTCTTTTCATGGTATTTGTTGAAAAATATTAAATATTGGTACATTTGACCTTTAATCATTTGCAATGTTTCTATCATGAAAATTGTCAAGATATCTCGGTTGCTACTTATACCAGAGTATGACTCTTTAAACCCCTCACTGGTCAAACTCAGTTGAGAACCCTCCAGCCTCTTTCACTAGTAAGCCATCTCAATGAGCCGCGAAGGAAGTGAAGCTGAAAGGCTGACAGCAGAATGCTCACCTGAGCCTTCCCCTTGTCAGCAGCGTCTTAATATTTCAGAGCCTTCCTCAAACAGCCATTCCCAGCAGTTTCTGCTGGTTTCTCACTGCAGCTCCAGCAGGGGCTTAGTTGGCTTTAATTAGAGAAGGAGGGCCCTTATCACAGGAGCAGCCACCGCCCAGCAGCACCGGGCGTCAGCATCATGCTCTGAATGTTCTATTAGACTCTAGGCTGCCAGGGAGCACTTGACTAGCGGTGTCAAACAGAATGTGGAAAAGTCCCAAGGTGTTGTGCATTTCAGCTCTAGAAGATGTTTGTATTGGGGACTTTTTTTAAGGGGGTTGGTGGCGGCTAGGAAGACTGCTTTGGGCTGGCAAGTCTCCAATTGTAAAGTTGCTTTATGTACATGTGTGCATGAGTGTTGGAGCATCAATCATTAAAGTAGCCCTTACAAACCATGCTGCATTTTCAATTTGGAGCTCAATACTCAAATTATTAGTCTTTCAGAATAGAAATGGAAAGTTATTTGGCTGGGTGCTTTGATAGGAGAAGGGGAGCCACTGCTTAAATATAACTGAAAAATTATTTATAAAATAGACATTTTTTGCTCGTGAGTTTGCTATGGATTGAGACAACAGCTATTACATATTTATCCATTTTAATTTAGAATGGCACAAGCTCTGAGTCTATGAGGCTCTGAGGCTGGTATTTTATGGGAACGATTACAGTCAAAGGAGGGTTGAATCAATTATTTAGGATAAAATGAAAAGTACAAAGAAGCCATATCGTTGCCTGCAGCGAGCTCGGTAAATTAGGTCAGTTTCATAATGTTCTAGTGGGATGTAAGCTCTGCAGCTGCTGCACTAAAGGAGAGCTTGGAAACAGAGACGCCTTCCATGGTTGGAGATGATGAAAATCCACTGTTCAGTTATAAAAATCATTTAGATTGATAAGACCTCAGACATTTTACTGTATCCAACTCATTTTAGTTTTCTGCAGGCATGAATGGTATTTTATGCAGAAATACAGTAACAAATAACAGAAATGTTCTGTAGAGCAGGTCAGTATAGCTGAATTGTGTTGATTTATTGTGATCCGACAACTTTCTAATGATGATTCTGTTGTGTTATAGTGAACCATGAAAACAAACAGGGTAAAGGAGCATCTAACCTGATACTCCTTATTAAAACTCAAACTATAGTTTGAGTGTGGATTAAAATTTACCAGAGGTGGAATGTAACGAAATACGTTTATCATACTGTGTACATATTTTGTGCAATTATACTTAATATCTTGGGTACTATCATTTTCGCAGATGCTACTTTATCATTTCTGTTGATAACGTACTTTTTAACCTACATTATTAGTTATTAGTGGTAACTGTTTACTTTCAAAGCTCAAAGTTTAAGGTTATTTATTTTTCATACAGCATGATGTTGCATACATCTCGCTCACACAACAAAGCTTGATCGCCATTCGTGAGAGAACACCAGAATTTGCAGGTCCGCCCTGTTCTCTTCACAGATGGGAGCAGCTTCACACCAAGCACATGTGAAAGGCGTGAAAGCGTCTGGTGACGCTGGTGAGAGTCATGTTTCCTGAAACACGATCCAGCATGACCAGTTTGACGGTGGGTCAGTGATGGTCTGGGGAGGCATATCCTTGGAGGGTCACACAGACCTCCATATCATAGCCATGCAATCCTCATAGCGATTGTCACCATTAGAAAGTGGTCGGATCACAATAAAGGTCCCACTAGAGGATATCGGTTCCTCATGCCACCCTCATGGAGTATGTCTCTGACAGTTTTGTCACATATGGATGTGCCATGCTGGAGTAGCTGGGCAACCTGTGCAACCTGATTGGGCTGCAGATACCACCTCATGCTACCAGTAGTTACAATGACACGAGCAGAACACAAAACTAGAGAAGAATCAGTCAGGAAGGATAAGGAGAGAGCAATTGTTTGTGGCCACCACATGCAAAACCATTCCCTTTGTGGGGGTTGTCTTGTTTTTACCTCTCCATTGCACCTGTTGTCACTTTCATTTGCACCAAAGCAGGTGAAACTGATTCACAATCACTTGTGGACAGATTGATATCCCTGAAGTTTAACTGACTTGGTGTTTTAATGTGACCATTAAGTGTTGCCTTTAAGTTGACATACTTACCTGACATTGACATTAGCAATGAAATGCTTAACATAATATGACAGCAAACGAGTTTTTGCCTTTTTAAAAATATTTTGCTGAGAATACTACTGTCTTTTTACAGATTGCAGCTCGGGGGCTCTGAATCAAAACAATGAAAACAAAAGATGTAGTTTGATGATGTTGTGATGTAGTGTGGCATCACAGGAGTTGGTGTCTTCATTGCTAAATGACCACCATTGCTGATGAAAAATCTTTCCACTGTGACTGAGGCAGAAATGTTCACAGACGAGGCAAAGCTACGTTTAGTCATATGCGCTGATTTCCTTCAATGCTTTCTGATGTATCATCTGATGTTTAAGTAATAGTGACAGGTCGATCATATTAAATGCACCATTACCTTAAGTAACATTTCTAAAGATTAGAACATTGTTAGAAATAGCTGGGATAGTTTAAGTACACAACTAGACAAAACCATACAACAACAATATTGTTGCTTCTGGACATTTTAATCTGGAAATGTTAGATGTGAATAATCAGGGCATATAAAATGCATTGTCAAATCCAAAATAAAACACGTTGTTACTTTGAAAAAACATTAGACTTTAGACTTTTATTTTATCCCACATCGGGGAAATTTACTTGTCACAAAAGCAAGGTGGACAGACATACAGACATACAATAAGTACAATACTAAAGAAATACTAAAAAAAAGATTTGAATAAGAGAGAAAAGATTAAATAAAACAAATTAAAATAGAATAAAATATAGAACGGACAATACGTTATGTGTATTGATTCTTGTGAGTTTGAATATTGTTGGAAAAAACTTGGAAATAATGTAAGTACACCAATAAACAAAATAAATAACAAAGGTCCTCCTCTCCTCTATTTTCCCACCATGGTGTTTCTCTGTGCACTGTGGCTGGAGTTTCAGAAGGACATGATGTGCCAGGGCCGGACTCTCTGCTGGGGTTAATGAATGCTCTCGGACTGGATCAAGGCCCTGGGACAGCAGGGTTCTATCAAAGAGGAGAGGGATTGGAGGCTGATTATCTTGCCCAAAAAGAGCATATCTTCCCTTGACTTCACTGTAGTACTCTGCAGTATGTGTTGTCAAACTCTGCAAAGTGTTCAGATGACAAACTGAGCAGCAGTGTCTGAACATATTATATTTCTTTCAATTAAAAATTATATTTCTTTTTTCTATTTTCAATGTATGTGACTGTGGGCTGTCAGAGGGACATTCTACACCTCTAATTTAGAAGTGGGATTGTTGTAACAGTGCATTGTGCTGCAGGGGGCATTTATAAATTTAATTAATTCAATTAACTATATCATTAGAGACTATTGTTACATACTAAAGGGAAGAACTTGGATAATAATAATTAGTATATAATAATTCATAATTAAGAGTAGACAGTACAAATACAACTCTTTGTAAGATAAGAGAAACACAAAAAGGGTCACTTCCAGGTAAAAATAAAGCCCAGGGCAACATATGCTCACCATGTCAGATCATGGTAAAATAATTCTGTGCCCTGATTTGGAGAAAGTGGATGAATGAAGGGATTCAGAAGGATAAGTCTTGTTATCTCCTCAGAACAATAACAGTATTAATCCAAACTAAAGTTTCAGGGCAGTCTGGAATTGCTAGTGCTGACCTGGAAACAGTGTCTTAGTGTTCAAGGCCACAAGATCCCATGACTTAGCAGACGGCGGTTTTGGCAGAGGATTTTCACATCTTTGTTTTTTGTTTGCCTTACCATATAGACCCCACAAATCAATCATGTTCTCCCAGCAAGTCTTTAAAAACATCAACACTACGTACACAATAGGCCGCCTTCACCCTACAGGACAATGCCTAGCATTGTTTGGATGTTATTCCAGAAAGACCTTGGGAGACAAAGACACATCCATTTACAGAAGGGGAAATCATTAACAGATTACTCTTTTTATTGCTTTTTAATGAAGGATTGCACAATAGAACGCCATTAGTGTTTGTCCTTATTTTTTAAATGGCAAGCCTAAATTACACTGGGCAGCTACAGCATGTCTGCTGCTGATTATGCTGAGCACTGTGTGTGTGGAGGCATCAACAATATTCAAACTGCCAGTCTAGTACACGTGTACTGTACAGTTGCTCTAACATCTTATTTTTTCAGGAGCCTTGACACAGTATCAGTGCTAAGTCTGATGCTTATTATGTTAAATGGTGCTGCTATGCCATTCTATTGATGATTTCTCTACAAACTGACTGGCCTTTCATTCACTTTCCTTCTTGGCATTTTACAGTTCAGTAGAAGCAGTCAGCAGTTTTGAAAAAGTGTCTTTGTTGCTGCACTGCTATTCACTGCAGAGACTTTCATCAAATTGTATAATTAAATTTGTTTAGTAAATTTTATACACTCTTATATACCAACATGAAGGGTCAAATGCAGTTTTAAAGGCCTCGAACTGCAATAAATCTAGTGGAGAAATATTTTATCCTTAATTTATTTTTATTAAAAAGTATTTAGTAAAAGTATTCTAAAAAGTATTTATAACCAGTAATGACATAATCTCAGTTTAATACTGATGCTTCTGTACATACATAGTCTTACGGCACACATTCCCATGGTATCATTTCAAGCTTAATGCATTGTTACAACATTTATTTCCATCCAGAGTCGTGTTGATTTTCGCCAAGATCTGTACTAATGATGGGAGAGTCAGGCTGCTGCGTAAAGTCTTCTCCAGCACATCCCAAAGATTCTCAGTGGGGTTATGGTCTGGACTCTGTGGTGACCATAAATGTGTGAAAATGGGGTCTCATGCTCCCTAAACATTAAGCTAGGTTTGTACGGCTGGTACACTGTAAAAAAAAAACAAAAACGTAAATAAACGGTAATATTCCGGCAGCTGGGGCGCCAAAAAAATGCTGTAAAATAACAGAAAATAACTGTCTTGTAAAACAGTACAGTATAGTAATTTCCCATTATTAAAATACAGTAAATAACTTTAATTTTACATGAGATTTTATGTATTTTTTTGTCTTTTTAATGTTTAATGAAGGACTATTGCACCTGTAAAAACAATGAAATTACCTAAAAATATGGTCGAACACTGCAATAACACAAATAATCAGGCTTAAAATGACGTAAGAGTGCTGTTATTAGTTTGTTTTATTACATAATTTTACATAAAAATCTTGTATGTTTAATTAATATTTAATGTAATAAAACAATATACCACCCATAAAATATTTGATTTACATTTTTAAAAAATACTGTTGTAAAACTGGTAATCAGGTTGCAATTACAACACTATACTGTTAATTTAAGATCTTATCCTGTGTAATATGAGTTTTTACATGTACAATTACATAAAAATCTTGTATATTTAATACATATTCAATGTAATAAAATCATATACCACCTATAAATTATTTGATTTACCTTTTAAAACAGGTCAAAATATTGTTGTAAAACGGGTAATGGGGTTATAATTACAACAATATACTGTTAATTCAAGATCATATACTGTGTAATACAAGTTGCATGTAAAATTACATAACAACCTTGTATATGTAATAGATCTTTAATGTTAAAAAAAAGCATGCCCACCTATAAAAACAATGGATAAACTTAAAAAAATGTCATAACACTGCTGTCATACAGATTACCACATTCATATTTACAATATTCTGCCTCCAATCCGACATTGTGGTTTTTTGACAAATTAAACAATGATGAGATTTAGCTTACAATAACAGCTCTTAAACAATCAGGACACACTTACTTTATGTTCTCAACATCTATTCAATTTTGTTTGAATTGACAGCAGACCAGGACAGAAAAACATTGCCCCTCTTGCAACATTCATGCTTACAAAACAAATGTAAAATCCGAATGAAAATACTTAACAATTGAGCTTGTGAAGAGAGAAATAGTGTTTCAAACCAGGAACAGTTTACAGTAGGTGCCACTACGGTTTACAGTGAAATACAAACAGATGCCCATCTTGAAAAACAAAAGACAACTCAGGTGTAACTGCAGCAACAATGGAATGCAACAATCTCTTCTGATAACTGTTCTTATAACTCCTTCCATTCTTAGTCCACAATTTTTGTTATTAGGGAAAGAACGTTTGGACTGACCACCAGCTGCTTTCTGAAAGCATTCTTCTCCACTTTTGATCCCTTGTCTGGATTTATCTTGAAGAGGCATCTGCTGAATGAAGTACAACTAACAACTTCATTAACAAAACGTGTACTCTACTTTCATATACTCTTTTCATATATTGGCAATAAAAGCAGAATAGCAGAATAGTGGGAATTTGAATTTGAGAAATAGCAGGTTTGAGGCGGGAACAGGTTTTTAAAACTGGACCTGTGCAGGGCTCCAACCCGAGTACTTATGTTTTAACATTATGCCCATGTGTGTCTCTTCTTCAGTTCTCCTCTGTGTTTTTCCCCCGTGTTTCCCTTCATTACCTAACCTGATCTCTTCCCTCTCACCTGACCTCACCTTCGTCTCGTTGTTAGTGTCTGTATTTAGTCTGTTCTCCCTGCACTCCTTGTCAGTTCATTTTGTGGTGTCCTCCTTGATGTACCCCGTGTTTATTCCAGTGTCTCCTGTGTCCCATGTGGTATGTTTCTTGTTTTCGTGTTTGGCTTTCCCTGTTTATTTGTACTTCGCTTTAGCCTTAGTTGTTACTCTGTTTAGTCCTGGTGACTGCCTTTTGGTATTTTGGTTTTGATGGGTTTTTGTATTCAGCTTTGATTAAAATAAAGCTCGGTCTTATTTCCCCCTAGGGCTGCACGATATGAGGAAAATCTGCGATGCGCGATAACACTGTTAAATATTGCGATGACGATATAAGTTGCGATAAATAAACAAATATTGAAGTGTGCATATCAGCTTGATATTAAGCTTTTAGCCAAACTTACCAACTTTCTTGTCTGAATGAAAAATGTAGGCCTATTTATATATCTATAACCCTATGTAGGCGCCTAGGCCTATTTAACATTATTAAGAATAAAAATACATATTTTTACTGCACTTTATGACTAGTGCAGTAATTAAATATTCAAGGTCTGTCAATATAATTGTGTTATAATTCTGGGAATCAATTTGAAAACCTTAACTTAACCTTAAAAGAAAAATTTAGATTAATGCAATTTAATCACATTACCCCTTTTGACCCTAGTCACCTCCCATAACTTGATACGCTTGACACACAAACTGGGAGAATGATGAGTGAGCAGACATCCCCTGCTCTGCTGAACGGATCATTTCATTACAAAACGTTTATAAACGGACCTTTTGATTAAACCAGTTGTTGCACCATTGCAGTGATTAACGCTCTTTACAACGAAGCATGTGAGCATGTTGCTAACGTCAATTATGCTAGCGGTGTTTTCCCAGTGTAACAGAGGCGACAGTTACTACACCTTTACATCAGAGAACAAATGGAATATATCACCATTCAATGTTACGTTGTTGAAGATTCCTATGACCGATAAGTACTTGATTACTTTGAAACACTGCAACACTGGCCAACCGCCTGGTAGCGAGACCGAGACGCTCCGTCTGTCTGTCCTGAACCTCCCCCTGCTGCGGGCCTCCGTTAAACACTAAGCAGAGTCTCCCATGTATGTTCTCTCCATGTTGTCTCACTTCGTCCAGTCCACAGCGAGCAAGGTGCGTGTAAATAAAATTATTTTTCTTATTCATCGCGTTACAGGCAGTCTTTAACGATGTGTTCATTGCACGTGTTCATATCGCGATGACGATGAAAATTCGAGTTATCGTGCAGCCCTATTTCCCCCTAATCCTTCCACCTGTATGTCTGCTGCTGGGTCCACCTCTAATCTCCCCCTAAAGGGGATATTCCGGTGAAAATTTATTACATGGTCTAACACACTGTGACACGAGTAAGACCGCCCCTCGAGAGATCGAGTTTGCAGACTGCTCACTTGCGTTGTTTAAGCAACCTCAGAAATGACTGCAAGATAACAATACATTGCAGTCTATGCCTCAAACAAGAAACCATCATCAAAAAGCCACAAATAATGCTCAGAACAGCACATAGTTTGAGGCATTAAACAGCAGCTAGCTTATCCGGATTTCTATTATAAAGTGAACACAACTCACCACTCTCCTGCAGCAGCTTCCTGTTGTGGGGAGGCCCTGCAAGTTGATTACCGAGCGCGGTTAGAAATGCTCAATTTCGTTCTGTTCCCTGTCCGCTCTCAATAATAACTGTTATAAACTGGTAGGCAAGGTACATATGCACTTTGATTGCATTTCTATGGAGTAATAATCATACATTTTCATCCTTGAGCTGCAGGACTCTACTGCACTCGGTAATCGACTCGTCGGGTTTCCCCACAACAGGAAGCTGCTGCAGGACAGTAGTGAGCTGTATTGACTTTACAATAGAAATCCGGCTAAGCTAGCTGCTGTTTGATGCCTCGAACTATGTGCTGGGACCCTATTTGTACTGTTGCTGAAGTTTAGTGCTTTTCTGAGCATTATTTGTGGCTTTTTGATGGTGGTTTCTTCTTGGAGTCATAAACTGCAGTGTATTGTTATCTTGCTGTCTTTTCTAAGGTTTCTAAAACTACGTGAGCTAGCAGTCTGCAAACTTGATCTCTCGAGAGATAAACTTACACTGGAATATCCCTTTAAGTGTGATAATTATGGATGGGTTATTATTTTTCTGGTCATTTTATATCTGTTTTGATATGTAAAATTGACTAATGCTTTCTTACCTTTGCAAGAACTCCAATGTTGCTCCTTGGGCTGCTGGGGTAAGAGATGTTCAGGCAGTAGTAGGAAGTAAACAGCAACACAACAGCATCACTGATGCCGGTGATTTGGCTGCTCACAATGGTCTGGTCCACATAAAACATGAAGTGCGCTGCTGCCAAAGGAGAACTTCCTGTTTTAGATATACACAAGAGAGGGGATTAGTGACTTTCAGTAACAAGCTGAGCCCAAAGACCATAAACTACATTATTAAATATAATTTTACTTTACAAACTGAAACTGAACTGTATATAAAAAAAGTCTCATCGTCGATCACCCAACTGGTTATGTAAGCATTATAGCCCTTTTAAGGAGTAGTTTGGATTTTTTGACATATGGTGGTACGAGATATTGTTAGTAATATCAATGTACAAACATTGCGGATGGAGACATCCGAAGGGAGACAGTAGCTAGTCAGTCAGAAATGATCAGCATATTAATCACATTGATCAAATTAACATTATAACCAGCTTACATTTATTAAAACACATTTGCAATTAAAACTGCAAGCAGTGATGAACGGGCCCTCGCAGTCCACGCGCGTCGGCCTGTGGCGCCGTCGGACTGCGCACTCACCTGTTACTTGCATGTGATGCTGGGGAGAAAACAGGCAGTATATGTCATGTCAATCGGATGATGTTTGTCTGACTTCCTGTGTCAAGTAGGTAGCACTATGGATATGACACAGTTTTGATGCAGAGATATATTCAGGGCGACTCCCTCTACATTCATGAGAGATTTGGCGCAGATTGGTCATTGTGTGGTGAAGTTACAAGGACTTGATGCTTTATGGCGAAGGATTTAAATGGACGGCACCACCACGGCCAGCAGATGTGTCAGGCTGCAACACCGTCGGATTGCGCGCTCACCTGTTACTTGCATGTCATGACGGGGAGAAATAAAGCAGTTAACGTCATATCATTCCGACGATTTTTGTCTGACTTCAGGTGTCCAGTGGGTGGCGCTATGAATATGACACAGTTTTGATGCACAGATATATGCAGGGCGATTGCCTCTACATTCCTGAGATATTTGGTGCAGATAGGACATTGTATGGTGAAGTTAAGAGGACTTGATGCTTCATGGCTAAGGATTCAAATGAACTGCACCACCACGGCCAGCAGTTATGGTAGGCTGGGGCGCGGTCGGATTGCGCGCTCACTTGTCACTTTAATGTGATGCTGGGGAGAAAAGAAGCAGCCAATGTCATGTCAATCGAATGATGTTTGTCTGATTTCCTTTGTCCAGTGGGTGGCGCTATGGATATGACACAGTTTTGATGCACAGATATAAGAAGGGCGATTCCCTCTACATTCCTGAGATATTTGGAGTAGATAGGACATTGTATGGTGAAGTTATGAGGACTTGATGCTTTGAAGATTTTCCCATTTACTTTCCATTGACACAGACCATCATTATGCCATGGTACGTAATTATGAACATTTACGTGATAGTCAGACAGTATTTTATGAAGATATGCAAGATTGTCTGTTTTCAACACAATATGCAGTTTGCTGTTTTATATTTCGGGCATTTTATGGACTATCAAAATTCTTTTAATAACTTTTTGTCAGGAGGGTCCACAGATGCTACATTCAATGTTTGGTGCATAACGGTCAAATCGTCTAGGAGGAGTTCGAAAAAGCAGGTTTTTCACTTTTCGCGATTTTGCGAATGGAAAGTTACCGCAAAAGTGGGTGTGGTTTACACCACATAATTCAGCTGAATGTGTGGTCATCGCTGGAAATTTTGTACAGGGCCTCAGCGGCTTATGGCGAAGTAGTAGCCTTCGTTTCATGTCATTAGACCCATAGACAAATAAAGAGTAGACGCCACATCGACAGCTGGAGCTTTGCTTTTGCCGGTAATGATGACGGCTACTGGCAGCGGCGGTTCCATCGCTACCAGCAACGGGACCGCCGGAACGGTACCGGTACCAGTAATGACGGCGGCGGCACCGGCAACAAATTGTAGACACAAGTAGCAGACCTCTTATCCTACATAGCGTTGCTTTGTGGGGTGTGTTTGAGACATAAGAGGTATCTTACTTTTGTTAAGGTAACGTTAGTGACATGTGAATAATACAATCTGTGCCACTTGTGTAAAATTCGCTGGTCAATGTAATACCAGTAATATTTGTCTTATTTCTACAATAGCATTCTTGTGTCAGTTGTAGTCTAAGTCAGTGCTATGGAATATGACTTATCAACTCTCAGTTCATAGCCGGGTGAACAACGGCAAAAAACATAGCCTAGCTAACATTAACGTTAGCTAGCTACGATTTCGCTGGTGGACATAAATACAATACAGTAATATTCGATTCACGAAATACAACCAATAGTAATGTTCAATCCTACTTGTGAAAAGTAGTCCCTTGAGCCCTGTTTTCGATCGTCCGCCGATTAGGACAGGAATATGCTGCACAGTGCTCTAGCATCTTGTTGCTTCTGCTGCTCAACTGTGAGTAGAATGACCGGTCCAAGATGGCGGCCGCATTTCTTGCACCCCAGCAGCCCATGCGGCGTCTACTCTTTATGTCTATGATTAGACCATACCAATGTGGAGATATGCAACACTTCCTGTTTTAAACCAAATCCGCAGGAAGTTGATATTCAATACCTTGAATATTGTGTGGCCTATCAAAATTCTTTTAATAACTTTTTGTCAGGAGGGTCCACAGATACTGTGTGACAAGTTTCGTGCAAATCGGTAAAATGGCCTGGGAGGAGATAGAAAAAGTAGGTTTTCGACATTTTGCGATGTAGCAGAAAAAACGGTACCCGGAAATGGGCGTGGCCTATACCACGAGATTCACCACAATTCACTGAACGCGTGGATATAAGGTTTTTGAATGTGCGACAAAGTATATGGGAGTTATTAGCCAAAATGCATTTTCCCTAATAACAGCGCTACCTAGTGGTGGAAATTCAGGACGACAATAGATTATAAAATTTTTCGCCAGGTGTGACTTATATTCCAAGTTTGGTGAGTTTTGGGGTATGTTCAGGCAGTGAAAAATGCGATCATTTTGTGAGAAGAAAAATAACTCGAACTGCAAGCAGTTATGAACGGGGGCCAAGCCCCTCCACGCGACTCGGATCCCACGCACCGCAGAGCCCACGGAAGTTGGCCCCAAAGGATGACGGGCTCGGGGCAAAAGTGAGATCACAGGCCAACGTCTGAGCCTTGGTATTCGCTGTAATGGAAAATTGCACCAGAAGTGCAAAAGGTTGAATGTGTGCCGATTTGGATTTGTTGTAATAAGCCACGCCCACATTGACCAGTCATGACCACCTTCAAGATCTGGCCTCAGGATTGGCCCTACATCATACCGACCAAATTTCGTCAAAATCGGTGTAGCCGTTCAAGAGATATAAACTTCCCATATTTTTAGCGCCCCTAGTGGCCAAAATTCGGCGAAAACTAAATTAGCATTTATTTTGACCGAGAAATCAAACAGTTTACATTTTTATAGCTTGCTAAAGAAATTTGTTCGTTAATAATTTGCGCATTTTTTGACCGAGCAAAATTCTTTTGATAACTTTAGATCAGGTCCAGCTAAAGAGTGGACGTGCCAAGTTTCACGCAGATTGGACAAAATCCCACGGAGGAGTTCGAAAAAGTATGTTTTGCATATGTGGCGATTTAGCAAACGAAATGTGCAGCAGAAGTGGGCGTGTCCTATGTCAGAAAACCCAGCTGTATTCAGGGAACATATGGATATAAGGTTTGAGAATGTGTTATTTAAAATGTGGAAGTTACAGGTAAAAACGCAATTGCATCCATTATAGCGCCACCTAGTGGAGTACATGTGCAATTTTTGTTATGGAAGAACTGTGTCCTATTCTTGATGTACCATATACATTTCAAAGCTCTCAGCATAATAGTTTGGCTGAAATTACGGTTCTTGTTCGTCTTGTAATAAGCCACGCCCACATTTGCCAGTCATGACCACCTTCAAGATATGGCCTCAGGATTGGCCCTACATCATACCGACCACATTTGGTAAAAATCGGTGCCGCCTTTCAACAGATATAAACTTCCCATCTTTTTAGCGCCCCCTAGTGGCCAAACGTTGCCAAATTCGGCTCATCCCTTCCCAGTGTCATGGCAACCAAGGATCTCAAATTTGGTGTTAATAGCATTTAGTTTGACTGAGATATCGAACAGTTTACATTTTTATAGCTAGCTACAGAAATTTGCTCGTTAATAATTTGCACATTTTTTGACTGAGCTAAATTCTTTTTATAACTTTAGATCAGATCTAGCTGAAGAGTGTACGTGCCAAGTTTCACGCAGATCGGACAAAATCCCAAGGAGGAGTTTGAAAAAGTAGGTTTTCCAGTTTTTATGATTTAGCGCTGGTCCTAGGAAACGCGTATGCTTGCATACGCGTTCCCTCGGCCCCTCGGGCTTGGCCCCCTAATAATAATCATTTGAAAATCAATAGGGACCTCGCAGGTCGAGATCTGCTTGGGCCCTAATTAATAAATAGTCTGAATTCCATAATATTAAACTGAGAAAAGCTACGACCACCAATGGCATCAAACCAGAAGTTCATTAAGACAACAGTCCAGCCCACAAGTTCACATCTTTAACTGGCCATACAGTAAAGAGAGATCCCGCATAGATGTGTTCAAATACAGTTTTTGCATTTATTGTTATCACAGCTTTGATTGCTATCACAAGGTATTATTGTTCACCACCAGAGCAGCAGCAAATGACCCACAACACTCCACTCAAAAGACAATTTTAACTGAATACAATTTCTAATGATTCATTCTACTCTGACCTCTCTTTGCCATGAACTATTTCAATTGTTATAGCTTTATGATTCAGAGGGACTGAAAGTAAATTTGGTATTGGAAAGTAAGCATTGGTTATACACTAAATACATACTGCATTTTGTTGTCCATGATTAAAACTGTTTTATGAGTTCTCTGTTGTGTTTTAAAATAGTTGCTGCTGTCTGACAAGCTGCTAGGTCACTGAAATATCTATGAGTGTATCCTGAGCTAATGTCCATACATTCATTTGCCACCAGTCAATAACCCATGCCATCATGTCAGTGCACAGACCAATAGAATAATAATATATAATTTTTACATTAGAAATTAAATGTTTACATTAGAACTATAGCCCATTAGCCACCGTTCAGATTTTTCAAAATAAAACAAATATCTTTACATGTCTTTGTTTTCCCCCCAAAACATGCTAGTTGCTGACTGCAGAACCATATATGTATCAAAGCCTGATGTTTACATATTGATACACCCCTAATAGCTATCAAAGATGTTTGTCTCATTGCAGTCTATATACAACCCCGTGGGTGTAGTGGAGTAGTTGCTGGGTGAAATTATGTTGCAGTTCATTATTGTGCTCTGTTATCAGCTCTCCTGTTCGTTCTGTGTTAGACTGTACCACTCCTGAATGCTATGCTAATTTATGTAGAGAAGTAAGCTGTATACTTGGCATATCACAGTTAAACTTTAGACCATCAGAGACGCTGGGATAGACTCAATACATTTAGTATTTACAGCCATTGCATGTTCATAATTTTGGCCCAACCAGGACACCTGCATTTAAGATTGAAATAGGTTAACAGCATTCTGTCCAATACATGCATGTACTCACCCAAAGAGAAAGTCTCATCTGGCTGTGTTTGAAGACTGTCACAGGCTGTATTTGAGGACTGTTTGTTGCTTGGAGGACTGCCCAACACATCTCTTTGGCCTTAATAAAAGACACACATTACTGGAGTTATGCTTTGTATTATATTTTGCCACAGTAACATCATATAGCATTTTTTTGGAGATGATAATTTAATCCTGGAAAATCATATACTTATAGTATAGATGTCTTACTATGCATATTTTCCTAAGATGAAAGTTGCATTATGTGAGTACTTAAAACGCTTACTTGTGGTTCTGAAATGTGAAAGCCGTTTCCTCACTTCCACAGGCTTTAGGACATGAAGAAGGTCACTCTCTTGTATGTAGTTCAAGTCCTCCAGGTCATGGACTCCTGATTCCTGAAGAACCTCAAGAAGGTTCTCAAGTTCACTTAGTTTTGGAAGAGTGGATATAATGAACAAGGCAAGATCACTTCCTCCATCCATGACTATATAAGCTCACACAAATTATTTGCTGAGAAAAGGGAAAAAATATTCTGTTTAATGCATGGGACTCCTGAATTAAGATATGTGCTTAAATCCAAGGAAACGTGTACTGAACACTAAGTTGTGTGTGTGTGTGTGGGGGGGGGGTAGCTAAATGGGTAAAGCTAACGTTATGCTAGTGAGTGACTCTCCACTCACTCTCCACAACATGAGGAGCGAGTTAGCTTGATAGCTTAATAGTTAGCAGTTAACTATATGCAATATTACAGGTCATACAGATATAGTGCCTTTGCCCCAAGAAGGAGTAAAGTCCAGTGATAAAGCAATTAGCAAGCTAATGCTAACTTTAACATTACCAAGTTTGAATTAGGTCACTTGCCTTGCAGATGGTCCCGCGCTGTGAGCAGTTGTTTTCTCGAACAATTGTAAAATGTTCCCGCGCGTCCACGACGTCCTCCACTGAATTGTGTAGTTTGATAGTTAATAAAAGTTGTCATATGCTCTCCCAAACCTCAACAGTCCCATATGCCTGCTCAGGGGCGCCGCCAGGGGGGGAAAGGTTAGGACAATTCCAAGGGCCCGGCACTGACGAGGGGCCCTTTGAGACATGGGTAGCCTTTGCAAAATCACTCGTGATTGGTCACCCTGGGTCATTATAAATGTAAACCCTAGTAAGAATTATTTATTTATTTATTTATTTATTTATTTATTTATGTGTTTATTTATGTATATGTATGATATCATCAAGGACATGAATGAATTTATTGAGGAAAGGAACATTTGCAAGGAAGGTGTTGTTTATTCAAAGAAAGAGCTTTATTAGCACAAACACACAGCATGTACAAAGCATAATCTGCCCACACAACAAACGGGAAGCTCACGAGAAGCCCAAAATCCTACAGCACCGCGAAGTGTCGGTTTTTGCAGACGTCTGCCGTGCGCTGCCCTGTATTTCGGAATCGCCTCTCATGTGACTGCAGCGTGGCACAGAGCTCAGTGAGCTCCCGGCTGCGAAAGGCAGAGGTCGCACATTCCATCCAGACACCCCCGCCATCTTGTGCCCTCTTCCTCCTCAGACATCAGGTCTATGGCGGCGCACTTCCAAAGGTCCACCTCATCCTCTGCTAGCACTCTGTCTCGCTTCCAGCAGCTGTAAAAACAATCAATAAGGACGATCAGTACTGCGCGATGCACTGCGTATGGACACATCTATTAATGTACCCGAATAATAGTCACATTGACCTGTAAAGAAACGTAAGTCGCAGTAAAATTAAACAAGGAAGGAGAAAACAGTAACAGTTACTTACACACAATGGCATCATTATCGGCATCATGTAAATCTGAACTTGCAGACATAGCTCCGAGCTAATAGGAGGTCACAGCCTCGTTGTGATGCGAGGCTAGTCTGTGAAAACAAAATGCTCACAGCGATAAACCTCCGTGTCCCTCTGCGGCAGCGAAGCGCCCTTCTTTGGCGACACTCTCCGTGGCGACCCGGCAAAGCTCCTACCGTCAGCGCAGGCCTCCTCTCGACAATGGCCGGGCCACTAGCCTAGCTCCTGCTAGCTAGCTAGCTCAGCTCCTGCTAGCTAGCTTAGCCGAACTTGCTTTGTGTCCAATAAAACACTTCGACTGCGATGGAGAGTCCAACTCACACACTCACAGCACGTCGTCCGACAGCAGTTCACAGTCCGTTAGTGATAAAACACGACACTGACGGACACACACAGTCCACTGTTAGCTGCTTGACGCCATTAACTCTCTGCTCCTTCTCCCTCGTCACTCAGGCTCCGGTCAACCCGGAAGTGTAAAAACTCTTAAAGGTCATGAACTCTCACAATAAGAATTACTTTTCAACTTCTTTTAAAACATTCAGAACCCATGAAATTATAGAAATACTTATGCATTTTAATATCTTAGTTATCTCAAAATATTTCATGCAAATTTTAACTTCTTAACAACTGCCGTTTTATCTTTAACTTGTTCCCAGGAGAGTGAGAGAGAAAAAAAAGAATAAATAATCTTTTTTACATAACATTGGCCATTGCTAATGACATACAAAGTAATTAATCCAGCATACTTTCATTAAATAAATCAATTCAAGCTAAAATTGAAGGGTCTATAATTAGGCTATACTGAGCCTGATCTATTTATACCAGAGATTTTCTTAAAATGAAATTAACACCTTTTAGTCACCTGGGGTAAAACTCCCCCTGCTACCCTGATTTGCATTTGTATAGCTCACAGCATTTTCATTTACATGTTAAAGCCTCCCCTAGAATCAGGGGGAGGGGGGTCATGGGGGGACTGCCAAGCAAGGCCCACATCAATTTCCGACAATTCATGGCAGTTTTCGGTGTTGCCTGCAAATCGCCGCGTGCAGTCGCAAACCTGAAATTCCACGTCAATCTACAGTGCCGCATACTGACGAAAATCCCACTTTTCATGCAGTGTACGTTGATTTAATTTAACAACTTTTAATCAGGTATGTACAGTATAAATCTGTATTTTGAGTGTTGCATGACTTTATAAGAAAAGTGTATCTGTAAAATGACATTAAATATTTGTATTTTTAATCATATAACTACCACTTCTTTTACTGTTAATTGTCACTAATTCTATCAAAGCTTAGAAATATTTGACAGTATTAAACTGTAATTCAACAGTTTCATCTATTAAATGAAAAATAAATATTTGTAAAAATACGATACACTTGCAAGTGTATTTTAACAGTCTTTTTATGTGAAAAAAATGTAATTTTCTTTAAATAAATGGAATGTTGTGTTTTTTTTCACAGTTACATTTTTTCGTGTTATTTTACATTAGACATGTAAAATCACATGTTTATTTTTGTAAATGTACCTACATTTTTATGTAACTTAAAAATACAGGGAAAATTCTGTAAAATAAACAGGGAAAATTCTGTTAAATTACAGATTTTTTTTACAGTGTAGGCTGGTTATTTTTTTAACCAGCCGTGTTACTGCCATTTTACTGTCGCTTTACTGCCGTGTTACCAGCACTGTTAGGAAAAAAGCATTTATTTAATTGAAAATTAAAAAAATCTTTCTGTTTACCATCTTTCTGTGTAAATATCTCATGCTACACCTGCGGCTTATAGACAAATGCGGCATATATGTACACATTTTTTCTATTTAAAATTAGTTGGTGCGGCTTATATTCAGGTGTGCTAAATAGTCAGAACATTACGGTAAATCCAGGTGGTGATTTTTTTTTTGGCGAGGCAGTGTATGACTTTCATTAGCAAACTAGACTTCATAGTTTTGGGTGGTTATAGAATTCTTAATGCCTATCCAGCTATTTTTCATGGCTCTGAGAATGAGTTGAGGAGTCTCACAGCCTAAGGTAAGAAGCTACTGCACAACAGCAAATGACACAGTAAAGACTCACAATGTGCTGTAATAAGTGCACATTAAAGAAGCTGCGGTGGCCCTCACGGACAAGAAACACATTTTTCTAAAATGGACTCATCCACAACAGTATTTCTACTAATTCAAGTGATGAGGTGAAGATGTATTAAGTTATTCAGTCTATAAAACTATAGGTTAATACAAAAAGAAAAAAAAATAGGATCATACAAAGAAATTATGGCGCACTGTGAAAAATATTTACAGAATATATTAACCCTGTGATGCGAGGATCTGTCACACCAAGTCATTACTTTGACTGTTTTGGCCCACTCCCAGCCCTAAATATCAGTAATAATAATATTAGTTTTCACTCCATGTGTTGTTCCACTACAACAAACAAGGAATATATCTAAATAAATCTTGCTAACACTACATTACAACAGCTCTCTGAGACAAACTGAGGCTACAGTGTGTTAATATTTGACGTTATACGTGGCTGCATTTCTTTTCAGTGAGACTAATGTACTGTTAATAAACATTGTATATTATAAGTTTTGTAACTTTGTTTGTGTTGTGTTAGGCAGAGAACTGTGAGCAAAGCCACGGCCTCGACTTCTGCAGGAGGTTCCCAGCACCCAAACAACAAAAGCTGGACTTCGGTGCAAAACAATTAAGTGGGGGAGAGTTAAAGAAGTTGGTCAGGCGGTATGTTGTAGAGGAAATGCTGCACTTAAACATGGTTGACTCGCCCTCGTTTCGTGCCATAATAAACAAGATCCCTATACTACTATCAATGCCGTGCTTGGCGTTACTGTTAAAAATGTACTTCCAATAAAGTGAGTATTGGCAAACCCGCAGCTGTTGATTTAACTATTACAGTAACTTGTAATCTAACTCAGTTACTTTTAAAAACAAGTAATCAGTAAAGTAACTAAGTTACTCTTAAAGGAGTAATCAGTAATCAGATTACTTTTTCAAGGTAACTGTGGCAACACTGATTATAACATACTGAAATAAATGATATTTCTGCCAGATCTGTTCTGCTAAATGCCAGTACATATTACACACTGTACCTTTAATGAGGAAAAAAAATGTTGTTTTTTTTTGTTTCTTTCAGAGGGGCAGGAGAAAATAAGGAGGACGGAGGAAATAATAATAATCATTATTAATTTTAGGAGTGCTGAGATGAAATATAGGTGTGCTCGCACACCCTTAAAAAAGGGCCTAAAATTGCCTATGTTTAGGACACAACTTGGACAGTATCCCATTAGCAATAGCAAAATAATGAATTACATCTTTTCTATTAGTGGGCACATGTTCTATCATTTAGCACAGCACAGTAAATATTTTGTGTTAGAGTTATTATTCTGCAGCTGTTTTGACATCCATCCTCCACTAATCTTGCCATCCTTCCCCCTTTCCCCTGACATAGCTCCCATTTTATATGTCAGGTTGATTTCTTGTGTCTCTTGTGCAGAACATAGCCGCTTCCAATCTACAGTGTAAAGTATTAAGCATGAGATGGAGAAAAAAGAGGAGACAGAGCTTTCTTTATTTAACGTTCTTTTTCTCATGTCTCTTTATTGCTTCCAACCTCCCGCTGCTTTCTGTGAAAATGGGCAAAATCAATTGTTTCCAGTCAAGTTGGTTAAATGGGGTGAACCGTGCTAGAACAGAGTTTTGGCAGATGACACAAATTTAGCCCTGGCAGCCCTGCATCATTTCCTCTCCCTTCTGTCCTGACACTGCAGCTGAATGACAATAGGACCGGAGGCATCTCAGTGCTCATTTCAGCCATGCCTGAATAATGGCAGAGAGGAAGATGGAATGCCTCTTTGCGCATCTTGATTATTTTCATCCTGATGTCCCCCAAATACAATCAGCAAGGGTGCAGAGCAGCGAGGTGCCACGTGCCTCTCCCCCCCAAGGCTGGAATTCGCATGGAGTAATGTTGATCAAAGCAGGCATCCCTTCGTTTTTCTCAACGCATCAATTGCACAACAGCTGGAAAGACTTGCGTGGATTGTAGCTGCTAGAGGAATGTTTGTGAGAGGCTAGGAGATACTGGGACAGAGAATGGTGAGGGCTTTAAATGCCTCTGTGACATGTCACTCGCTTTGATGAAAAATTTGCCAAGACAGATCTTGTCTTGCTTTAGTAGCTGTAAAACTTTGGATTTTTCCTTCCTTTATCAATGTTACTGTATATTATTATTGAAAAGTGCAACTGTCATGTTATCCATTGTCAGACTGTCATTTGATACATTGTTGAGGGAAAAATATAAATAATCAATGTAAAAACAATGTGAAAACAATGTGAAAACAATGTGAAAACAATGTGAAACATGATGTTGCTTTTCATAGAGACCAAAAACAGAGCTAACCGAATGAATATTGGACTTACATCCTAGTAGCCGCAATAAAATGTTAGTGTCAACCACGGTAACTAAAGACAAAGAAAGAAATGATTAATACAACAGAAAAGTATACAGAACCCTACATTGCTTAAATGTGTGCATTCTGACAATGCAAGTCTCAAAGTAAATGAACAACTTCTAAATCAAACAAACTGTGTCGTATCAAATTGTGTAATGTTAATTGTTTGGTGTGGCTGGCTGCAAATTAAATTAACCTGTGTAGCAAATCAAATTAAAAGTGTAGAGTGAGTGGGTTAGATTTTACCCTATGTGGCTGTGGCCATCACAGTTAGCAATTCACCTTTGTGCAAACTACTAATGTGTCAAGTTTTCATGTTTCAATCATAACATACCAACATTTCTACAACGTCTGGGAGCAACCTGTAACTGCTGTGTACTGTAGCTACAAGTTAGTTCTGTCAGCTAACTCTGTTCGGAACACAGCAGGTGATTGTGAGTATTTACACAGCTATCACAGCAGCGGACCACTGCTAGGAGGTGATTTTCAGGTGTGGTCCTAAAATGTGCCCCAAAATCGGAGCAGTGGGTGATAGAAGAGGTCTCAGCAGCCTCTACAGATAAATGATATATTGATTTATTAGAGGAAGTCAAATATTAGCTGATGAATGGCATTAAACTAATCTTTGTATGCCTTCTAATTATATTTAAGTTGAACACTTCATATGCTGTTTATGCATCAGTGTCTAAAAATGCATCACCTTGCATGTTGAGCTCAGTATTCTTTTGATCAGCCATTCATAAAGTTCATAAATATCCAAAATCCTCCTGCAGAGTCTCTGTGCAGCCTATTTACACACTTTCAGATTCTTGCTGGCATGAGACAAACTGATATATATCTAAATTTTGACCTACACCACCATCACTTTCCCTCTCAATACTGCCTTAATAAATCAGTCATCTGCTGATGTGCATCTCTTCTCAGACCTCAGACCAGTCCAATCAGACGGGTAGTGAGGGTAGAGAAGGAGAGAGAGTTGAAGTCAGTCAGGAGGATACAGTGGAGCCTGTAGGGCTTGCAGGAATCTGTATGCCATGTTTCAATATGAAATTTTAATGATGGCGGGTGGTTGGCCATGAGTGCTGAAACGTCTGTATTAGGAGCTGCAGCACTTGGCAGGCTGGGAGTCCTTGGAGAGACAGATGAGGAGCTCATCCAGGGGAGGAGAGCTTTGATCAGCTCCTCTTATTTCCATATCGCAATACGCCAACTGCTCTTCCTGCTAAATGAAAGACGACAAGGATTATGAGTCACTGGGCTCGAACGGCAGAGCTGCATTGCCTGTTTCTTGGACGAAAATGAGAATGATGATCCATTATGCTGTTTAGTTCATCCTGTGCCAGTGCAGAATTACTTCTGAGCAACATTTGCATGCTTCACCTGCACTATATTGTTCATCCAGCGGACAATGTAGAGCCTCCTTTAGCATTTGGACCTTGACTCTGAAAGATGATAAACAGCTGAAATCTGTGCTGTGTAGAGTGATCTAACGTTTTTCCTATTTTATTGCTCCCTGTGAAACTGCACAATTGACATTGAAGGAAAAGTACTTGTAGACTAGAAAAAAATTCTAATTCACCTCTAGCAGTATTGATTCTAAAGACATCAATCTTTGCAACCCAGTCATCAGAATAAATGTTAGCAATGTACGTTTCAACAAAACCGCAGCTATGTTGATCCTTTACATTTGTTTATGTTGCAACTTTATGTTTCTTTAGGTAAAGTTTTCAATTTTGTCTTGTGACAAGGCTGTGCTCATGCTCGATTATCTTTAGGCACAAAAAAAAACACTTCATTGGGGTTAGTAATCACATTTTTGCTTAAAATACCTGTTTTCGTCACAACAAACACGGTGTCACGCCTATAAATGTTTAAACACTCCACCTACAGACATTGAATTCGGGTCATAAACATGTAATGTGAACATGAGTCCACACATTTTGTAGAAATGTCAATATGGTATGTAGTCTATCACTCATACAAATGTAAAAGGAGAAAAAACGTTAATCAGTGTTTCCCAGTGACTTCCTCAAATTACAGTATATTGGAATAGAATCAGTTCGCTGAAAATATTCACATTGAAGAATCTGAAATCAGAAAATGTTGACTGCAAAGAAAAGTACTCAAGGATCAAAATTGTTGATGATTTATATTTCACAACTGATCGTTGCAACTCTTAAGACAATTGTGAACTTTTTGAACTAAGTTATTTTAACTCACCTTTTAATGGCAGTTGGAAAACTCGTGTTTTTCAGCCAAATCAGTTTCAAATGTATTACAGTCTACCAAAAAAAATGTAAAAAAACAGATTTGTTTATCTACTTCCATTAAGCAGCCAAGCTTAAAGTTGCAGCATGTCTAAAGCGCCTTAATGTCTCCAGCCTAAAGTTAGTTAAAGTGTTGATTATAATGAATAATGTGCATTTTAGATGTATACACTTTGAAATAACACAATGATCAAATATATTTAAATTGAATGTAAGTTCATGCATAATGCATGTTATTATTTTATTCAGAAGTTATGTAATAACAAATACTGTGATTGGTTCTATAAAGTAATGCATGAGACTCTAACAATCAAATACCAAAATGTGCTACTAGCTGTTTTAATTAAAACTTTATCGAAATCAAAACTGTTGTTTGTTGCAACAAGCTGGTGATAGTGTTATAGGAAATGCACTGCAATAACCTAAGGCCCAAGCTTATCATCTTCTGCATTTTGAAAATGAGCTTCTTCTTCCCAACATGTGTGACACTGTATCCACGGCTTATATTGTACTGCAGTGTTTATACTGTATGCAGTGTGCACTCCTGCTTGAACAGTCTGCTTCTTTAGTGCAGCAAACTCTGTTTGTCTGATGAATGGAGCTATTTTCTCTCTGCTGTGTTATATGTTAATCTCCTTCCCGCTGCCTGGTTGTTGTTTTTTTTTCTCTCTCTCTTTGGCGCTGAGCTGATGCGCTATTCCTCAGGGCTCCAGCATGCATTGTGTGCTTCTGGCATCGGAGGATTGGGGGGGAAAAAAACACATAAAAGAGTGGAACGAGGGGGAAGAAGCAGAAGCGTCGGTGATGAGGAGAAAGAGAGAGAGAGCCATGACAGCTGTGCGACCCCCAGCTTTTTTTTTGCAGTAGCTGCTGTTAAGTGGAGATGAGACCAAAAGCCCCATTTCTCCATCTTTGATCATGGTTATTGCTGGTGTGTGTGTGATGTAAATCTGCATCACTTAGTGTTCCTTTTGTCTCCTAATAGAATCGAATGAGATGGAATTGTCTTCCTTTCTAATTGGTCCACATTCTGACACCTTCAGAGGACTTTCTCCACCACAGTTATGACACATCACAGCATCTCTCAAACCACCACCCTCCTCTTCCCACCCTCCTGCTCAAACACAAACTTCATCCACCCCACTTGGCCCAGTTTTCGTTGCATATCTAATCCATTACACTATGGCGTTTGTTTGTTTGGCCTGTAATGATGGCCAAGATGAGTACCAAATGAAGTGTGTTGTTGTGTCAGTGTGAGTCACTTGCTGACAGAATGAAGGGATGTTCAAGGGCTTCGCTGGCTGTTTTCAAATCATAAATGAAGAATAGAATATAACTGAGTAAACAAGTACAAGCTATGGAATTAATAAATATTAATTAATTAATTAATTAATAAAATTAACAGAAATATTCTATTGAGGTCTCCTGTCACTGACTATCCTGCAGATATTTACTTTAAATGCAAGCCGTAAGCAGGGCGTGTTTGTGCAGATTATTTGGAGGCTTAAAATTGAACTTGACTGATGTGCTGAGCTGCTGTACATCATTAGTACAACAGACAAAACCAGTAAAAAAAATACAGTTTCGTGGGAGACCTGGCAAAACAAACATTTTAGTTGGTTCATAGATCCCAAGTATACCCCTGTCCAGGAAGTACTGGACTAGCTCTCCATGATAAAGGGTTAGGGGGACGATGCACACGAACTCAGTTTACCCACCACCACCCTGTAGTGCTCAAACAATTATGCAGATTTTTTTTAACTTAATTTATTTCAAGGTGTCTGCAGCCTGCTGCTGCCAATGCTGCTCAATTATTATTTCAGAATGGTCACTGAGACCATTGTATAAACAACTCTATTGCATTACAACATGAAAAAGCACACAGCTTCTCTGGTCATAACTGTATTCTGCCTTGGAACATGAACATATAGCTACAATATGGAGCAAGTGCTGAGGTCCTACCTACATAGCCAACAGATGGTGGCAGCAGAATTTTGACTATTAAATTACCTGATCATTTTAACAGTCATGGTAAAGCCAGCACGATGGAAACAAGTGTGGCAAACAAACACTCATCTTTTCAAAATACTCAGCCACTGCCAATCTAATCTGGCAAGCAAGATGCTAGAATGGATGGGGAGGGACCATAGCTATATACACATAGATGCCTCATTGGCCGCGAGAATTAATTCATATTACAACACATTAGTTAAAGAGGAACAACTTCTACATTTTTGTGAACTCTGACATACAGTGGTAAAAAGAAAGAGGGGCACTGAAATGACCCACTATTGTTGATTGGTATTTAATTCCAAGTAAAGTCACTCTCCATAGAGGTCACTTGGAACCAAAGACCAGTCAAAAGTTCGGCCAGTTAAGCCCTGGTAAGTAAAAAAAAACAGTTGTAACAGAATTCAGGGCTGCCTGAAGATGGGGAAATCAATCAATCATAAAATGTACAATTAGTTGCCAAATAAATCAATATCATTGCTGTACATTTGAAATATACGAGAAAAAAACATACCTGTGTTGCACCAAATAATGCAGGCCAGCGCTCCATGAAGTCCCTGATTGCAGGGGCCTCATAAATCATTTCTTGACTGCGAAGAGAGAACGTCTTGGCCATTTTCTCAGCAACCACCTGGCAATTATCCCTTTTCGTCACTTCATGTAAGAGGTCCACTCTCTCTTTCTCCAAACTTCCATTGGTTTCACCCTTAGGATGAGGAGGTAGATAATTTACTTCAGCCTTTTTGGGCTTTTAAACATTTTCGCAGGAGCCTGCTCATGTGGTGGTTTCCTCTTGAGTGAGTTCACCATAATTTCTGGACAGCCAACACCTCGAAGTTTGGATCTGAAGTTGTTCATTTTGTATTTGAGTCGCTGGATCCATCCATAACATCCATTGAAAGATCCTGGTTCTTTGAGGCAGGGATATTTTTTGATCAGGGCCTCTGCTACTTGACCAAGTTGTGCACTTGATTTATAAGCAGTGTACTCATAAATGCCCTCAGCTAATCGTCCAAGAATGTCTGGAAGTCATGAGATAAGATCTTTGCTACCGAAAAGAGTCCCAGAACAACTGAACTGTTCATTGCCTGATTGAAGCAGAATCTCTGTACTGGAAGAAAAACGGGGGATTGCAAATTCTGAGGGCCAACCCTTTGTGACTGGGCCAGACTATCGCTCATCAGTCCTGGAGAAATAGGCAATGTGTCATGGGAGGACACAGATGAGCAGGCATCATCAGAAGGCTGGACAGAGTCATCTGAAGGCTGAAGAGAACCATCAATGTTGCTCAAGAACTGTCTACCTCTGTTAAGGTCAAAGTTACCGTAGGGGGTTCTTGGATATACACAACCTTGATAGTGTCCTTATCCGTGATGTCAGTTGTCGAAAGCAAAGTGAAAAAGTCATTACAAAAGTCAGCATCCTTATTATGCAAACAGAAATTGTATAAAAAGGTATCTTGAACAACTGAATGAAGTTCTCCAACTGTTCCAGGGAATCCAAAGGCTGATGTCAGTTTCTGGACATCATGGTCTGAAAGTATCAGAGATGGGCTGGTTGCGACATTAATCAATCTGTGATACACAAAATGTTTCTATAAGTACCATATACTACAAAAGTCAGGAAAAATTGTTTTCCCCAGAGTTTTATAAGCTTCGCACAGTACCAGGCCAACACAGTTTCTATTTTTGGCTTATTTATTCCTTTAAATTAAAACATTAAGGCCACATAACCAATAACTGAGAGATCAACCATAATAACAGTTTCTGTTCCTGGACTGTATTTGTGTCTTGTACGTCTAGGGTTAGGGTTAGGTAAGTATCAGCTCATAACACTAAAAGCAATCCTTTGGTTATTAAAGTACACTGTAAGTGTACTACTGTACTACTGTATTTTTGTTCCAGCCCTGACGGATTATGTTGGCAATCTATGTAACAGAAATGTAGCGTTTCAGGGTTACAATGCTTTTTGCACCAAACCTGTAAGGTGTTAAAGGGAACATGTCGGACAGCTCTGCAGGCTCTAGCACTTTCACTGTGCGTGTTTTCTCAAGGACATAGCTCCTGAGATGCACAACTGACCAAGCACTCAAGAATTTTACAATGAATACAAGAGTTGCCTTCACAACAACAATTTGGATCAACTCTCCAAAATCTGTCAGACCACCTGTTGAGCCATTAGCCAAAATCATTCCAATGGCATACTTTGTGCCACTGTAACACACATTGCTGGCTATTTGGATACGTGTCTCACCAGGGAACTTATCTTGCAGTGCTCGCTGGATATCTTCTCTTAGCACAGTAACATCTACAGTAGACAGTTGTGTGGCTTGTAAAACAGGTTTCATGGCACTGGGATCATGCTGATTATATGCAACCATCAGCTGTAGCTTCATGGAAAGTGACAGCAGAATATTTCGAATACTGTGGGTGTGCCTGACAACACGCTTAAAAAAGCTGTGTTTGGCTTCAAACCGTATAGTCCACAGGAACACTAGTGGACCATAGGCCCTGATCAGCTACGGATAATGTTCCAGGAACAGCGTGCCAGCCAGACGGTGGGATTGAAACAACAGGGTGCATGGACCAGATGGGAAGAAGCCATGGATAGGAAGATCTCGTGGCCTGGGTTGTGGAAGGCAGAACCCTACCACATCAAATTCCTCATTCAGTCTGTCTATGATGTCCTGCCCAGCCCGTTGAACCTCTTCTGTTGGGGCAAGGTCGATACTCCAGCTTGTCCCTGGTGCCAAAGAAGAGGAACTCCGGAGCACATCCTCAGCAGCTGTCCTAAAGCACTTGGGAAAACAGCTTTGATTCCCTGAAAACATCCTGGAAACCAGCCTTAGACCAGACATCGTCCTGCTCTCAGAGTCATCCAAGCAAGTCATTTTGTTGGAGCTAACGGTGCCCTGGGAGGAGAGGATGGAGGAAGCCAGTGAGAGGAAGAGAGAGAAATACGCGGAGCTGGTGGAGGAGTGCCGCAGACGGGGGTGGCGTGCGAGCTGCTTTCCCATTGAAGTTGGAGGAAGGGGCTTTGCAGGAAAGTCACTCTGTAAGGCCTAAAGCCTCCTGGGCATCACCGGAGCACGCAAGAGAAAAGCCATCAATGCAGCATCCGAGGCTGCAGAGAAAGCCTCACGATAGCTGTGGATCAGGAGGGACAAGCAGTGGGCGACAGCTTCTTGGACACAGGCCGGGAACTGATCACTCCCGGTCGCGTCACCTCTGTGAGGGGGTCTGAAGTTGAAAGACCCGAAACCCCCCATGACCCCAGGTATTATCACTGAGGATATGTCCAAGAAACTGCATCACAAGATGTATGTAGCAACCAGGTAATGATGTTTGGGGATTCGTTTTCCCTGTGGGAAAACCTGGAGAAACCTGTGTCTGTGCTCAGAGATCTTACTGTCTAGGTAACAAAAAGTCTCCTCTGTGTGAACATGACTTACAACAAGCTCAACTATGTCTTTGAGCACTAGAAGTACTTCCCATGCTGGTTCACCCTTAGGGATTTTTGATCCAATTATAAGGGGCAGAAATTGGAGCAATGACCAGTTTTCATGGGTGTTCCCTCCAACACTTTTTCCTTTCTGCAAAATTCAGAGGGACCTGCTGTGGAGCATCAGTCTTGTTTGACCATTTGTACGCGAACATTTTGATGCATTTGTTGAGTTCATCAAGAGTGAAGTATTTACTCTTGATGAACACTTGAAGACATAGAGCCAGCTCTCGCGGGACTACACCCTCAAACAGATCGTGCAACACATCGGGTGGGTAACCTGACAAAACACTGAAATACTTCAGATTCTCTCTAAGAGCACATTGCCTCTTGACTCCACAGACATGAGTCAAAGCAGTATTCTCCTGCATAGACTGGATATGCATTTCATGCTGTACTTTAGTCCTGAGTTGAAATGCCCCTGTTTTCACTTCTTTTACCTGAAACTCTGATTGCTCACCCTGACAAAATCTGCAAATATAAGAACTGGAGAAGCTTTCAACAAATCCTCCAATAGAATGGGCCCCAAGATTATCGGCTACAACACTAAACACTGTTCATTTGATTTTTTTTGCCTAATGCTGGGACATACATGCCCTCCTTCTTCCAAGCTCACAAGATCCTTGAGCAGTGGCTCCAGTGCAGTACTGTAACCAAATATTTTCACATCATCAGCCTTGCAGAGAACTGCTAAGAAGATGGAGGACAGTGAAGATCTGAGCAGTGCAGGGACATCAGCTAACACCCAGTAGACAGCTGTGACTTTGTGTTTTTTCCTTGATGTGCCCAAAGGATTGCATATCTCAAAGTCATCAACATAGATAATGATAGCAATGGTAGGATCTTCTCCAGAAAACAGCTCATTTGTTTTATAATAAGTGCCGTAAGAAAATGTCCTGTACTGAGTTTCACCATTACTTTGAACTTCTCTGTCATGCAAGATCAACTCCTGAATCTCTTTCCGGCTCAAAATCTGAAGCAAAGACTTCAGAATACGGATATATTGGAAGCTTTTATCTTCTTCCCTACTGAGTACATACTCCACTGGTTCAACCACAGCAAACTGCTTCTTAAAATAAGCCCTTCTCTTGTAAGCAGAATAAAGTGGACCACCACTATTCAGGGCGGAGGTCAAGGGGTTGGCATCACAAAGCTCTGTTACCATGTCTGACACAACAGACTCATCAATTTCACAATTGTGCTCAAACAGGACTGTAAAGTGGCTTTGATGATGGGACCTGATGCTGAATGAGAGATAAAATGTAACTCTTCGAAAACCTAATCGATACACCTGTTAGAGACATTAAAAGTGCCCTGCAGTTTTAGAAACAACAAAGCCATGTGTTTCTCAGTGAGGTTGGGTAGATCTCTCACATCATCATCATCTCGACCATCATCAGTAATCGACAGTTCACCATCCTGGACATCCACACCTCTGTAATCATCTGTATTTATAGAACTTGCATACCTCTTTAGCAGGTCTTCTTTAAAATCTTGCAGTGAGTGAGGAGTATGCTTTCGGTTTCTGTGGGAGGCAAATGTTCCATAAATGTTAGTGCTGAAATTGCAGTTCTTGAAAACGCAGATTACACTCTCGTTTTTTTTCAAATGTTGACCAGATTACACTGGCACTGCAATACTGACACGTGAAAGAGAGATTTTCTGCAGATCTGATTCTTTCCTGAGTTTCCTGAGAGTGATTTCTTGATAGATGTGATCTAAGGCTACTCCATGTTTTAAAGAAACAAGCACAATCTTGGTAAAGACATGGCAGAGGTTTCCCACCATGACCATGGCGTAGCCTGTAATGTTTTTGCAACACTGTTTTAGTAGAGGTTTCAAATATACACATTTTGCACCCCCAGCCCATTTTTTTTTGCACATTTTTTAAAGAAATGGGCCAACTTACTAAAGCACTAATCTGGCTTCAAATCATAGTTGATAAAATGTCTTAGCATCAAGTAGATAAATGTCGCTCTGGGAGATACTGACAGAATCACATTAACAGTATTTTACACATCATGACATCTTAAGAAAAAATGTAATGCAGCCATTTCAGAACAGGAAAAATACAAACTTTTAGGTTTTAGCTTTTAGGTTTAGGTGAGGTGCAAAACATACTTGGTTAGGTTAAGGAAAAGATCATTCTTTGGGTTAAAATAACAAACTCTGGTCGCATAATGTTACTGACATAAGTATGTTATCTGCATATGTTTAATTACTCATGTAACCTAACGTTCCAGGCTGAGCCTTATGTGTATGACTGGTTGCTGTATGTGGAGCTGGGTGTGTGTGTACTTGTGACATGGGGGGGGGTATGCAATGTTAGTGTGCCAGGTGTATGCGTGACGTCAGTGTCATGTGACAGAGTTACCTTGAAGTGGAGTGTGTGTATGTTGTTGTGTGATGAGTTGCAGCCACAGCAAAGAGAGGCTATGTACTGTGCCGTGGGATGAAATCCTGCAACGCTGAAAATAAAGGGCTGTTCTCTCTTTCCGATAAAGTACTGGGGTTTTGTTGAGTTCTACTGCATCAAACCAGAGGCCCCTTACTACAGTTCAGGGTCTACAAGCTGGGAAGTTAACAATGGGTCCTCGTCGGGGAAAGTCAGTAAGAGACATTTTTTATTCTGCAAGAAAAAAGAGGAATCTGCAGAGAAAATGATGGCGCTTGGCAGTGGTGGGAGGCAGACGGCGCAAGAGAAGATGGCGGCGCGCTCGGACTACAACGCGGCCAAGCAATAGAAAAGGGAAGTTATTGACCCAGATATCAGTATGAAACAGATTGTGACAGACACAACAGAGACTTTTGGAGCTAACGTGGCTACAGATAGAACACTAATCCCTTCGTGGGCAGCTAGTGGAGCAGCGGTCTCCACGTTACCACTGCCGTTGTACACGGGAGGGTCTATTAACCCCTTTGTCCCGCTGGTAGTGCAGCAAACGGAGGTCCCTTCAGGTCAATTATACTCCCGCCACGCCATTACCTACAGCAGTTGTTGTAGGTATTGGCGTGGAGATGACTGGAGCAGCAGGTGCTATCGTCCATAAAAATCCAAGATTTGTTGATGGAGTTATCAGTGCATTGTGGAGGAAATTGAGGCTGCCTATGGGCCATGCTCGGAGCATGCTGCAGCCATCGGCATTAAAATGAGACAAAGAACCAGAAAGCCAAGTGAAAGCCTGCACACACTGAGAGATGACATCTATGAGAAGGTGTCAATCACGTATGCTGATCGCGGAGAGTTGGAGCAGGATGCCGTCAGTGTGGAGATATTCACCAACGCCCTGGCTGATGCTGAGCAGAAACTCTGGCCAGTGCCTACGACATAGCCCACAGGTACGAAACCACCAGACAGGCCGCATAGACAGTCACACAGCTGATGTGCTCAGGGGCAGCGAGTGCCACTAAACTGAGAACCAGAGTAGCAACAGTATGTGGAAATGATAACCTGCTAAGTTATAGGGAGTCAGAGAGATCAGTCATGAGGCGTACTGACACACCAGAGAGGTCGCCAAAACCTCTCCAGTGGTGGCAACTCAAGAAAACTGACAGGCCTACAGGCCTACAGACCTTATCTGGGGGCACCCTTTCCTGCTGCAGGCGCAGGCCTGTTTGGATTATGGCCATCAGACAACAACTCTTTTCAGAGAGGAGATACCCCCCTTGGTCACCAGCCCAGAACCTGAGGTGCAGTTTGTCAGAGTGGCGCGCAGGACGATGTTGGAGCCAGGACGTGAGTACATATTGCCTGGCACCGCCTGCCTCAATTCCACGGCTGCTGGAGAACTCATGCTAAGCCCCACCAAGAGCTTCATTAAAAGACACCACATCCTAGTGGGCTGCGTCATTGTGCAGACACAGCAGTCTGGCATCCCCATCCAAATCTTCGACCCAGGTGCCGGTCACATTGAGAAAGGGGGCAGTGGCCGGCGTCCTCAACCAGCGAAGGTGCTGGGGGAGGTGGAGCCACAGCAGCACCTGATCATGTTCATCCAGCCTATGCTCCTGTGCCCAACCACCTGCAGGCACTGTATGTTGAAAGCTGTGCGAACCTGCCACGAAGAGGACCACTGGAGATGAGCTGAACTACTAGAGTCGTACAGTGACGTTTTCTCCACTGGTCCCACCAACCTAGGCCACATCAGCCTTGTCCAGCACAACATTCTGACCACATCTGGGCTGCCTGTCAAGCAGCAACCTCGCAGGATGGCCAGAGACAAGCAGGCTGCAGCAGACCAGCAGCTGAAGCAGAGCCTAGAGGCAGGTCTTGCACAGCCCAGCAACAGCAGCAGATGCTTACCCCCTGCCCCATATACAGGACACTTTGGATACTTAATCCGCTGCAAAGTACTTCAGCCGCTGGACTTGACATCAGGTTACTGGCAGGTGGAGCTGACACACAGAGCCCACAAAGCTGCCGCCTTCTGCTCCCAAAAGGGGCTCTTTGAGTGGAATGTGATGCTGTTTGGACTCTGTAACGCGCCTGCCACATTTCAGCAACATTTCAAACATGCCTGGTGTACCTAGACGATGTCATTGTTCTGGGACGAGACATCACTCAGATGCTGGAGCGGTTCAGCAGGCTGCATGAAGTCAACTTGGAGTTGAAACCATCCAAGTGTTGCTTGTTCTGGTAGAAGTTTGGTTACCTGGGGCACATTGTCTCTGCCAAAGGCATCGCCACTGACCCAGAGAAAGTAAGAAAAGTGGCAGAGTGGCCCACTCCCCAGAACTTCTCAGAGGTGCGTCAGTTTGTTGGTCTGGCATCCTAATAACGGCGCTTGGTGGAAGATTTCGCCACCATTGCTAAGCCACTGCACAAACTCATTAAAAAAATGTATGCATTAACTGGACAGCCGAGTGCCAGGAGGCATTCGAGGAACTGAAGACACAACTGACATCAGCACCTGATGACTCTGGCGAATTCTTTATGGACACTGACGCTAGTGACTCAGGGATATGAGCTGTCCTCTCCCAGCAGCAGGGGGGAGAAGAAAGAGTTCTGGCGTATGGCCGCAGGAGACTGTCTTCTACAGAGCACTACACTGCACTACCAGACATGAGCTCCTTGCAGTAGTAGAGTTTACTCACTTCAGACAATATCTACTCGGGAGACCATTCACTGTACGGACCAACCACTGCAGTCCACCCGCCCCCAGAGATGACCTGCGTCGTGATAAAGGAGCACAGTGCAACCTAACAGACAAACCAACTACAGAGGCCCTCATCAAAAGACCCCCAGAACAACCTCTCGTGGGGGTAGGCGACACGAGTAAAACTGACAACCATGACAATCCTCAGATTCTGCTGCCACAGGCTTATCGCACCGCTGTGATAAAGCAGATGCATGATGTGCCAGTGGGTGGCCCTTTTTAGGGTGGAGCGGACCCTCGCTCGCCTCAAGACAAGATATTTCTGGTACAACGTGAAAGAAGATGTCACACTGTGGCGCCGCACCTGCAGCAGCTGCGCTGCCAAAGCTCGCCCCAAGGAGACTCCTCAGGCGGCCATAGGTGCAGTTAAAGTGGGTGCCCCCATGGAGAGGATTACCCAATCTGTGTCCTCTGTGAGGGGGACGCCCAAATTACGCTACGATGAACCTCATGGAAAGATACCCCCAGGGTTTCCCGAGGGGGGGGGGATGAGCAACCCAGTCAGACAGATATAACGGAGACTGACCCAGGCAAAGGACAAACGACTATGAGCAAGCAGAGTACATGCACATGTGGTAAAGCCTGCAAGAACACACACGGCTTGAAGATCCACCGAGCGAAGATGAAGTGCTCGTCAGAAGCACATGGTGCCGACAAGTCATTGTCGGCATCACAGCTGAACGGTTCGGTTCGGTGAAGAAGAAGAGTGCCGGAACATCATATGCAATGAACCAGAGAGCCGTGAAGATCCATAACATCAGGCAGAAGATGAAGGCACCGAAGTCCCAGTACAAGGTGGCAGGAGAAGAGGAACGAATTGGCCGAGCCCAGTTAATGTGCATCCTACGAAAGTTGGGACAGTGTAACATCTTCATAGACCCCCCTGATCAGAAGGTGCATTTCGACATGTCGGAGCTGCAGCTCAAGGAAGTCAGAGAGGTCGTCCGCAACGCAAGGGCGAGCTCTGCTCCAGGACCAAGTGGCAATTCGTACAAAGTGTACAAGAACTATCCAAAACTCCTACTGCGTCTGTGGAAGATCTTGCGAGTGGTCTGGAAAAGAGGGAAGATCACAGATCAATGGCGAGTGGCCGAAGAGGTGTGGATCCCGAAGGGGTGTGGATCCCGAAGGAAGAAAACTCCACCCAGTTGGACCAGTTGAGGCGAAGGTCTTCTTCAGCGTCATTTCCAAACGGCTATGCAACTACCTGATGAAGAATTCCTACATCGACACATCGGTCCAGAAGGGTGGCATCTCAGGAATGCCAGGCTGCATGGAGCACACCGGCATGGTGACACAGCTAATTCGGGAGGCCAGAGAGAATAAAGGCAACCTGTCAGTGCTATGGCTGGATCTAGCGAACGCATTCGGCTCCATTCCACACAAGCTAGTCCAGTTCACTCTGACGAAGCATCATGTCCCCAGCAGGTGTAGAGAACTCATTGCTGATTATTACAACAACTTCAGCATGAGGGTCTCTTCAGGAGCAATGACATCAAGCTGGCATAAGGTGGAGATCGGCATCATCACTGGGTGTACCATCTCTGTGACTCTGTTCTCTCTAGCCATGAACATGCTCACCAAGTCTGCTAACCCTAACCCTAACCCGAATGAAGACCGGACATCAGCAACCACCCATCAGGGCATTTGTGGATGACCTTACAGTCACAACCGAATCAGTCCCAGGATGCCGGTGGATCCTGAGGGGACTCGAAAAGCTTGTGGAGTGGGCTCGGATGCGTTTCAAACCAGTCAAATCAAGATCTATGGTGCTGAGGAAAGGAAGGGTGGAGGACAAGTTCCGGTTTAAAATCGCAGGCGCGGCCATTCCAACCATCACAGAGCAGCCAGTCAAGAGCTTGGGCAAGGTTTTTGACAGCATCTTGAGAGATACAACATCCATCCAGTCAACCTGCTCTGAGCTGGATGACTGGATGAAATCTGTGGATAAGTCTGGCCTACCTGGAAAGTTCAAAGCCTGGATCTATCAGCATGGCATTCTCCCCAGGATCCTGTGGCCCCTTCTCATCTATGCTGTCCCAATCACCACAGTTGAGTCCCTAGAGAGGAAGTTCAGTAACTATCTGCGAAGATGGCTTGGCCTACCCAAGAGCTTGAGCAGCATCGCACTCTATGGGCGCAACAACAAACTGCAACTTCCCTTCAAATCCTTGGAGGAGGAATTCAAGGTATAAGAACAAGAGAAGTGGTGCAGTACAGGGACTCATATGACCTGAAGGTGGTCAATGCAGGTATCCAGATGAAGACTGGCAGGAAGTGGAGGGTGGAGGACGCTGTCCAAGAGGCAGAGGCAAGGCTGCTTCACAGGAGCCTGGTCGGCGTGGTCACTTGCGGCCGAGCTGGGCTTGGATCCTTTCCAGCTCCCCAATTGAACACCAAGGGGAAGGAAAGGCAGCGCCTTGTTCAGGAGGAGGTGAGAGCAGCAGTGGAGGAGACAAGATTCTGCAAGGCAGTGGGGTTGAAACAACAGGGAGCCTGGACCAGATGGGAGAACGCGGTTGAGAGGAGAGTCACCTGGACAGAGATCTGGAGAGCTGAGGCTCACCGTATAAAATTCCTCATCCAAGCAGTATATCATGTGCTCCCAAGCCTGTCCAACCTGCACACATAGGGCATAGCAGAGACACCGGCATTTCCCCTGTGCTCCAAGCAAGGAACCTTGGAACACATCCTCAGCTATTGCACGAGGGCACTTGGAGACGGCCGGTATAGATGGAGGCATGATCAAGTCCTCAAGACCATCGTTGAAGCTGTTAGTGCAGGACTTGTGGGGGCAAAGCAGTTCCGACCCTCCAAAAGATTAATCGCCTTTGTCAGAGCTGGGGATCAGCTAATGCCTGCCAGAAGAACTCCAGCAGGCATCCTGACCTCTGCAAAAGACTGGCAGCTGTTGGTGGGCCTCGAGCGACAGCTGAAGTTTCCCAGCCACATCGCAGCAACTACCCTGCAACCTTACATCGTCCTAGTGTCTGAGTCCACCAAACAAGCAGTGCTGCTGGAGCTGACTCTCCCAGTACGCGGGACTGGTCAGTGACTGTCAGCAGGCTGGTTGGAGAATGTAATGCCTCCCAGTGGAGGTCGGATGTAGAGGTTTAGCAGCCTGTTCTTTGGCCAGAACCTTCAGCACATTGGGCATCGAGGGAGAGAGGAGAAGGAAAGCCAACCGCAGTGCCACTGAAGCGGCAGAGAGGGCCTCAAGATGGCTGTGGCTTAAAAGAGGACAGCCATGGAGGCATGGTAGCTAGGCCATCTGGAAACAAGCTGGGGCCTGATCAGCCCCGGTTGGGTCACCTGGAGAAGGGTGTATGATGTTGAAAGACCCGAAACACCCTATGATTCCAGGAACATCACTGAAGATGTGTCCAGAGAGGCATCAGTAGATGTACTGTACACAGTTGACCTGATGGGCCCACTAAATGAGACTGAGAGACATAATCGCTACATACTAGTGGTAAGTGACTAGTTCAGGAAGTGGGTGGAAGTCCGCAACCAGGAAGCAAACACAGTGGCTGACAAAATCCCCTCTGAATGAGTGTGCAGGTATGAGGCTCCACATTCACTGCAGAGTGACCAGTGCACAAACTTTTGAGTCAGCTGTGTTCCAGGAGATGTGTAAGCTTCTGGGAATTGAAAAGACACACACCACCATTTTTCACCCTCAATCTGACGGTCAATTGGAGGCCTTTAATGCCACTCTTCAGATAATCCTGGCAACTACAGCTGAAAGATGTCACTGGGACTGGGATCGGATGATTCTGTATGCAGTCATGGCTTATCGAGCAACCTGACACAGCTCCACCAGATTGTCCCCCAACATGATGCTTTTTGGGGGGGAAATCACTGAGGCCATTGACCTGGTTGCCGGTTTGCCTCCAAACACCAAAGATGTCATCACCCTCCCAGACTATGTCATGCAGCTAAGGGAACGCTTAGAGCTCTCTCACCAGCTAGCTCAAGAGACTCTGGGGCGGTCGGCAAAGCGTGTCAAACGATAGTGCTACAAAACCATCTGCCAAGTCCAATACAAGGTGGGAGATGCAGTATGGTACCTGATTGAAGGCACCAAGGCAGTAAGGAACAGAGTGAAGAAGTTCCCGCCTTCCTATGAGGGGCCTTACTTTTTGGCCTTTGTGGGCCTGCTGCATGACTTGGTCTCCCACATCCAGAAAAGCCAAAGGTCATAGGTCAAGGTCATCCATCATGACAAGCTTAAGCCTTTCTTACTTACTGTCTGTGCGTCTAAGCTCCGTAATGAGCATCATTATGTCACTAAAAATGATATAACTGAGATCAGAAATCTAAACTAGTTCACTGTCAAAAAGAATTAATGTCAAGAAGTGGGAAGTGTTTTTACGGTCATGTTTCCCACAGTCCTAAGAAACAAAAAATTATCTTTAAGGAAAGTGAACACCAACATGAAATAAACAAGAATGTTTGTGTTTTTATGTGTGGATCCTGCAAGGGATGAACAGATGAACGTGGGATCTCAGGTTTGTTGTTTATGTGGGACAAAAAAAGGGAAAAAGGGAAAGAGAATCATTCCAATTTTTTAATTACTTCATTATATTTTTATTATAATATGTACCTGATTACCTTTTGCAGATAATGTTGCATTCACGTCCAGCTGAATGCAATCCAGTCTGTCAAGCTGATCTTTCTCTTCCATGGCTCGTTGGAGTTCATGGTACTGTTTGCTGACTGACTGCATCATTGCAACTTTACTGTTCCACCATGTTTCACATTCCTGTATAACAGCTGCGGGAGGTGTACAACAGTACTGGACTTCTTGAGGTAAGTCACAAGGCTTTTGCATTTGTCAATTACATTACTCACATCTTGCATGTATGCTGGTGTGTTCTCTTTGACATCAAATGTGTGTTTGAGGACGATGTTGATGACATGGGCTGCGCATGGCATCCACTTGTAGCTACGGAGGGCAGCTTTGATGTTGGCTGCTTGGTCACTCACGAACATGACTTTTGGTAAATGATCAGCTTCAATACCAAAGTCATGCAGCTCCTTGATCACCTGCACGTGAAGGTTGTAAGCTGTCTTTTTAAGAGTAAAGTCAAATTCAGCTGTCGTCATGACGCGGCTCTTCAATTTCCAGTCTTCACTGATGAAGTGACCGGTAAATGCTATGTATGCCCGTTTGTTGTAATCATCAGTCCACATGTCAGTGGTAATTGCAATGCCACAATCCAGAGCTTTATTAATCTCTTTTGCGAGGATTTCTTTTTTTTCCATGGCCATCGCTTTGGCTCTGTCGCAGATGATTTGCCTGTGAGGGAGGACACTGCTGGCATCCACACATCCGTAACGTGCACCTACGTTAGTAAGTGACTGGGCTACAGCACAGAATCCATCGCCAGAAGCAATGTCACAGGGTCGCAGATCTTGACAGCACAATTCAACACAGGCGTCGGTGACCTCAGATTTGACTTGCGTTGGAATTTTGTTACTTTTTAGGAAGGTGGTTATACCACTCTGAGACACGTCCTTCTTCTTAGACCCTCCACAAACATGTCTTGTCATGCTGGACGTACCCGCAGCTTGGCCTTCTTTTCTTTTAACTCTGTATTCTCCCGACTGTAATCTTTCCCTCACTTCTTCTTCCATCTTCCCCGCTTCTTTTGATTCTGGTTTGTTGTGGCCGTTGCTTGGCGCATTTGTGACGTCAGGTCGGAGGCAATTTACCCAACAGTGTTGTTAAGAAGTAGGCTGTATTGGACATATTTAATCCTTAATGACCCGCCCCACCTGCCCCGCAAATAACGTGAACATTTCTTGACCCGACCCATTTCCAATGTGCTACTTCCAATGACAAACAAGCACTTTTTGGTTGTATTCCTCCACAGCTCTCCTCCTGCTGTCTCTTTTCGGGTGGTTTTACACCCACAATGTGTTGCCACATCTTTAACCTCATCTCTAATCTCTTCGGTTTTAAACTCTTCTTCCTCTACTTCTTCTTCTTTTGACTGAGCATGGATGTATCCAATCCAATCCATCCAAGACAACTTGATACATTTTTAGATGTTGAATGACGGTGGAAAGCGAGGGACAAATTTGAAATTTGAAAGCAATCAGTAGATCTGCACTGCTGTAGCTATAAACTGTGTCTGTTTTACTGTTTGGCATTTATATTCAAAGTTATATAGCAAGTCGGCATGTTTCAGCAGCCTGCCAATGGCGTGTGACCTATTTATTTTTACATGCATTTGGCGAGTGGCAGGAGCCAATTTTAAACCCTGCCCAAAACTGAAAATTCAGTCTTTATCTACTCAGCCCCATGTCAAAGGAAAGTCGTAAAAAAAACAAAAAACAGTTCCCATCCAACCCTGTCTGAAGTGGGTGCAAAAAGTACTCTACTTTCCCCTCACAAGAAATGCTATTTTGACTCTCATAAAAATGCCATATCCACTGCCCTCCACTTAATCTCACGTCTTGAGAGTTAAGAACAACTACATCAGAATGTTGTTTGTTGACTTCAGCTCAACAGTCAACACAAGCTCACCCTGGAAGCTGATTCCGAAAGCTTCACACTCTGGCTTGAGTACCACACTCTGCAACTGGACGTCCACACAAGTAGACCCCAGACGTCTGGATTGCCGATCACACTTCCTCTAGTTTAATGCTCAACACTGGAGGCCCCCAGGGCTCTCTGCTCAGCCCCTCCTATTCACCCTGTGCACCCATGATTGTACACCCATACTTTGAGATAACTCTGTTGTGAAGTATGGGTGTACAATCATACATACTTCACAACAGAGTTATCTCAAAGTATGGGTGTACAATCATGGGTGCACATACTTTGAGATAATTCTGTTGTGAAGTATACATATCAGACTACATAGCAGCTGCTTTCCTCAGACTGTGAAACTCAATTCATCCGCCGCAATCCACAAATATATTAAAAATTCTCTTTTGTTTTTTGTTTCTCTTGTGGGGTTAAAACTCAATTTTGCAACCATGGTGTTGTACAAAATAAAAGAACCTTTAACTTTTTTTGCATCAACTTTCAACTTTATATAAGAGTTGAGACATTGTGCAGAAATGGCAGCAAAGGTTCAGAAACTGATTGGTGCGTTTAAAGTCAGGCCATTGACCTGCTCATAGTTCATTCAGACTGATGGGGCCTTCATGTTGACATACTTGCATCTTCAATATTAAAAACGTTTTTCCATTCATTATGGTGAATCTTTTCACCCCTAGTATATATATTTCACTGATTTTAAGTTCTAAAGGTCATAATGGCCTGTATGTTCATCAATGATTCAGCTGGATATACACTATATTGCCAAAAGTATTAACTCACCCTTCCAAATAATTATAATCAGGTGTTCCAATCACTTCCATGGCCACAGGTGTATAAAAGCAAGCACCTAGGCACGAAGACTGTTTCTACAAACATTTGTGAAAGAATGGGTCGCTTTCAGGAGCTCAGTGAATTCCAACATGGTACTGTGATACTGACTGGACCTGTGCAACAAGTCCAGTCGTGAAATGTCCTCACTCCTAAATATTCCACAGTCAACTGTCAGTGGTATTATAACAAAGTGGAATATTGGGAACGACAGCAACTCAGCCACGAATTGGTAGGCCACGTAAAATGACAGAGAGGTGTCAGTGGATGCTGAGGCACATAGTGCGCAGAGGTCGCCAACTTTCTGCAAAGTCAATCGCTACAGACCTCCAAATTTCATGTGGCCTTCAGATGAGCTCAAGAACAGTGCGTAGAGAGCTTCATGGAATGGGTTTCCATGGCCGAGAAGCATCCAAGCCATACATCAGCAAGTGTATGCAAAGAGTTGGATGCAGTGGTGTAAAGCACGCCGCCACTGGACTCTAGAGCAGTGGACGTGTTGTCTGGAGTGACAAATCGCGCTTCTCCAACTGGTAATCTGATGGAAGAGTCTGGGTTTGGCAGTTCCCAGGAGCACAGTACTTGTCTGACTGCATTGTGATAAGTGTAAAGTTTGGTGGAGGGAGGATTATGGTGTGGGGTTGTTTTTCAGGAGCTGGGCTTGGCCCCCTTAGTTCCAGTGAAAGGAACTCTGAATGCTTCAGCATACCAAGAGATGTAGGACAATTCCAAAGCAAGGTCCATAAAGACATGGATGAGAGAGTTTGGTGTGGATGCACTTGACTGGCCTGCACAGAGTCCTGACCTCAACCCAATGAATTAGAGCAGATACTGAGAACCAGGCCTTCCTGTCCAACATCAGTTTGTGACCTCACAAATGCGCTTCTGGAAGAAGGGTTCCATTAAAACACATTCCTAAACCTTGTGGAAAGCCTTCCCAGAACAGTTGAAGCTGTTATAGCTGTAAAGGGTGGACCGACGTCATATTAAACCCAATGGATTAAGAATGGGATGTCACATAAGTTCATATGCGAGTCAAGGCAGGTGAGCGAATATTTTTGGCAATATAGTATATAATCTGCTTGTAATGCATCACTGCTCCTCAAGTAAAGTCTTACTTGAAAAGTTTATCAGACTTGAGAACGTTTTGCTGTAGCTCTTGAGCAAGCAGTGCTAATTGGATGGATAAAGCTTAATCGGGACAACAGTGCTATTGAGGACAAGGCTACTCCATGCAAAGCAGACAACAGGATGCTGAGGGAGAAACAGGAAACAAAAGATGCAGCCTGACGACTGTTGCCAGCACAGCTCATATAAACAAGGTGATGAGCCTAGCTGGTTGACTGCCGTGGGGTGTGAACATGGCTCTCTAACTGGAGCATATTTAATCAGTGGTAACAAAAAACAGGCATGCAAAGATCAACTTGGATGTTAAACAGGTTTTTTGTCTGATAGGTCTGCATCAAAATGAGATAAAGAGCTGAGTTTGTAGCTCTGTGAGTGCAAGGGAGGAGGAAAAAAGACCTCTTTCCTCTGGAGCCTCGGTGAGAAATTAAACAATATTGTGCCTGGCTTAGCTCCAGGCTCAGTGAGGGGACAGACAGCTCAGGGTGGCTGGGAGTTTATGAAAACAGCAGAGTATGTGGCTTTGATGACTGGTCTGAAGAGTGTTTCTCTTAGAAATTTAAAAGGGGGCTTAGGTCCCTCAGAGCTGGTGTTAACATGCGGCTGCTCCCCCTCTTTATTGGCATCTTATCAGGCACTGTGCTTTCCTAAGCCTGTTTTTATACCAAACCCCACTAATTACACCATTATGTAATGACCCCATCCTTTGGCCCTGATGAAATGAGAAATATAATGCTCAGCATATTAGGCGTCAGAGTCCTGATGGAGGCACTGTTTGTCTGTTAGCTGCCTGTCACTAAAGAAAGAGAGCATATTTTTTAGTTGTGTTGATGCTGATGATAAAATCACGTATTAAATTAAGCATGTTTTCTTTTGAGCTAAAGCATGAAAATATATGTCATGATAAGGATATCTTTTTGAATACATGCACTCATTCTGTGCTAAATCCGAACAGTGCCTAACAAGCTGCATGAAAGGGGATTGCGAAAAGCTGTCATCAACATTTGGTGAACTGAGGCAGTTTAAGCTTGGTCTGAGCTCTTACTTCATTCATAACTTGGTACATTCTATAGGGTATTTCACAGTCCATCTGGCAAAGAAGTCACTATTATGTTCAGATAAAGCTAAAAAAACTGAAATTCACAAGTACTTCACACGCACATGAAGTATTCACTCAATAGTTAAAACTGCAACCTCATTTCAGCACATGATTACCAATGTTTCATGAATTAACTGTAATGACAAAGATTCAAAAAGATGGTTGTAAATCATCGAGATTGCTCAGAATTCAGAAGTTAAAGAATGTCAACTGTTTCTTAATTGAAGATCTTAATAAAAGTGGTACATTTAGAGATTGCTTTAATAGCCTCACACTGTATAGTTATAAACTGTCGTATCTGTGATAATGTTAACTGAATCCTATTGTTACAGTACCACAGCCTTTGAAGTTATTTGGAATAGGTTTATCATTCATGCCTACAATTTTCATACTGCAGTCGAGAGCAAAAGCATATTAAGTACATTAGACAAATTGACTAAAATGATTCCACGTTGTGTAAGAAATGAGCCATCTGATTAATCCCCATCTGCCAATGAATTTGTGAGATAAGTGGACCATGAGTTAAGATACAATTTGTCTCTACATATAACCCATTTCAAGACATAAAATGTAATTTAATACAATGATCGATTGTGTCCTCAAACTTCTCTTTCCTACAATCTGCTTGTACTCCTCCTATTGCTGTCTACATATCACATAGACCATGTCCATTACAGTGTTTGTGGTTTGCTGTTGCACTTATACCATACAGCATATATACAATACCTGCTGGAGTTGATAGGTCCACACACAACACCAGTGACGGAGGACTAAATGGCTGCTTGTAACAGTGTATCCTTCAGAAGTTATTATCACAGCCATACGTGTGAATGTGTGTGTCCATAGGAGACCATGGACAGGGTTGGTTAGTCACACTTAGCATGATTAAGAGCAGTTTTCAGACATCCTCTCAGCATGTGGAGATAATAACACCGAGAGGACCAGTCTCAGTTTGGACACCTCTCTGAGCCTGTTGGACAGGTATCTGTATTTGTGGATGTGAGCTTACTGCAAAACATAGCTCTCTTCAGTATTTAAAGGGCCATACCACCAATTCTGTATGTCTTAACACATCATTTTTGTTACTGCAGATTGCTTTCCAAAGCATACCATAAATGTATCTTATAGCTCCCAAGCACTAGTTCGTTTTTATTTATATCTGTAAGCCATTGCCATGAGCCCACTGACTTGAAAATTGCTTTAAATAGATGATGCAGCATTCTGAGCGATAAATTGCTTTTATTTCATGGACACAATAATGAGAAGAAGAGAGAAAGAAAGAAAGTCAGTTCATATACATGTTATATAAATGTAATATGACAAATATGTGAAGAGATGCCCACAAGTCTCTGAGGTGCAAGTCCAAAGTCAAGTTGCAAATCTCAATGTGTGGCGACTGAAGTAAACCTCTAATCCAAGTTGCAGACTCGAGTCCCGATCTCTTAAGAATTGTACACATCAATATATGGTCAGCATGACACGCACACATATTAGCTTACAGTTCCACGGATGCAGAAACGTTAAGTGCCAACATTTTATTCTGCAAACTCGGCTGTACACTCTACACTGTAAGTCAATATACTTTCAGGTTGTGGGTCAGTTTTGAATGAGTTCAGCAACTATGAACAAAAAATGAAGAAAAAATTAATAAAAATCTTTCATCTGCATAGCAACAGTGGCTCATAGATATATAGTCTTCAGAAACATTCACCATGCCCAAATGAGTGACAAAATATGATATCACAGAAACAATGTAGAACTAATTAAAACTACTGGTTGTTCCCATGGAGGATGTTTTTGTGTTCAGTGACGCTGATTATATAATTTTAATAACAATTCTGACATGAGAATACAGACTGCAACTGTAGAGCCCACATGATGTCATCAGAGGTAATTAACTCAGTAAGCCCATTCACACTGCCGTTTGAATGCAGGTGATCCTGCACAAATACTCTGCCTCCTGCTTTGTGTGAAAGTCATAGGTCCGCTGCAGATATGCAGGACTTCTATTTCAGGGGATGCCAGAGCATGACGCAGCAATTCAGCTGAATTTAGCACCAAGCAGACAGGTAGTCACTTGTTTTTTTAAACACATACCTATAACTACAGTCGCGAGTGATTATGTGATTATCGTAGGAACTCCTCGGTCCTCAGACGCCAGCTGTTGACAGTACTGATGGGCTCAAAACGCAACCGGTGGGGGTTGACGGATGGCGGAGCAAAACCGGATTAGAGCAATAACGCTGCGGACACACATCTGGTGAAATCTCGGGGTCAGAGGCGGAAAGAGGTGAAATTTTGCTCCAGCACTTATACGCCTCTGGAGGTATTATCAGAGGCTTAGTATTGGCTAACCGAACCATTGTGAATGGATAAGGCAGTGGCGCGTAGCGAGGGAGTGTCGGTCTGACAGTCTGATAACTACACAGGTCCTTCACTCAACTAAATAAAGAGAAATGCAACAAAAAATGCACAAAGCAACATGACATGAACAAACAAAAGTAACATAGTAACTTTCACTGTCTTTGGCGACTCTTCGTCACATTTCTGCCCAAAAAACAGCATCTGTCACCAAGTGACAAATGTTAACTCACCAAGTGTTTGTGTTGAAAAATAAATCACAGGGAAAGTCAGCCCTCCTGACTGAGACCACAGTGAACTGAACCCCAGAAAACAGTCTCCCTCCCCACCAGTGAGAGTCAGACAGCGTCCAGTTTACTGATGGCGATTATTTAATTATGCAATTTAGAGCGAAAAACGTAACTTTGACACTTTCCAGGATGTTTGGTTGGTCAGGACCAAATGTCAGATAAACATTTGGCGGGTTTAGATTGACAGGAGGACACCGGGAAAGCACCTTGAGAAAACACAGATGTCATCTTCATGACGCGTACATCACCTTCTTGAGGAGTCGCCGGCACTCTGTGTGAACAAACAACGGCGGAGAATTGGCGAACCGCCGCTGAGGTGATTATGCGGCGTCTCTATGCGAAAAGGGCTACTATGTACTGCAATTTTACAAAAAGCCTACTTTACAAACTTGGGGGGTCCAGTTTGAAATGAAATGAAACTCCAAGGGGGGAGTGTTAAAGAGAAGATATATTTGGTTGTTTTATGTGAAATAAGATCCAGTGTTAATTGAGCAAAATTGAGGACTAAAACACCTGTATCTCTGTCTGTTCGGATTTGCACTTTATATAACGATTGGTGATGATTTGTAACAACCAAGTTTACCTTTTGTCTCTGGAAAAACAGAAAGAAAGGATAAACCTGGTTGTAACCAGGTTTTGTTATAGAGTTTGTTACCCCCACCCCCACACAAACACATGCATGTCTTTGTGCTTGTGTCTGTGTGTGACCGTAGGTGCATGTGAATTAATGAATAGACTTGTACTGTAGTGTCTTCATAATACCTGATACTCAGACTGGGTCCCAAGACTCCCAGTTGGAGAAGCTCCATGCTCAACATGAAACACCAGGCTCCCCCGCATGTCTACCGCATTGAAGACACTCCCTTCATGTAGCATAATGAATAATGCACATGGAAGAGGATAAAAAAAAAGAAAAACCCTCATAGCTCCTGTATGTGTAATGAAGGTAATGTGTTTGTGTAGTTTGTCCGATTGGGTGAGAGTCTGTCATATATATTGTCCATTATGGGTGAAGAGGCTGCTCACTTTGATTCCCCGCAACTGAAAATGATGCAGAAATAATCTTGCCATGGATCCTAGAGAGACTGATGTATAATCAATTGTTGTCATGCTGTTGTCGAGCACCTCCAGCATCTGACTGATGACACTGTCGATATTTGTAGTGCCATTCAGGACCATTGACCTTTCTCTGAGGCATGTTAGCGCGCTTGCCCTGGTCATTTGGCTGTGATCCAGATGCCAGGGGTCGCATCGATAGAGCCTCCATCTATCACAGGTAGGAGATACACTACTAAATAATAAAGGTAATTAAAGCTGCAAGCAGCGATGAACGGGCGCTCGCAGTCCACGTGTGTTGTGGCATGCTGCTGTCGATGCATGCTGCCATCGGGCTTGTCCACACAACACCTTCCGTTTAAGTTTTTCCTATGATTTGGTGGGCTGCTCCTCCTGTCGGTATTAAAGAATGTCTGAAAAGGCTGAAAAGCTGAATGCAATATATTATTAGTGTTGGAATAAGCAATACAATGTCCAACATAACATTAGCAGAGGCAAAGCATGCTTAATAGCATGATATCTTTACATACTGACTGTTAACCACCGTAAATAATTCGACCTTTAAACTCTATTAACAATAAGCATGGTCACAATCACAACAAATAGACTGAGTTGTAATATTGGCATTACAAGTCCTCACAATCCAAATGTAGCTGCAGTGCTAGCAAATGGCAGCTAACTACTGAGACACAGGCTACTGAGCTAACTCAAACTCACACAACATATTTCCATGTAAAATAACATAAACTGCAATAGTGATCGAAAATCCATAACTACAAGCAGAAACCACTTATATTTCCTCAAGAATGCACACATCATTAGGGAAACACACAGAAAGTCCATGCAGCTTCACACGGTCTGCTCACTGACTGGTCTGCTGCATTTCAGTGTGACAGGGCATGTCCTGACTTGTTCACTGCTAGTTGTCTTTGCACCAGTAGAGGGTGCTGTTGGACCTTGACCTGTAGAGCTTTCTTACAGTTTCTGTGGCTGCAAAGTTGAAATGTCCCCATAAGAATGAATGGGAAAGCGCCTCCCAAACTCCTGCGATTTTAGAAAAAATGTAATTGTTATCAGCAAAATATTAATATATTGAGTAACAGGAGACATTGCTGAGCTCTGTCATGTCTTTTTTATTTAGAGTAAACAATCAGGATGCCAGAATGAGAGACAAAACAGGTACTGTCTGCTCTCCTCCAGAAATTTAGGCTAAAAATTAACATTGCGGCTTATGGGGGAGTTGCTGGAGTGTAGGTCCTACATCTGAAATAAAACAATCAGCTGAAAGGCATCATGATTTCCTACATTTCTATGTATATATTGTCTATGTGAAGTAAAAGATGTGGGATCCAAATCAAACTGAAAATAATTTTTTGTCCAGTTTTTCCAGCTGCTCTCCACTCTAGCGATGATGTCACGCACTGTAGCTTGCGGGATACACACACATTTTAAAATCAGAAGACGAGCTGAAAATCCTTAAAACCAAGACTGTGATGATTTCAAAACCATAAAAGATTTTAAAAAGCTGAATACATGCCCAATAGTTCAAGTCTTCTGGCTTTTTAAAAGTTGGAATGGTGTCTCTAGCTTAAAGTATGAGGGACAGGAGAGGTTGAAAGTCGATGAGTTTTGAAGAGGATTTGAAGATTTTCCCATTTAATTCCATTCACAGTAATTAGACTGCCACCAGAGCGCCATCCATTGGCCAATTTGCACCAAATTTGGCACAAAGCCTCATCGGGCCATGGAACACAGATGCTGTGTGCCAAGTTTCATGCAAATCGGTGAAATCGCCTGGGAGGAGTACGAAAAAATAGGTTTTGGACATTTCGCATATTTGCGAAAAAAAACGGTAGGCGGAAATGTGCGTGGCCTATACCACGAGATTCATCACAATCCACTGAACGTGTGGATATAAGGTTTTTGAATATACGGCATAGTATACGGGAGTTATGAGCCAAAACGCACTTTCCTTAATAACAGCACCACCTAGTGGTGGAATTCAGGAACAATAGATTATAAAATTTTTCGCCAGGTGTGACCTATTTTCCAAGTTTGGTGAGTTTTGGGATATGTTCAGGCAGTGAAAAATGCGATCGTTTAGGACAAAAAAAATAAAAATAATCATTTGAAAAAACAATAGGGACCTTGCAGGTTCCCTGCTCGGGCCCTAATAATCATTTGAAAAACAATAGGGACCTCGCAGGTCAAGACCTGCTCAGGCTCTAATTAATCACTGGCGATTAATAACACACTTGTAAATGGGGCACCACCTCTGTTGTTTTATCTGTTGACTAATCCGAAAGGAAATTAATCGAATTCGACTAGTCAAGTTTAGCTTTGAAAAGTTCTAATCAATTTCAAATCACTTTATTTAATTTCATATTCTAGATTCAATCTCATATTCTGAATTCACTGATTCTGATGATGACTCTTTACACAGTTCCATCGGTTCTCGTCATTAAAATTAAACTCCACAGACAACGACAGACAGTTATATGTGTTTATTAAGTAAATAATTAAGGCTAAATAAATGAAATGGTAATTTAGACAAACAACAACAGATAACAGAAAATGTAGAGATTGTAATGAGTAAAGTAATAAGGTTATGTGGTCATAGGCATATGGTGATATTAAAGGTCAGATTTTTAGCTCTTACATATTATGGGAGTAATTTTTAATACTTACAAGACCCTATTCGAATTTCTCAAAAGATGGAGATCAAAGCTTTATAGACACCAACTCATTCTCATGTGTGAATCCAGCTGTATGAAGACGTTCAGCCTACTTTGTCTGGGAGTCAGGAAGTCCTGAAGTTTTGTTTACCTCGAGTGTTCTGGGTTTGACTGCGGGCTCTTCGTGTTGGTCCAATAGCCAGGGGGAAGTCAGGTTCTCTGTGGATGACACTCTTGCTTCACGGCCCAGCGGGATGTCCGTTTTGAGAGCACTGGGGGCACACAAAGTCTCTGTTTCGTTGGAAACCACTTGTACGGCTTCTGAAGCAGCCAATTCCTGCAACGTCTTCATCAATGAAAATTGTCTTAATAAAGTTTTTTTGTTTGTTGCTTTGAGTGGTGGTTCTTAAGCTCTGACTAGTAAACTAATTCAGCTTCTTGATTAAAATAAGGATGAGATGCTGGCCTGGCGGATCTTCAGTTGTTACTAAATACAAGGTGAATTAATTCACTACCTCTGAATCAGGCTGTGATATTTTAACGATATATTAAAACAAAGATCAAAAAGAAAAGAACTTTGTTTTGTTAAAAACTTTGATAAAAGTGAAGCACTTAAAGCAGTGATTCAATATCGCAAATTATAACATTGGTTATAAAAATTAAATCAACAAGTTGTTGATTTCTGCAGAGATTGCTTGTCGCAAAAATAAAAAGTAAAGAGATTATACCTTAAAAAGAAGAGTTATTTAAAAAGAAGAGAGTTAGGAAGATAAAAGTGCAGAAGAGTGAGGCAGTAGAGTGAGGGAGAAGAGCATGTCTCTGTTTTTATAACCCTGCTGGCAGGCGGACCCAGAGGGATGGGCTGACAGCGTTCACTTCTTAGACGACATTGTAAGTCTAAACTCATGAAACTTAATTAAACTAAACTATCGCTTCTAATGTTTCGAGATCGTGTTTCACCTTTCCCAGAATTTCACCATGGTTTTATAGGTGGACTTTGTCTACATGAAAGAATATGACATGATTAAAATCACTTATCTTTCAAAAAGAGGCAAAACTTGGTTACACATAAAACTGTAACACTGAAGACTTATACATATTCCTTCTAGTTCTAGCTTAACACTGGTTAACAAAACATGTTAGACATTTTACTAGTACATAACAAAAGTTTGATATTAAAATTAAGAAGATGAGATTCAGTTTATTGGCTATTTTCAAACTTGTCTAAACTCTGGATGAGTACAGAGACTGCTGTTGGATTGGAATGTCACAGACACAGAACAACACTGTCGTAAATCCTTGGAGACAGGAGGACTAGATAAACAAGGAGGAGGCCCCAAGTACTTTTACTCTTAGATGGTGTATCTGTTGATTCGATCAAAAGGAAAGAGACATCGTTACCTAATTTACAATTGCAAGACGACATTCAATCATAACCATCTTTGTTAGAAAACAGTTCTTCATTCTTCTCCTGTGGAGTGTTCATGCTTAAATTGTTTAGCATTAAAAGAACGATGTGTAAGATTTAGTGGCATCCAGTGGTGAGGTTGTTTACTGAATACTTCTCACCTCACCCTCTCTTTTAATATGAATGAATATTAGTTTAACAATACCACAGCCTTTTAGATTTTAGAATAGGTTTATCAGTCATGCATACAATGTTGGTACTGCAGTCAAAGCAAAAGCAAATAAGTACATTAGACAAAATGATTGACATGATTCCACGTTGTGTGAGGACAACCGAGCCATCTTAACTACAAATGAATAAACTCCATCTGCCAATGAATTTGTGAGATAAGTGGACCATGAGCGAAGAGACATTTTGACTCTACATATGACCTTTACAAGACATAAAATGTAATTGAATGTAATGTCCTAATATGTAGGGAAAAAAATATATAGTGCACCTTTATGTCTATGTCTCACTGGAATACATCCATATTTAATACTAGAAAACATGTAATCAATTAAACTTAATCTTTCCGTCGATCATACCGTTATGCTTCATGACTTTAGTTTTAGCAGGTGCTGCATTACAGAAAAAACAAGCCATGCTGAGGCTAGAGTTATAAAAATAAACAAAAATGAATGACTACACCCCTCTGTTTTTACTGAAGTACCACACAAGAGTGGCTCTATCAAACTGTCATTTCTATATGCCCTTACTTGCTGTTTTTAATGTCTCCTATTTTTAAGCAGCTCATTAGTATGCTCAGTAGCTGTGCCGTTATCAGGTTTCTACCTGCTACAGCAGCAGGAGCTACGTTTCTAAATTAAGCCTCATGAATTATACTCCCCCAGAACATTCTCCACCTCTATCTCTTTAACATTTAAAATCATTAGAGCAACAAAGTTTACTGTTGTTGTTCTACTGTTCCAGTGTGTCTAAATCTGGCACCAGGTATCTGGACCCTTGTTTAAAAGTATTAGCAGGACTTCTAGTACAGTAATAATACTTTTAAACTGACAAACAAGCCTGGAACAGGTGACCTTGGTCTAAGTGGCACATTTCTGGAAAAAAGGCACTTACGACTTTCTGCAGCGATTAGGAATTATTTTATCACAATGGTGCAGTGTGTTCTTGGAGAAGAGAGGCTGTTTAATTATTGAGCATTGCCGAGATTGCACTACAACATAAGATGCCCAATACAAGCTTTGCTCTGTGAATGCCTTTCCCTACATGGTCTTTACCAAATAATGCTGTCATCAAGAATAACTTACTTTTCTCTTAAATTTGATTACATGACTTTCAACTGGTAACAGACAACTTTTTTGCTTCAAACATCTACATATCATTCAAGTAAATACTGACTGCACAGTGCAATGGCTTTAGAAAACTTTCACCATCAGCATGTTTGTTCCCTGTGAAACCTCTCATAAACCATGGTAAATGGACTGCCAAATAGCAAAATGAAGGCCACATAATGGAACAAAGGCTATCGCACAACCAGTTCCTATTCCCAGGTAACTGGAGCAACTCCAATGACTTTGGAAACTTTACACTGCCCTTTCATGGTGGAGGAAAAGAAGGTAAAGAGGGAAAGTGATAGAAAACCCTGGTAAATCATTATGTTTAGGGATTAATGTTTTTGAATGACACATGGTAGAACTGGACCCAAATGCAAGAAACACAGAGTCAAATTTAACATGATTTAATGTGCAATAAATATACAGAGCAAAGTTCATGGGGGTTGGGGAGGGGTGGTGTGTCCGGGATCCCAGTGGTGAGTGGCGGGTGGTAGTGAGCTCTCCAGAGCGTGCCCAGTGATTCAGAGGGCGTCCGTCCACGTGGCAATGGTCAGTGCAATGGGCAATCATCCTCTGAGTGAACGAACAATTCAATAATCCAGAACAGGGCAGGCAGGTGACAAGCAAGGCAGGTGGAATGGCTTAAGCAAGCAAACGAGGCGAACTGCGACAAAAGAATACAAGGAAGGGTTAGCTATGCAAGCAACAACACGGGAAAAACAACACACCTAAAGGGAGCCAGGATCTCGACAATAGTACCACTCTTGCTGACTGAACGATCTGGCAACGAGTGAATCTCAGGCCGGTCTTCTTATACTGGGGGATAAATGATTAGTGCTGATGATTTCCACCTGCCGCAACCTGCAGGGAGATAGCCACGCCCACCAACTCACAGACAGACAGACACAGAGCAGGGGAAAACATGCAGGATCACACACTGGGAGAAACAGACAATGACACAAGAGAGAAGAGGAGGGCTGCCATGATCCCATCATGACAGTTAATTCCGATTTATAACAAGTTATTCCTTTGTTTGTTTTTTTTACAGATAAGCCATCATTTCTTTTGATAAGAACAAGAATGAGCTCTCTAAGTTAATACCTAAGATCTATGAATGTGGCAAAATCCATAAAAAAAACACAAGGGCAAGAAGGCGTTATCACAGTTGACATATGACTTCCTGCCTCAACATTGAATTACTGTATCCACTGTAGTTGTGCCCAATTTTCCTGTGCAGTGAGGGACCAGACCACCATTTTTTTTTCCATAGACAATCATTACAGCATAGGAACAGCTTTAAAACAATCAACACATTTTACTGAGCATCAGAATGTGACCCCTTCATTCCAATAGCATCTGCAAAGTCTGAGGGAGCCATGTGAGTAAATTGTTTCATGCCATGTGTGAGATGAAAGCTCTTAACCGATTCTGTTTTAAAGAGCTCTAGTGAGCATGGTCTATTGGTTCAAAAATGTGGAACCACTCAGAGGCCTGAAAAACATTTCAGGGTACATTCCCAGTGAGCATCTTTCATTAGAATGGATGGGTTGGCATCTTAGACAGCAGTAATATGTTTTTACTAATATCTATCTGGTGATGTGAGGGATTATTCAAACAATTTTAGGTGCACTAACTTTCTGCTTTATTGAATCTCCAAAAAAAAGTGTTTTAGATAATGTGGCTAAACTTTTCAAATACTTTTTTCTTTTTAAATATTCAAGTATTCAAATTAAATTAACATGTACATAATCATCAGAATGGGAAGAAACAACACTGTTGACGTTATGTCAAAGACTTCTGTGTATCATCAGTGATTGTTAGCATGCAAGTTATTGTGATATCTTTTCAGACCTGTGAAATCACCCCTCACTGATTAAAAAACAGGTGTTGGGGGTATCTGATAGACCTTAAAGTCCCATGTTGCATACAATTGAGGCCAAAATTGTTAGCCCCCCAGGAATTATGGAACATTTTCCTAAAATTCTTGTCAATGTTTTCAGCATTGATAAAACTTGATATGATCAAACATTCACCAGTGCTATTTAGTAGCTTTTGGTACATTTTGGAATATAAAATATGTTTTTAGGCTTGCTTTATATCAAATATAGTAAAAAATGGGGTGGTCAAAAATATTAGCCCCCATGATGGTGTAGTCAATAATATTACCCCCATGTGAATGTATGCTTTCAAAACACACCTAATTAACCAATCAGCTTTCAAACCACACCTGTACAGTCAACTGGCTTCCTAACAACACCTGAGCATTCAATCAGCATAAGAGGACTCCAAGGAACAGGGCACTTGAACACATTATTGAGAGGGACTACTCTTACTCACCATGCCAAAGTCAAAGGAAATCAGTCTTGAGCTCAGAAAGAAGATAGTGGAGGCTCATGATAAGGGGGAAGGCTATATTGCCATTTCCAAGCGTTTCACAATGTCTAGAATCGCTGTACTTTGCATCATTGCCAAGTACAAGGAGACAAATTCTGTAAGAAACAAACCTGGGTGTGGTCATAAGCGCAAGATTTCAAGAACTCTGGAGAGGAAAATAGTCAGAGATGTCAGCAAGAAGCCCTGGACATCTGCCAAGATGATTGTTGCTGGTCTGGAGTTGATGTTTCAAGGAACACAGTTGTGAGGGCTCTTCATCGTGGTGGCCTTCAGGGCCATCGTCCCAGAAGATCCCTCTTACTCAAAGAGCAGCAAATCATAGCCAGACTGAGGTTTGCCCATGAACATTTGAAAGCTAAAGATGAGTTTTGGAAGTCTCTGCTTTGGTCTTATGAGACTAAACTGGAATTATTTGGGCACATGGATGTTGCTTATGATTGGCGAAGAAAGAGAGAGGCCTTCAACCCTAAAAACACAGTTCCCACAGTTAAACATGGTGGTGGGAGCATCATGTTATGGGGCTGTTTTGCTGCCTCAGGCACAGGGAGCCTTGCTCAGATGCATGGCATCACGAAAAGAGAAAATTATGTTGAAATTTTAAGGGATAATAAGCAGAAATCTGCTTGTAGTCTAGCCATGGGTCGTCGCTGGGTCTTCCAACAAGACAATGACCCAAAGCATACATCGAAATCTGTCCAACTGTACCTGAAGGATACCAAAACCAAAGTCCTGGAGTGGCCTGCACAGAGCCCAGACCTCAATCCTATTGAGAATCTGTGGCGGATGCTCAAAGTGAATGTCCATGCTCGGAAACCATGCAATTTGGAACAGCTGGAACAATTTGAAATGGAAAAATGGGCCAAAATCCCTCAGGAGACCTGTGCCAACCTAGTAAAGAACTACTACTAATGTTGTTGTCAGTTGTTGCTCAGAAACAGTACACTATTGACTATTAATGGCCATTTTTGCCCTTTCTTGTTTCAACTCAGCGCATCAATAAAATATTCTGATCAAACTTAGTGGACATTTTGTCTTTGTTATTTTGGAAACAAAGACACTATAAACACTTGTTGTTAATGATCATTTCCATGGAGAAATCAAGAGTTTTGTCTAATTTCATAAGGGGGGCTAATAATTTTGGCCTCAACTGTATGTTCATACATATGTTCAATAGAAAATGAACTGTAGTCTACAACTCCACACAAGGTAATTGTTCCTAAAACAAAGACTTTACAAATGCCTTGATCTTGATTATTTATATTGTATCATGTTCTGTGTAAAGTGGTGATGTATGGTAACAGCTCATGAAAAGTAGGTAGATCATCAGTTTTTCTTACGTAAGTATCCTTTCTTCAACATTCACAATACAGCTTTTTCTGAAAGCAAAAGTTCCAAGATTGAGGCTTCCAGAACGTGAGAGGAGAACTTGTTTAATATGTGTGTTTCCTCTGTCCCTCTTGATTAAACGGCAACAGTGATGTATGTCTGACAGCAGGGAACCCCAGGGGAGATAAAACTGCTTCAGCCAAACAAGCAAAAGCTCTCCTCCCACTGGAAGATGCAGCATATCTTACCTTCCACTGCTTCAAACTGTTACTGAGACACCGACAACGCACAGCCTCTGACCTTGGATGACTCCTTATACACAGGAAGCAGTGAGAATTATATTCATATCATCAGCTAAAGTTTGGTTGTAAGGGTACATGGGGCAAAAAACTTATCAATATACTGCAGTACAGTAGGGTTCTCAGGGAAAACATGTAATATTGATCAGTTATACAATAAGTTTTTGCAGGCTACACCCATGTGCATTATGCACTTACTATAGGTGTCATCACATATACCTGCAATGATAAAATTCCCATACATGATGATAAAGATTACTCACCATGATTTTGTTGTTTCTGCAAGCACTGGAATTTCTATTTGTATTATTGTCTGTACCAATTTTATGAGGATATTTTTTGGTCAGTGATTTTTGTATTTGTCCTGATCATTTTCCACTGTATGTGATGTAACCTAACTACATTACCAAGCGAAAATAAGTCAAACTCAAGACCCAACAGTGGCCTTCTGGGTGAACATATTGGGCTTGTTTGACCTATCCATCAGTCCCTGTCTTCCTCCCTATGCAGACTTTTTGCTCTTTATACTCCATCACTTGACTTCCTCCATTGCTGATTTAGTAACTACTAAAGCGACTAGAGTTTGTAGCCTAGCAAAAAAATTAAGAATGGGTTGTAATAAGCTGCCTCAGTATGGAGTAAGATAGCTATCAAAAAGACATCTGCATGATTCTAATAATTCGTATTTGTAATGTTAAACATTTGTATGTCAATAAAATTGTTGTACACAAAATTCTACTGTCATATACGCAAGTCTGATAAATTGTTTGGGTTAGGATTGTTTTTATGTGCGTTTTTATGTTTTATGGGGCGGGTCTAGAGGCGATATATATATATACATATATATACATATATATATATATATATATATATATATGTATGTATATATATGTATATATGTATATATATATATATATGTATGTATATATATGTATATATATATATATATATATATATATATATATGTATATATGTATATATATATATATGTATATATATATATATATATATATATAATTAATTTTTTTAATTACTATTATTTTTCTCCCACCGTTTTAGGCGCCCACCGCGGATGACGGCGCCCCTAGCATTTGCCTATACTGCCTATGCCCAGGGCCGGCTCTGCGCCCAGTGAAGGAAAAGAAGGAAAGAAGAGGCAGATGTGAAGAAGATACAGGTACAGTAACATCAATGTGATGAAGTGAATGAAATTAATAGTTTAATGATCGTAGTTACCGTTGATGGAGCAGAGTGTTAGCTTGCTAGCTTACTTCGGATGCTAGTAGCATTGTTTAATAATCAATAAATAGCTGAGTCGACGTGTGTTAATGTTACTCCACCATAAATCCATCAGGGACGTTTGGAAAGTTAACGTTAGGCCTGTTCAGGTGTTATTTTACAGGTGTCTTTCCTGCTTGCATGTCAGTTAAAATGCTTTTAGTTTCCCATCCCCTTTGTAATAGGGTCGTTGCAAGCCTTTGGTTTATTGTGTCACAGTTTATGTTTGTTAAAGTTTACATCAATGTTAAAGTGCAGTTAAAGTGTATTACTGTTACTCTACACCATAGCTTTCCCATATCATTCATAGGTGAAATATATATATATATGTACACTGCTCTTACACTCTGGTTAGACTGAATTGCATTGCAATGACAATAAAGTTGAATGAGTCTCATCACATGTTCATTATTAATCTATATTAGTCTTATGTATAGCACACGTCAAGCATCTGTTGTTCTTTTTTTAATTAAAATGTAACATCCAGTGGTCACATATACTTCTCTTCTCTCTTCAGATGCACTTTTAAAGTATTTCACCACCAGCCCAGTGACACAGCATCAGGTGCTCCTGTCCCTCTACCTCAGCACAGCAGAGTGACACAGCATCAGGACTAAAGGCTGCACCAATAGACCTGCTGACTGGCCATCTCTTCTAACTGACAAAGTGATATGAGAGGTAGTTCACAGAGGACCATTTCAAATAAAAAAGCTGTTACACATTTCCCAAAGACAAAGATGGTAGAGTGTCAACATGACTTTTGTAACTTAGTCTTAATTAATGGGGAAAAAATCAAAAGAAGCTGGCTGATGTACTCAAGCAGAAATGATAGCTTGCACCGCTTCTGCTGCTAAATGTTTTCTCCAAAAGAATACAGACTTAATAAGAAAGGACTAAAGGACTGGAAAAATGCAAGCCACTTGCTGAAGGTTTATGAGGATAGCCAGGAGCACAATACCCACATGGCAACATGGAAGGAGTTGGAGGTCTTTTTGCAAAGCGGCTGACAGTAGATAAGTGAGAGATGGCACTCTGAGGCTGAGAGATAATATGTTTGCGCAATGCCTTATTTATATTGTATTTTCATCAGTTGTTTCTTTCTCCAGTTTTTATTTGGTGTGATATTTTTGATTTAAAAGAAATAAAATCTTGAATATATACATGCAGTTTCTGTGTGAGTGTTTGAAAATTGATTGTGAAATTGACTGCGATGCAAGAGGGCGCCAGCTAAGATCTTGCCTAGGGCACCAAATTACTCAGGGCCGGCACTGCGGGTGGAGCTGCCAGCTCAGGTGAAGCGTCAAAGGTCAAGTCAATAACGCATATATCCAATATTTATTTCATAAAATTAAACAAATACTGTCCTGTCTGAAGATGGCGCCTGTGACTGGCAGTGCCACGGCTCGTCTCCTGCTGTATAGTTTGCTAATGGCCATCTTTACAACGTATGTGATCATATCAGCCCGTATTGCAAATGGATGTGTCTCAGCCTTGCGGATCTATGATCGGGACTCTCTGTTAAGCATCAAAGAGTCGATGGAGGGCCTGTTCTACACACGAGGCAGGTACAAACAAGCGTTCCCTCCTCCCTTTATCATCGACCCCGACTCACCTGAGTACTTGCTGCTCTATCGAGCGCCGGGCAAAGTCCACAGGAAATCGAGGAAAAGAGGCTCGCGTTCCGGAGTCCAGGTCAAGAGAAGACGCGCTGCAGCACGCCTGGGCTCTGCCATCCTCCGCCATGGAGAACGCGCAAGGTGTCTACGCCGGATCCCTCTCCTCAGTGTGTGTGGCAGCACGTCCACGCTGCCGTCTGCTTGGGCCACAACGGAGGTCCTGGAGCCCACACAGCGCTGGAGTGGTGGTCAGTGGCTTTCATCGCCTCAACGCTCTTCCGTGTTTACACCGGTTCTGCCCGCATGGTCCAGCTGGAGCCCACGTGACCGTTGGACATGTCTTCGACCAGTCCCGCTGCGTTCCGCGGACACAGCCTCCGTGACGTCATCAACCTTGTATATCGGCCTGTTGATTGCTCGGTCCATTGCAAATAAATCCTTCTCTCTGAACGATCTTTTCACAAGAGAAAAGCTGGATTTAATGTTTCTTTCGGAAACATGGCAGAAAGAGGAAGAGTTTATTCATCTCAATGATCTACGTCCACCTGGCTGCTCTGTTGTCGGGAAGCCCCGCCCCTGTCGTCGTGGGGGGGGTCTGGCTGTTGTATACAGGGACAGTTGCACCTGCAAAGTGATTCAGACACAGGAATACACTACATTCGAGTCGCAGATGGTCAATGTTGGTTCTTCAAGTCCATTCTACTGTGTGTCAATCTACCGTCCTCCTGGTCCTGCCACTGTGTTTTTGAAGGATTTTAGTGACTTTTTATCCTCCATAATAAAGTTGGAATCCGTTCTTATTCTTGGAGACTTTAACCTTCATGTTGATGACAGCTCATCTTGCTCCGCAAAGGAACTTTTAACTTTGACTGATGCTTTTAACTTTGAGCAACATGTTTCTGAGCCCACACACCAAAAAGGCCACATTTTAGACTTAGTTTTTACGCTTGGCCTAGACATTTCAAATGTGTCTGTACAGGATGTCCATCTGAGTGACCATTGTCTTGTTTTGTTTGATCTGCACTCCAGCCCTGAACCTAAGGCCAGAAGTTAGGTCTCAGAGGCGTCTTATCACTGCTAATACTGCAGACAGTTTTTCTGCAATGTTTGACCCTCTTTTGTTCATGGACTACCTCGATGTGGACAATTTCATTCACTGTTTTACCAGTCAGTGTGTTGAAATTCTGGATCAGGTGGCACCTGTTAAGTCGAACTTCTCAATACAGAAAAAAGTGTGCCCTTGGACAAACGAAGACACCCTGAGTCTGAAGAGACTATGTCGAAAGACTGAGCGTCTGTGGAAATCCACCAACCTTGAGGTGCACAGACTTTATCTGAGGGATCTTGTGTCCTCATACAATGGTATGGTGGAAAATGCCAGATCAGACTATATTCGTCAACTGGTAACAGTAAACAAGAAAAACCGACACGATAAACTCTCTTGTATGTCCTGCTGCTCCAATTACCCCTGTCTTTTGTGAAGCTGACAGCAATACATTGTTGAGATTTTTCACTGACAAAATTAAGATGATCAAGGAGAAAATCCCTCCCCTTTTGTGTGGAACCCCTGCTGTCATTGAGCCTGTCTCCTGCTTGTGGTCCTCATTCAAGGCTGTGACTCTGGCTGATATCTCGGCACTGGTGACCAAGATGAAACCCTCCTCTTGCTCATCCGACATCCTTCCGTGTAGGCTCTTTGTGAAAGTGTTTGATGTAATTGGCCCCTGGGTTACAAAAATGGTTAACCTCTCTCTTACTACAGGTGTGTTTCCCAATACATTTAAGCATGCCATAGTGGAGCCTTTACTCAAAAAGACAGGCTTAGACCCGACTGACCTCAGTAATTTCAGGCCTATTTCAAAACTCCCACTCCTGTCCAAGATCCTAGAGAAGGTGGTCTCTGAACAGCTGTCATCATTCCTGGATCAGAGCAACATCCATGAGACGTTTCAGTCTGGTTTCCGCAAACATCACTCTACAGAGACAGCCTTACTGAAAGTGTCCAGTGACATTATGATGTCTGCTGATTCAGGAAAATGCACTGTTCTAGTTCTCTTAGACCTGTCCTCAGCCTTTGACACCGTTGACCACCAGATCCTACTGAGAAGACTGAGGGACAAAGTAGGACTGTCAGGATCAGTTTTGCAATGGTTCTCGTCATACCTATCTGGCCGTAGCTTTAGTGTCACAGCTAATCAAATAAGGTCTGAGTCAGCCGATCTGCTGTGTGGAGTTCCTCAAGGTTCTGTTTTGGGTCCTGTGTTATTTTTGTTGTATTTGATCCCCTTGGGGAAAATCATCCAGAGATTTTCTGATGTTTCGTACCACATGTTTGCTGATGATATCCAGCTTTACTGCTCTTTTAAGCCAACTGAGCCCCAGAGACTAAATTCCTTAGTTCATTGCTTGGTGGAGATAAAACAATGGCTAAGTGATAACACCTTGCAGCTAAATGTGGACAAAACAGAAACACTGGTTATCGCCCCTGATGACTCAATTCCAGGGTTGAGCCACTTGGGTGACTTAGGCCAGTCTGTTAAACCGAGCCTAAGAAACCTGGGTGTTGTCTTTGACAAAGACATGTCATTAGTGCAACACTGCAAACAGCTGACCAAAAACTGTTTTTTTCAACTGAGGAAAATCTCCAAACTAAGGAAAATGGTGTCACAACATGAATTGGAGCTGATCATTCATGCCTTTGTGTCTTCACGGTTAGACTATTGTAATAGCTTGTTTTCATGTATGAACAAGAAGGAGCTGTCTCACCTGCAGCTAGTGCAAAACTCTGCAGCGAGAATTCTGACCCGCTCTAATAGGTGGACACACATATCCCCTATACTTAAAGCTCTTCATTGGCTGCCAGTATCCTTTAGGGTCAATTTTAAAATTCTGGTTTTAACTTTCAGAGCTTTGCATGGTCAGGCTCCACCCTATATCAGCGATCTGATCCAGCCTTACACCCCAGCTCGGGCTCTGAGGTCTGTGGATCAGAGTCTGCTGATGGCCCCACGCACTCGTTTCCGGACCAGAGGAGATTGATCCTTTCCAGGCCGTTGCTCCCCGGCTCTGGAACAATCTTCCGCTCGCTCTGCGTTCAATGAAGTCTGTTGACTCCTTCAAAAGCCAACTCAAGACATATTTATTTGTGCAGGCTTTTTCTTAATTGTCTTGGGGCTGCTATGATTTACATTGTACAGTTGTCTTGGCCTTTTTAATTTGTATTTACTTTTTAACTGTGTATTTCTGTTGTCAAAGCGCTTTGTGACCCTGGTCTGTGAAAGGCGCTGTAGAAATAAAGTTTACTTACTTACTTACTTACTTACTTACTATTTAAAATAATATACAGTTCATGGACTTACAGACTTACTGCTTTAGCTTGCAAGCTAAATTGACATAAATCTGTCCAATGTATAAGTCCGGTTTCTTTTCCTCTTTGCTAACCCTCCTCTCGGTCATGTGCATTTGTCTACAAGGAAGCCGGCGGGAAATCAGTGGATCGATTGTGTCACGGTGCTGCAGAGACAAGCGCTGGGACACCGGGTTGGAGGCTCCATTCTCCATGTAGCAAGTTACAAGTCGTTTATTTAACCAGCACTATAACTCTGAAGCTGTTTAATTAAGGCAAAAATATACCATAAGCCAAATATCCCGCATAGTTCATTTTTAGCCTCTTTCCATCTGTGCTCCTCTGATCAGAGAGGCGTCCCTAGCAACGGTCTGTTATACAGAAATTGACACAATTTATAAATCAATAAAAGTCATATTTTGATCAACATTATATCTCAAATTAATTATTTCATATTTTGCAGGTCAGTGCTAATTAACTAGCACAAGCCAACTTCTAATGCTAGTAATACTAGCACTAACTTAGCGTCACCAGCATGTCGTTAGCTTGCAAGCTAAAGCAGTAAGTCCATGAACTGTATGTTGTTTTAAATAGAACAATTTTATGAATAAATATTGGATATACACGTTATTGACTTTACCTGTAATGCTTCACCTAAGCTGGCATCTCCATCCGGTCCACTGCTGTCAGCCATATTTGGCTTTGGCGCATTTGGAGTAATTTTGGAGAAATTAGAGTTGTACTCACAAGACTTTGCACTCACAGCTTTTAGATTCATACTCACATAAAAAAATCCTAACCCAAACAATTTATAAGACTCGAGTATATGACAGTATAATTTTGTGTACAACAATATTATTGACATACAAATGTTTAACAAATACGAATGGTTAGAATCATTCACACGTCTTTTTGATAGCTATCTTACTCCATACCGCAGAGTCAACCTATATTGTTGTTTTTCTGAAAGGGACATCACTGTGTCACAGGTTAACTTCAACCAATATTAGCAACAATAGAAGAGTGTCAGTCAGAGTTCATACAATGCACATGATGCCCAGAAACAGATCATATTTTATTACCATGTCCCTGTCTTTCTCTCTACACTCACCTCTGTCTCTACCTTTCCTCAGTGGCATCAGGTGGTCATTAATTACAGAGTGTGGTTACAGATCACGTTAATGGGTCTCTGACTGCAGATTAGAGCATTATGAGCACTTTCATACTGTAGCAGTTTATAACTCTATTAAATAGAAATCAGCAGAGAGGACTAATAACACCACAACTCCACCCTGCACATCTTACATCGGCACCTCGTGTCAGACAGCCGATACATTGGTGTCGGGAGAGCTATGGTGAACTGCATCTGATTTATGAGAATGAATTCTCTGCTGGGAATCACATTTTCTTTTCTATTTTTACAACAAGGGAAATTACCTGACCAGAACTTCTGTATTTAAAACAGCATGGCACCACAGCGGTTAGCACTGTTGCCCCACAGTAAGAAGCTGGTTAGTGACTCAGAAGTTCTTAATACACTGATTTAGTTTTCTAAGGGGTGGTTCAAATACTTTTCCAATGCATTTCTTCCAGTAGAGTGTCCTTTGGTATTCTGTTCTAATCGGAAGATATTATAAAGGAAAATCATTCATCACATTTGTTAAAATGCAAGGATACATACAACATATTTTGCTCACAAGAAAACTCCACAGGGCACCTTTAATAATATCTGTGCAATGCTATAGTTGCCATTTAAGATTTTTCAGAATACTTCATTAACAGCATTCAGTCCGACATGATATGTTATTTTTTTCTTCTCACAGTGTTTTAAGCCACATGCTAAATTGAGCATGCTTGTTGCATACATGTTAAGCAGATTTAATGTTAACCATGGTAGCCAGCATACTTTCATTTGCTAGCTCTAAACACAAACTACAGGTGAGGCTGTTGGGAACTTAATTGGTTTTACAGGCGTTTGAACTTAAACCAACAAACTGGAAAAAGGACGACTGTAGTTATTATGACCCAACATGACAATTAGGATTATGACAATCCTTTTGTGGTTTTTTAAGATATTTCCCTTGAAAATGTCCTTTAAAATGTCAACCTAATGGTGGCACCAGATTCAAACCCATAGTATCACCAAAGGAAATCGGCTTCATTCTGCTGGAAACTTGAATGTCTGTACAAAATTTCATAGCATTTTTTATTAGATATTTGACACAGAACCAACTATTTGACTGACTAACTAAACTGCCATTTATAGAGTGTTAAAACTAACAACTAAAAGACTAAAAACTGCATAATATCAAATCCAATTTCAAATATTTGCCCCTGCCCCTTGCTATGAAGTACCCTTGCTCCTCAGATTAAGTTGTAAGGGTTAGTGGTAAAATTTCAGCCATGAAATTGAACACCCTTGCAGACTTTCATACATCATCAGTGGTATTTACGTAAACAGACATTTCCACTGTACCCACTTCAGCTGTGGTGATTTATTTTGTTTATTTGTGGGAGTCCTTTTATTATCACAATGTCATTTGCTGTTTTATCTGAAGGAGGTAAAAAAGCATGGACACGGTGACATATTCACACAATCAATCAAGCAATTAAGTAAAAAAGAACACTACTTCACTACATGGCAGAGCAGCCTGTGCCATTACCCTGCCAGTCTGCACTGACATTAGAGGAATGCTACCAAGTGCAGCAACTTTGTTGCTGGATTTAAGTTAAAATTTTGGGCATCACGTATCACCAAAAGAGGAGAATGCAACCCTGAATTACATCAAAATACAGGACCTCAATGCTCAGATCAACAAAAACAATGTTAGCTAGCTCACAAGTTGGCTAATGGGGCGGTCACCCACAAATTGGAAGGTCAATGATTCGATTCCAGGTCCCTGCAGTCTATATAATTATAATAATAATAATAATAATAATAATAACTTTATTTGTATAGCACCTTTCAAAAACGAGTTACGAGGTGCTGTACAACAGAAATAAAACATAACAGATACAATTGCCTGACAACAACATAATAAAACCCCAAAGAGAAATAAAATTGGACTCAAAAATGTGAAAATTAAAATCACACATCAACAAAGTAATCATACAACAATAATAAAATAAAATTAACAGAAAGCCAATTGATAAAAGTGAGTCTTTAGAAGAGTTTTAAAAGAAGCCACTGAGCTTGTCTGCCTGAGATCGCCGGGCAGGGAGTTCCACAGCCGTGGAGGGCGGACAGCGAAAGCCTCATCACCTTTTGTGATGAGACGGGACCTCGGGACCACAAGCAAAGCTGTGCCGGTGGATCTCAGGCAGCATTCAGGCTCATAGGGTAAAAGCAGGTCACGGACATAGGCAGGAGCCTGACCATTCAGGGCTTTAAAAACAAGTAGTAAAATCTTAAAAACAATTCTAAAACTCACAGACAGCCAGTGGAGAGCAGCAAGGGCTGGAGAGATGTGGTCGCTTTTTTTTATACCTGTTAAAAACCTGGCAGCAGCATTTTGAGTAAGTTGTAATCTACGGATGTTTCCCTTGCTGATCCCAGAGTACAGGGCATTACAGTAGTCTAGTCTTGAAGAGATAAAAGCATGGACAACCTTCTCCAGGTTGGTGGAAGAGAGAAAAGAACGGATACTTGTTAGCTGTCTCAGCTGCCCATATGTCAAAGTATCATCGGGCTGAACCCCAAATTGCTCCAGGAAGCTCTTCTATCGGTGCGTGTGTATGAATGGTTATCTCTCTGATGAGTCGGTGGCACCTTGCAAGCCTGTGTTACGAGTGTGTTTATGTGTGTAGTAAAATGTGGTTGCTAAGAGTAGAAAGATGCTAGCACCAATGCCATTTGCCAAGACATCAGCAAACTAGCAGCAATTGTATTAGGGTTATCATAATACGCTGAGACAACAGAAAGCTCTTATAATCCTTGATTTTAAGTGTGTCTGTTAAATACCTGGAGCATTAGCACTGCACCCTACTTGTCTATCCCAATAAGAATCGGGAAAATCCCCTTATGTTTGAACTTGAAAATCAAAGGGCGAGGTCTAAATGGAAGGGGCAATGGGAATAGGTGGAATGGGATAGGGCCTTAGTCTCACTTAGGCTAAGGGATATGTTTTACACTCAAAGTGATCTATGGGCAGTGAGAACAATAATGAGATAATTATATGGTGGGATGAGGATATAAAGGCGTTATTTAGAAGTGGGCACTTTTGAATAATATGTAGTCCTCTATTTGTCCATTTAAATTATCCCAAGAAGAGAGATTTGAACAGACAGATTTCAAAGTCAATGAGAGGTTGACTTGGAATGGACATAAAAGTTCCCCTGAGAAGAAAAACTTAGAGATGGGAAAAGAACAGACAAAATACAAACTGACAGTGCTACACTCGGTTATTCTCATTGAATTCCCATGAGTTTCTCAAAATAAAGACTAGGAATGTATGTCTTTTCATATGTTCATGTAAGTATGTCCAGTTGGATTTCATAATTGACTGTTGGAGGGCTTGAGAGATGTGACACACTCACATTTTTCTATATGGTTGTCTGTGTTACAGGGTTAGTAAAACAAGCTGCTGAGGACCTGGGTGACACCAAACTACACCACCATGCATCTCTGGAGTGCTGAAGTGGTACCACACCTGCTCCAGACACATTAACTGCAGGCAGGGTTCACCCGATGGCCTCCCAGTTTCACCAAGCCTCAGCTTGCTCTGTGCTCAGTGCACCCTTGGTCCACAGCTGTGATGAAGACCGCCAGCCGTGCCCAGCCCCGCAGCAGTCCTCCGCTGGTCCAGATGAGGCGCTATACACCCAGGGTGTATCCTTTCCTGTTCCCGTCGATCATAAGCTCCCTGCCACAGCTGCCCCCGCCATCACCGCAGAGGATACAGATCCAGCAGCCTTCCAGCAGCGGCAGCACACCATCGCCTGTTGGTGAGTACTGCTGCTGCACCTTCACAGATACTGGCTGTACATGCCTGTCCCAACACATTCTTGGATTCTATAAAATATTGTACATGATTGATGACTAAAGGGATAGTTCGGGTTTTTTGAAGTGGGGTCATATAAAGTACATATCTATAGTCGATCTGTTTCCTACCGTAATCACCGATCAGCGCAGCCTCAGTATAGAGCCGCTCCAGCCAGACGCTCAGCTTTGTACTGCAGTGAACGGGGTCCAGAGAAAAAGCTAAATAAACCACCTAAAACAAGGCTCACCTAAAAAAATCTATATCAGTTCAAGTGTACGCTGTATAGGTAAAATTCACACCGCTTCACATCGCCGTCAGATCGCGCTTTCTTTTGGCACTACATTTTCTCAACTGCATAACCCCCGTATCCCTACGCACTACTGTAACTGGGCAACAGCTGCTCTGTGAGCGGCGGAATACAGCGCGAGGCCCAGCTGCTGGATGAGAGGTTTACTTTCGATAAAAACGAAACTTAACTCTCCGTATCCCTCCGCTTTAGCGCTCATGCGTAGGGATACGAGGGTTCTGCGGTTGAGAAAATGTAGTGCCAAAAGAAAGCGCGATGTAAAGCGGTGTGAATTTTCCCTTTACAACGTACACTTAAACTGATATAGATTTTTTAAGGTAAGCTTTGTTTTAGGTGGATTTGCTTTTTCTCTGGACCCCGTTCACTGCAGTACAAAGCTGAGCATCTGGCTGGAGTGGCTCTCTACTTCTCCAAACTGAGGCTGCGCTGATCGGTGATTACGGCAGGGAACAGACTGACTATAGATATGTACTTTATGTGACCCCACTTCAAAAAACCCGAACTATCCCTTTAATGGTAACCACAATTCTTCCTTAACCTTTACCAAATCAAAAAGTTGCGATGTGCTTTCACTGTACAAAGCAAAGCTTTTAAAAACGTAGACGTAGCACATAACTGTTGCAGAATAGTCTGATACTCTTTCGATTACTTGTTGCTGTACCAGAGTGGACACTGTCGAAATCTGTAGCACTGAATCTTCAAGCTGATCAGAGTAACCAGAATCATCAGTGATTGCGGTGTGTGAATCAGTAAACATTTTTGGAAATGATGAGCCATTACATTCCAAACTTGTGTGCACCCAGCAAACCCTGCGATTATGTCATTGCAGCTGTTGCTCAGACTTGAAGTTTGAAACATTCTGATCTGCTGCTTCTGCTGCTACTGTGCACGACTCCTTCTTGGTGATGTAATCTGTGACCGGTTCAAATTTACAGCAGAATGCTACAAAGTTGAAAACTGCATGCGTAAAGCTGCAAAGATTGGGAAATGTATGTTACATCATATTTTAAGCTTGACTTCCTTACATACATGCACAAGTCCACTTGGACACAAGTATCGACTGATTCAATTTTGGTGGTCAGCTTCACTGTGATAGGATTGCAGTGGTATGCCGTTTTCGCATTATGATAACAGTCTCAGAAAGTGTTATTACAGTGTATTAGATTATTACTCTTAGTGTTATTATCATTATTATTATCGTTATCAGTTATACATTTCACAAAATATTCTGTCCTCACAGACATGAAAATGTATGTATACTTAAAATAATAATAATAAATAATTAATCATTAGTGCAGTATAATTCAATACTGTATATTAGTAAATGTAAACAGTTTGATATCAACTGGTTTTGTTGAAGTGGAATAGGAAATTGCTTGAGCAAACCAAAACTAAATGAGGTCTTTGCAACACAGTATAGTCTATCTCAATACCACTGTTCTCCATTGACACTCCTAAGGTGTAAGGGGATCAGACAGACAGAACAGGAATGGTAACAGTTCAGTCAACAATGAGTTATCCACATAGCTGCATTACTCGTGGATTATTTCCTCACTCTAAGTGGACCCTGGTGTCTCCCACTACTGTAGACATATGTTGATACCCTCTGGTTTGTGTTGCCTAAGCCTGAGCTCTGCTGTTTTCAAATTCACTCACTCCCACCATCACCTCAAAATCTGTTCTAATATGAAAGCCAGCAGACAGGTTCACCCAAGGGGGATTTCTCTCCCAGTGAGAGGTTAAGGTTGGCAGCTTTGTGTGCTGCTGAACTCTGAAGTGCAAATACACTAAAACAAAAAGAGTCAAGCATTTTCAGTATGGCTTTTTGTTGAGTAAAGATTGTATTCCTGTTGATATCTTATTTCCTCTTCATTTAAGAAATAAGCCACAAGCCAAATGTATGTAATGCCAGATTTCAAAATGAAAAATCTTTTCTCATCCATCATAGTCTATCTTTCTATATGACTATATGTATATACAAGTTTATGTTATTCTATTTCTTTATTTTTTTTTGCCATTGTTATTGGGGTTTTTTTGTTATGTTTTTTAAATATTCTGTCCTTTGGCTGCTTTGGCACACAAATTTCCCCGTTTGTGGGACATCAAGGGATTACTGATTCTGATTCTGATTCTGATAGCAAGAGCAGTTAAGTCCTAAAATCGGAATTCAGTCAGCATTAATGAATCTGAATTCTGAATTTGTGAATATCTGACTTTGTGCCTCAGCGTGTTTCCAATGTTTGAATAACTGGTGTAAATCACCAATAAATCTATCACAAAATATATTATAAGAACTCTTTGGACTATGAAACAATATTTGCTAATATCACAAATTCGGTCGTGATAACTTTCAATTTAATTGAAGAAAATCAAATCACATAAAAAGTTTACTTTGCTTGCTTGACAACAAGAACTTTTAACAAAAGAATACAATTTGACTCAATAATAACTGTCAAGGAGACAAACCAGTTAGCTGTTGTCTTGATAAATTCCACAAAATGTGCAATATTATCAAAAAGTCACATACTCTAGCTCTGACAGAAATCCTGTTATCAGGTTACTTTTCTTTTATTACCAGCCATGACAGTGTTAGCTGATAATGTCTAAATGGACTGTAATTTTAAAGCACCTTTCTAGGCTTAGTGCTGTACAACACATTCACTCCTGTGAGTTTGTGTGTGAGTGTCGTAAAAATATGTTCCGGGAAACTATTTTTGTAGCCAGAACCAGTGGCGTGCACAGACTTTTTGAAGGGCAGGGTCGAAAATACAGCGCGTTCTCGCCACTGAAGAGGGCACTTTAGCGCACGTTTTGGGCTCCCAAGAGGGCAATTTGTCGTGTTTTAACCAGCCAAGGGGGCAGTTTAGCACACCTTTTGGCTCCCAAGAGGGCACTTTAGCGCACGTTTTGGCTCCCAAGAGGGCACTTTAGCGCGTGTTTTGGCTCCCAAGAGAGCACTTTAGCGCACGTTTTTCAATTATTGGGCCATGAGGGGGGGCCCCAATTGCCCCCCCTCACAGAAGCAGTTTTGAGTAGTTTGCAAGGTGTTTACATGTCTTCTGTCTGTCTGTGGACTGATTTTTGTCAGCACCACAATTGAGGTAGATGTAGTCACAAAATGTTGTGTGTGTAGTTGAGATCAAAATCAAGGCTAGGTTTGAAGATGGGTGTAGACCGACCCATAAGTACAGAGGACTCTGGTTGGTTTGATCACATCATTAGATGAAACTAAGTTTTAGTTAAGCAATCGGGCTGTTTGCTTTATTGTCAGTTAGACCAATTAACTGAAATGACATGAAATGAAAAAAGGGACAGAGGATTGTATCTACATATTGCTGTATACCTAGAGTAAAACTATATCAACATCTTGTGTTTAAGAATATCATTACGCAAAGTCAGATCCTATAGTTGCAAGCAAGATGAGGTGGACACTGGGCAGAGAAATCTCAAAGTGTACTCAAGTAAAAGTACTGTAAGTTTTCATTAGATGTCATGTCGAAGTAAAAGCAGTCATCAAAGTAATTAGTTGAGTAAGGGTATATTATGGCCCTAGTGTTGTACTTGTGCTTTTCTTGTTTGCTGCCCGTTGCTACCTTACTCCCCCTCATCCCCTGGGTTTACAAGGACATAGCATATTTGAGGGCTGAAGAAATGTTTTTTAAAGTATAATTTGCTTTATTTCGGTAGCCACTGGGATAAGCCCTGTTGTTAGGTTTGCCAGTATCTAGACTTTGCAACATTTTTAAAGACTGCTCCTGAGGAAAGATATGTGGGTGTCCAGCTGTGTAGTACGTTAGCCTTTCCATCAGGCACTCTTTATTGTTTTGCCTATTTTATTTTTGGGGTAATCCTGGGAGAGGTTAAAATTCCCTTTTGGGGGCAGGCATTTTAGGTCCCTGGCCGCTGATAGTTCTCCTTTGAAGTCCCCTTGAGGGCACGCTCCAGAAGATAAATAGGTAAAGTGTGTGATGGACAGGATCTGGGGAATTTGTTTTTGTAAGGCAGGGCAGTTTATAATTGTGTTATTACTTAGTCAGTAAGGGAGTATTTATCTTACTTGTGTCTGAGTCTTCTGGCATGGGGGTTACTAGTGATGAACGCCCCAGGTTGGCACAGCCCTCGGTCGCCAGCCACCCTGCTCCCCAGGTAGGAGAAGAGGCTGGGCCATGGGCCTGTTGATCCCACTCGTGCAGGGTGAGAAATTGGATTGGAGATGAAGCCGTTTTGCTGCCGCGTTTCAAGCCACTTGCGAGTCGTCTCTTGGCTCAAAGGTAGATGCTCAGTTAAAGCTCTGGGTAGCTCGTCTGCAGCTAGCAGGAGAGGAAGGAGGAGCTGGATTTTCAGCTCCAGAGGGTATTAGAGCTTGAAAAGGTTGGAGACAGAGACTGCCATTAAAATGTGTCAGCTGGGCCACGGTCTGTTCTCCTGTTGGTGTCCAGTCTTTTTCTGATTCCTCCACAGTAAGAATATTTCCCCTGTCCCTGCATTTTGTGAATGTGGAGTTGAGAAATATTTCAGTGCATATGAGCATAACTCAGTTGCTTTGCAGTGGCTGAGGGATGTGTACTGAACTAATCTGGTACAGAATGTTTGCATCATGCCTCCAATATAGCGAAAGAAGTCTTCTCCTCCTCTCAAAGTGGTATGAAGAAGCGGTTTGATAAAAAAGCAGTGGAGCAGCAGTTTATGGTCCCTATGTGTAAGTACCTAAAGTGCCATCCACAGATTATATCATTCACACACCTGAATGAAGATGACAGTCATTGTTGTGCCATGTTAACATGCCATATACCATATACCAGTGGTCCTCAATAGGCGGCCCCCGGCCCGCTGGCCGCCTATTTGTGGCCCCCGAACTATTATTCCTTCACTATGTGTTTTGATTGGGTCAGCACGTGTATACCGAGACTTGTTTCCATGCCAACGATACACAGACAGCTGGGTCACTTTCGTTTGTGGAGCAGTTCGCACTTTGCCGGCTGTAGGAGCTTAGATTACACGAAAATGTCGTGTGCCAAGTTCACTGCTAAAAGAAAAGTGGACAGTGAAAATCGGCAATTCGAAGAAGAATGGACTGAAACATTTGCATTCATTCTCCCTCAGACCACCTCAATACACATGTGCTTAATATGCCAGGAGACTATATCTGTGATGAAGATTTCCAATTCGAAATGGCATTGTGAGACGAAGCATTGAAATTTTGAAGAAGTAAGAACAACAAAAATAAATGCACTGAAATCGTCATATTAAGATGCAAGCAGGATTCTTGTCACATCTATGACACAATAACAAAAAGGAACAGAGTGCTCACTTAGAGACTTAGAAACTTTGTTTTATTCAACTATTTTTTTGTCAAAATGGAAATGACATTTTATTTTAGTTAGTATTTTTGTTGTTGTTTTGAATGAAAAGGACATTTTGTTTTGAATATATATATATGTGTATATATGTGTGTGTGTATATATATATATATATATATATATATATATATATATATATATATATATATATATATATATATATATATATACACACACACACACACATATCTTTGTGGCCCTTTAAGATTTGTATATGAGTACCCCTGCCATATACCATATAATTCCAAATATACTGCTCAGGGGATGCAAGAAGAAATGTTCTCTGTGGTTGCGACACCAAGCTATGCAATCTCATTGTTGTCAACGTATTTTTCGAAGCTCCAAAGTCTTTTTGTTGTAGTGCCCCTGATCTGGCAGCCCATAACTTCTTCCGTCCATTCTGACTTGAGGTGGATGCAAGTTCTTCAGTTGGTTGATGCAAGGATTCAGCATTCAGAAAAGGCTTAAGAGAGGAGCAGACAACGTGGTGGCAGATGCTCTGTCCCGTTGGTGAGATGACCTGTTTCTATGTACTGCATGTCAATGTGTTGGGGATACTGTTTGTAACATGATCACGGTAATGAGTAGTGTTTTTGCTAATGTCATAAAGTAAGTATAGCCTGTGATAGCGGGCTGAAGTGTAAGATGGAAGTGTGTAAACAAAGGTGGATTTGTTCATATGGGATGGAGCGTTGTGGCCCTACTGTTGTTGGTGTGTTTGTCTTTTATGTTTGCCCCAAAAAGTATTATTATACACTATTATAATTAAGTTTCATGTTACATCCTTTGGTTGTTTTCTACTTTTTTATTTGACAAATACATCAGCAAATCTTGTGTATAATATTTTATGTCAGAAAGTAAATATAAAGAGTTTCCACAGGTTACAGTGTTACAAATTCAATCATGCACAGATCTCTCAGTTCCCATCGCAATCAGCTGTGAACCCACCATACCCAGGACTGTCAAATCACATGAGGACAATAAGACTACAGAAGTGGTTGAATTATTTATTTAGATAAATTAGGAGATCATGCTGTGCCTTTGAGGTTTCGTCATTGTATATTAAATATAGATGTGTTCAGTTTTTTTATTTTGACCTAAAGATGTCCATCTGTGGTTAAAACATTATATCTATCTACTTTTTTTCTCTTCATCAGGTATCACCAATAAGCATGACTACTTAAATGCATGGCTCACAAACCATTAGCTTGAATATTTACATTATGGCAGAAAGCAGAAACATTAGCACTAGTTTTGAAGCATTGACATACTGTACTCTGTGTATAGATTATCAGACTTATTACCACAACAGACATACTGACACCTCTCTGTCAATGATGGCTTCTATGATGTTGAACTGACTTCATACACTGTGCGTTGTTCATTAATCCATTTATTTAAGCAGTTAGCTCAATTTGAAATCCATACTGGGGCAGGACAGAGTGAAGACATGACATATGTAGCGACATCCATATCAAACACAAAAACAATAACAGGAGGTAAGGAGATAAAAAGAAAACAGATGATGACTTCTCCTTGATCATCCTTTATTGTATGAAATAGTCTAAAGCAGAGACTGTATTATTCACAACATAGAGACAAAATAATAAATGCGAGGCTGTCCTATGTAGATATATCTGAACGCATCTGAACTTAAGACATCAAGAAAAAAACAGATGAAACAAACAGTAAGGTAATGAGCATGGCTGTTTAGTGTGATTTGTGGATTCACACACATGGTCCACGCTGTCGCAGCCTCCCAGGGGAAAAAACTCAAACACTCACTGTTGTTGGGTCAGCAGTCCAGTTCACCCTGCCTGCTGTCTTCTACCTCAACAGGGGGATTCACAAAGGAAACTGAACTCTACGGCAAATCACATCACAACTCTTGGGAACACTGGTGGCCCAGTCAACATCACTGAGGGCTGTGTGAGTGTGTTTATGTATGAGAGCGATAAATAGTAGACATAAAGACAAAGGAAATATTGTAATCAGGTGCACACATTAATACATTAATTCTGAATTTTACATTCCTACTGCAATTATTTCCATAATGCACAACAATATTTCAACACATATGGTTACTTAATGATGCCTGTTGTTTTTTTGGTTTGTTTGTTTTTTAGTGAAATTGCATCTCTTATCTTAAAACATTCTCTTTCCAAAAACTTGAAGACTGATCACCGTTATAAGCCCCTTAAACTCTGACGTTCTGTGGTTCTTTAAAGGGACTTTACCCCAAAATGTGCGGACCATAGCAGTGGTTTCGCATGTTTCAGTTTACTGCAAACAGGGCCGGCCCGAACTAAGCGGCTGCTTTGGGGCCCCCCGGCCCTCAGACGGCCCCAAAGTAAAATAAAAATGTAGATTTTTTCTTCTTCTTTTTTCACATACTGAATAAATTAAAGTGACATAAATGAATGAATGAATGAATAACTCAAGACAAGATGATTCTGATTTCTTGATTAATATGCTTATGCGTCTGTACCCAGGTTGACAGTAGTTCATAATCCGTCACTGTATTATATAATACAATTTATAATGTAACATTACAGTGTGACATTTGTTACAGGTGACTCCGCGGTGGTGGGAGGGGGGCCCCAAGTCAAATTGTGCTTAGGGCCCCCAAAAGGCTTGAGTCGGCACTGACTGCAAATCATGTAACATTACAGCTAACTGTTACAAAAACCATACTGCTGGGTTTTAGATATCTGAATATGTATTTTTATGGTCCATGCAATCATTTGCTTCCATTAATTCAATTGTTTTGCAGACAATCTCAATCTCAGTTTCTATACTGTGATGTATTACATTATACTATAAGCCAGTTTCAAGAGTCTACATATTTATTTACATATCGTAAATGAATGAGAACTAATGTCTGGACTATTGGAATATGCTAAGGTTTAATCTGTCTGACAAGCATTTAAAATGATCCGAAAAAATGCTAAGTGAAATGATATAAAGTTTGAGTCGTAAATACTTACACACTGGTATACTGTATTATATATGGTATATCAACACATTTTTGTTTTTATCCATTGAAATTTAGGGTCCACTTTGAAATACATTTCTGTGTACCTTGATGCCAACCTCAAACTTCCAGTCTTGATTGGGTGTTTATGCATTGTTTGGACTCTGAGTCACTGAGGCATTCAATATGCTTGAAATGAAGTAGCATAATCACTGTGTCACGGCAAAGCATGCTCTGTTCCACCTGAAAGTTGAAATAAGGGTAAATTCAGTATTGATTGAAAATCTTGTATAAATATCTCTACTTGGAAGAACATCCATGCTTTTTTGGGATACAGATAACTTTTAAAGCCCATCTGATATGAAATATACAGTATGTCCATTCACTGAATAAATACAGAGGAGGATTAGATGAGGAGTTGAGGGTAGGCTAAGTTCTCAACATCATCCACTGTGGCAGACAACTGTACACTGTAAAATTTGTCACTGTAAATTTACAGTAAAGTATTGGCTACTAGTTGCATTACTTTCACAGTAATTTTACAGTAATTTATTGTGAATATTTCACAGTAATGTATTGTACATGTTCCACAATAATGTACTGTAAATATTTCACGGTAAAATACAATAGATCTACAGCTGTATACTGTAACTTCACAGTTGCCATCCCCATGGAATTACTGTGATATAGCAGTATGTAGCTGTGGAATTACAGTATCTTGCTGTATGTAAATTACAGTAATTGCCTGTATTTCTAAATTTTTGCTGTAAAAGTAATGCAACCAGTAGCCAGTAATTTACTGTAAATTTACAATTTAAATAATACTGTAACATATTGAAAATTTGACTTGTTACCTGTGATTTTACCACACAAACATGCTTTGGATTTGCTAAATTAAAGTCAAAACAAGAACAAAGAAAACAAAGCCAATACTCATTTTAATGTTTTAATAATTATAAAACTATCAAATTCAACAATTTACTAGAACTGTCTCTGAACATAAACATGAACACAAATTTTCATTTTTAACCCTCTGGACTTTATGCTGGCCATTTGTGTCCACCTCACTTCCTTTTTGTAAATATATATATTAGTTTTATAGCATTTTGGAAATGTAAACAGTAGATGGACACTTTTGGCCACGAACAAGCTAAGAGGGAGTTTTATCTACTTTGCCTTCCCTGCTCAAAAATAACAATGCATAATAATCAATGTTGTTGTTAATCAGTTACATATCTCAGACTGTGTTATTGATAATATAAGAAAAACCGGTAGCACTGAGAAGATAGGCAGTGGTCATTTTTGTGGTAGTTTCCAACAAGCGCATTGTGCAAACAAAATGGCATTTGAGGGGTTAAAAAATTAAAAATGAATTAATTTTTTGTACCTATGACAAGAACTCATATTAATTAAATATTTTATGCAGTAAAAGCAGCAAAAAACATACAAAATCCCAAAAATTACAGACTCAATCTGTTGGTGGCCATTTTTGGCCACGAACAAGCTGAGAGGGTAGTGAAAACAAACAAGGCCAGAGAGCAGATTCAGCTATTAAGGAAAATGACCTTTCTATTTGATTATTTTTTTCACGATAATGATGGTTGTTTGCTTTAAGATAAACACTACCAGATGCCACCTTTTTATCTGCCATCACATCTTATATAATGTGTTAAAAACTGCCCTAAGCCACCTTAAAAGCAGCAGACAAGATTGAACGTGTGATGCATGAGCAGAGGGAATGGTGTCACACAGGATTCATAAAGCAATAACAGAAAGATGAAGCTTACTCTTAGTGTCCTTGTAATAAAACCCATCTGTGCAGCAGTCTGGCCTGAGAGATGCCCCATAATGTAAACGCACAAACATACAGAGTATATATTGGTTGCTTTAATGCTGCTTTGTGCCTCTCTAATAACAGACTGATACAACAAGTCTGCACAGCAACCGGTCATAAAAGAGACTCAGCTGTCAGTTGCTCTCAAACTTGACAAAAGCACACTCACAAACCTACACATTCATCTTTTTCCCCCCAGATTTAGCCCCTCCTCTTTACCTACCCCTTCCTTTATCTACCTCGTTCATTTCAAGTCACTGTCTGCCTCACTGTCTGTCAGTGTTTCCCTGTTGTTATTTTTGAATCCATCGCAGGGTATTTAGGTCACATGCGGTTTCTAGCACTGGCAAAGTATGAATAATGCAGACTTCTCTCATTACACCATGTGCTAACCCTCTGGATTGAAAATCAATGTGCACTCAAGTGGCTGGCAAATGAATGGAGCTAACCCACCAGCCGCTCCGCCAACAGAAGCCAAGAGAGCAAGGGCTAGATCTTACAGTGTACCCTAAAGGTTTAACAGCCACTTTATTTCTACGGGGTTTCAAGCCTTTACCAAATACAATATGTGTTTAATCTCCTGTCTGCGAGAGGCAGTGCGTCTTCATTCACCGAGGGCTGAATGTGAGAACAAGGCTTGTGTTACAAAAAAGTAAGGAATAGATTATTGGTCATCGACAATGCATAGAGGAATGTCTGAAAATGGGGCCATTGTCAGTGCTGTATGACTGATTGAAGAAGGGCCTGGAGTTTATTTCCCCCCACTGTTTCCAACCTCTCAGTGCAGTCCCTCCTACAGTTCAACCATAGTTCACATTGCCAGGAGTCTCCTCACCACCCGCCCCCACCTTCCCCATGTAGCGCTTGGAGAGTCCTAAGCATACATGCTGCCGCAGATTCCACACATAGACTCAAACAGTGTTTAAGGCATGATCTACAGTTTGTCTTGGGTTTGGAAAGGTTCTCAGCTGCTGCGGGCAAAACTGGTAACAGACTGTGATCACATCGGCCATGGTTTTTTTATGGCAGGGTTTTTTTTTATTGGAGAGACCCCCAGACATCTGGCACACATCTGGAGCTGTTTAATGAGAGGCTCCGTCTGCCTGACTCTTTACTTAAGCCCACCATCAATTGGCTTCATTCTGGAGTTGTCAAGAGACCTCAGCCCTCATCTCCTCTCTGGCAAAAGCCAAATGATGTCAATACATGAATGATCTATGTCTGGTCTTTAAGAATCTGAGAGGGGAAAATATAAAAATGGAGCAAAACTAATTGGGGAAGCTTCAATTTGGAAATGCATCGTATGGAATTTACTCCCCAAAGCAATAAGCAGCCGGTGATCCATGCTGTGCTGATTACGTACCATACTGTAGTTTATGGAATGATTTTATTGATATGATATTATTGCACCTGTGGACAGACCCAGGACTTTTCTGCACCATGTTTGTCTCTCTAAGCCTTATGAGAATGTGCTTGATAACAGGGAAGAGATTGTTGCTGGGAATCAATCCAAGCCTATTTTAGATTTCTCTCTTGGAAAATAAGTTGAAAAAATTACTAAAGCGATACTGGTGTCAGCAGGAAATCCAAATACACATCTGAAGGTATGGCCTCCCTGCCTCTGGTCACAGTGCATTCTCTATGGTAGCTACCCTTAAATCAAGAAAATGGCTCCTTTTGTATGTTCATTAATAGGCAGAACATGCGTCCATACAAACCCCAACTATTCTCTGAAAGGACTTTCATTGAAAGCCAGCCTTTTTAACAGCAGCATTCTTATTCTTGCCCTGTAGCAGCTTGTCTAGCTGTCCAGGCTCTTATTTATTACCCCTTGAGGATGAGACAATGAAAAAGCAGTTCTCAGTGCTCTGTTTGCATTGTGAAACCTGCAGCGCAACCCACCGGAGAGCATCTCATTGTTCGACAGGGCAAGCAGAGATGCGGCTCGCTTCAAAGATTGCTGCTTTTTTGGTGGAGGTGGGTGGTATGGGAGTGGAGGAGGGGCTCTGAAACTAATAATGAGGGGTAGATTTCATCACAGGAAGGGAGGTGGGGCAGGGAGAGAGGGTGGAGCTGGATGTCTATGAGTCAAACACAGGCCAATATGAACTTTCCAGTGCTAAATTTGGTTCTCATCTATTGAAAGCTTTACTGCACTCAGGCTTGTGCCCTGCAGAGGATGCAAACACTTTGGATTATGGTCAAGGCTTGAGATTTCAATGAATGATCACAGGAAGTATATCCTGCTGTTGCAACTGAGATTTTTCTAAGATTCTTATGTGGCAATGCAAATAGAGGCTCGCAGTCACAGCAAAATGAGGAGAAAAATCCAGTTTTCACGCTGGTTTCCCTTCATTTAATCTGGACTCAGGATTGGAAAAAAAGGGGCTCAGATATGAATGATATTCTTAAGCTTCCCACAACAAAGCTATTTAATGTGAGTCTGTGAGTTGTGTGTGTGAACCTGCAATTATGAGGCAGAGAGCCCAGGTCTGCGCCCAAAGATAAGTTGGACGGATGTTTACTACCATTCAGAGAGAGCCAATGTGCTTTACTCTGCTAAATGAGCTTTGGATAGTCCACAACATGCTGTCTGACTCTGAAATACACAGAGAAGGAAAAACATGGATTGATCGATACAATGGAAAGGCAAATACATGAGTGTATAAGCATACACTCTTTTTTTAAATTTTCAGCTCATTACTGTTTTAGTTTTGTATGTTTTGCCTTCATTCCAATAAGCAGTAAAACATTGTACTCAGCGAGTTACTCCTGAAACCTAGGAACAAACAAACTTTAACTATCTATCTCATTTAACAAACCGACAACCTGGTTTATCTTTATCTAACTATATGTCCTATTCTTTTCTCACAGGGAGTGATCAATTCAAAGCTGAAATACCAAACAGCGATGCCTTACATTAACATAATAATTCAATTTCTCTGGGTTGATTGACTGAACTATGATTAAGTTATGGTTAGGGTTAAGCAACAAAAATATTTAGTTAGGATTAGAAACATACTGTGGCAATGCTAGAATGACCTCTTTACTCTATTATTATGACTATAATAACAGCATGCTACTGCATTGGCACTATCCACTGGGAAATCAAGTTGAAGATTACTCTGATATGAATGGAATTCTTCTCAAATGTTGATCTATGTGAACTGGCCCCCATAGAATAACAAGTAAATATAGAGATCGTAAGGCCAGGTCATGTCTTGAGTTGTCAAAATTGCTAGTTCCATAGATGCCCTGCTGTTTTTGCTCTGAGCTGTCATGCTGTGGCATACATGTCAAGCGGTTTTGCTTGCAGTGAGTCTGCCACAGTTGAGCCCTTTGTGCTATATTTAGTCCCTGGTCACAACTTAGCTCCTAGCTCATTAATTACATTAAGCTGAGAATGTGCAGCGAGCATGCAGCTACTGGACAAATGCTTGTTAGTACAGCGGTAGGCTGAAGAGCATTATCAGGAGTGGAGGTCCATCACATAGATTCTGCTTTCTTCAATCTCTCCATTCTCTACTTGGCTTCAGGTTCCTGGCTGACACCAGCACGCACATCCCATTAACAGATCCCTCTTTTTGAGTGAGTTTGTCTTGGGGGAAGGCCAGTAGACTGTGGAGCCTTTCATTTTTGGTTTTGAGCATGAACAAAAGGTTGTTTATGTGTGGAGGCTGTTCTCTCATAGAGGGAGCTGGGTTAGCTGTGACTGTTTGTGCCGATGCAGGCAGGCAAGGCTTTGAAAGGCGCTTATCCACATACTCTTGGGTTCTGCAGAGCAGCGTTAGCAGAACTGTAGAGCTCCAATGACAACAACTGGATGTATGGAGCAGAGGCAGAAAATAGGCAGAGAATGAACAGCTTGGTGACAGATTGATGGTTTGACTCACAACAACATTGTCACTGACCGGTTCAACGTGATTTAAAACAGATGTTAAATGATCTCAATGAGTGATGACAGACGGAAATTAAATACCAGAGAATGAGAGAATGATAGATTGACTGGATATTGATTGAGGTTGGTTTTGCATGGTTTAGAATCATAAAACTTCTGTTCATCAGGGAAATCTCAAAGAAAAACCCTTCTGAGCCAGTCAAGCTATTTTGTATCTATGATATAGTGAGTTCTTTTGTCCCTCCCTCTCAGAAGAACTATAGACGCCCTAGGCAAAAGACTTGTCCCAGTGACCTTATGGCTTACAAATTGAAAACGTCTGACAGAGAGTCTGTAAGGCTGTCCAGCAAAATAGTGGAAAAGTTGGATTTCAATTTTATGCAGTGATATTGTGACAACTACTCCTCAGTTTTGGTTGAGGCTGGGCTTATGAAATGTTTTTCTCCGGTGAATTTCTTCAAGCAAACACTGTACAAAAGTGTGCACTCTTATTGATTGATTGCACCAAACCCCTCTCTATGACAGCAGGCTTTTCACTCCGCCCCCCAGTGTGACCATTTGGCAAAGGCATAGACGATTTTGTGTTTTTGTCCGACACATAAAGAATCTGTTGTTGCAAGCATACGCCAGCCTTTCAGATTCTAAGACTTTCAAAGGAAGATTTGACAATGTTTTATTTGATCAATATTTCCTCTGCTAACAATAAATCATAATGATCCATTTTGCCAAGGGATACATTTCCCAGTATGACCCTGGAGTAAAATTTAAAAAAGTGATCTAACAAAGAGGCTCTGAACTGTTTTGGTCTGTGGCCCCTTAAAATGACTATTGGTGACCCTGATCGTCAGTGGTTATGGCTTCAATGTGAAATAAAAGATGTGAGCAGGTCAACCAAACAAGACACTCTTCTGTTAACAAATATCATTTTGAGGATTTTAAAGGAGCTATTTGTCATTTGTTTCTTTGCAAAGTCATTGTTGCAAGTTGTTGATTTTGTAAAGACTGAAATAATTAAAACTATGTATGTATTTATTTGTCCGTATATACACCATTCCTTAGTTGCATTGTTGCATGTTAGATAAAACATTTGGAGGTGAACATTGATTCTGCATTCTGAGAACAGCTCATTCCACTGGTGTGACAAACACAGGTCTGTGTAAGCAGGCACACTAAACAATGACTGTAACCAACATTAAGCTGCAGAAAGCTGGCAAAAATGTGTTTTCAGTTGTTTGGAATGTGTGATTTCAGTTATTGTCAACACAAGAAGCCTTTCATGTCTGCCATTTATTACAAAGTTTACAACAATATCAGTGGAGACAAAAAAATGCCACTTCTTTTTTCCGAGGACAGAATTTGCCTTGGTGTTTGGTGCATAAATAAAGGAGGCTAATTACTGCAAAAGTGAAGACCATAAATATGCAATATAAAAAATTACAATAAAAATATAAGGAAATACTGTAACAAATACATCATGAGATGTGAAAAATATAATCTGTGTCATAGGATGATGGTCAAAGAATTCAAGTGATGTAATGTGTGGAGACAGATGTCCACTTGGGGGGCCTTGTTGATGAGACCAGTTGCTGATCAAAATAAAGAGTAGGGTGGAAATTCATCACTGGGGGTGGCTGGACCAGTATTCTAGTCCTAAAATGTGGCAAAACAATTTGCTTAGTTGACACATTGTATTTATTAGAATTAGATGATCATGCTAAGATGTATATGGTGTGAACACTGTAGGGTGTTGAATGATCAGTTTTAATATTACAGAGAGGATTGATTCATTATTTTCCTCAGATGATGCGGGTGCTCATAATACATACATCACAGTTCCATCTACCCTCTGTTTGGAAGAAACAACAGTTGTGTACAAAACTAAAAGTTGTATATTGTCACATAGTGGAAACATGGACATAGACTCTCACTCGGTCCAAAGCACAAACTTGTAGTTCTGTAGGCCCTAGTTGCTTTGTCATGGAGTTAGAAGCCAGAGCTGCTCCTTGTTCATACCTGTTGCAGGAATTTCACAATTTATTGACTGTTTATGATAGAGATGCACCGATCCAGTTTTTTCCGATCCAATCCGATACCTGGACTGAGCGTATTGGCCGATACCCGATACCGATCCGATACCGTTGTTGAATTAATAATAAACTGTATACCTTCCACTATGTGAAAGGAATTAAAGGCACCAGACTTTCCTAACTAAGACAAAATAATCAAACAGTTACCGAACATTGTAAACATGTGTAACATTAATAATAATAATAATAATAATAATAATAATAATAATAATAATAATAATAATACATTTAATTTATATAGCGCCTGTCAGGGTACCCAAGGACACACGTAACAAAGTGGAACAAACAAAACAAAGAATGAATGAATTTAGCGCCTGTCAGTCAGCACGGAGGGAACACTAGCACCAAAGTCAGTAGCACCGAAGTCAGTAGCACCGAAGTCAGTAGCACCGCCTGTAAACAAACTAGCGTCTGGAGGCTCCGTGCACTAAACGGGGGCGACCATTCAGCATCGCTGTGAGCCGGGGAGACCGCAGCAGCAGAGGAGGAGACAAAGCAGCCCGGCGGTGAATAACCCCGAGGTTGTGGTGGAGGGAGGACCAACGGAGCAACAATGGACAGCCCACATAGTATTGAGTACGTAGGTTTGAAAGTTAGCGTTGCTAGGCTAACAGCTGACTGGTGAGGCTAACAACTGATGGCGGGGCTACTAGCCAATCAGCGGAGAAATGTGACGTGAGTACATGTAACGTCCTGCAAACAGGAATACAAAATAAAACATAGCAGCTGAACCTGAGAATAAACTAATAAAGAGTTGGTCAAACAACAACTTGCGCTCTTCCAGCATGCGACACACTGACGCTGACGAATGACGTAGATGTGCTGCGACGGTGAAAAAAAAAAAATTGGATCGGCTGGTGGATCTGTTTCATTTTACCGATCCCCGATCCAGCTGTTTTGTCAATATCGGAGCCGATATCCGATCTTAATATCGGATCGGTGCACCCCTAGTATATAATATCTAACAGTGTCGCTGCTACAGCCAAACACCCTTAATAAACCTTGTTATTTGAGATGATGATAAAAGTAATTTTCCTGGAGCTATTGCATGTTTTGTCATCTCTGCACTAAATAACTAACTGAGGCTAGACATTCCCTCCAGACAGAGGCTACAGTGACTCACTATGGCCTGACGTGGTGTGATGTTGTCATACTTCTGTTCCCAGGGTCAACAATTAACTTAACAAAAATGAACTAGATGCTCAAAGATAGAAATATACATTTTCCTTCATATCCCTTTAGTCATCCTGTGATCCATCTCATTTATCCTGGGACCCCTTGGAGAGCCTGAACCCCACACTGGTAAAACGAGTTTCAGGAAAGGAGGACTTCTTCAAGATAGGGAGCCTGAGAGGAGAATGAACACAGCAGAGGTGCTCAAAGCAGAGGTGGGGGGTGAGGGGATGTTAGCAATCCTTTAGGCAGGGCTCTAGTCAGGGTCACTGTTGGACCTCAAGAAGGCCCTTCTGCATTCCTGTCCTCTGGGTGACCCCTCCTCTATGGCTCCACGACTTATTGGAGTAATCAGCCCCTGTCAGCACCTTGGTTATGCTGCATGGACTCAATCCAGTAAATGTGAATGAGACGTGTAGTAGCACCTGATGAAAAGTAAGTTGGACTGAAAGAAATCTTTCTGAGTTTTTCCTTATTGACCACCTTTTTTTCCCCACCCTGTTTTTTTGCATCCTACCCTCAGCCAACTGTTTGTATCAGGAATGGAAACCTACCGCAAATGCAAGGAAGGCATTAGAAGAGAAATCCAAGGCTGTTTTCATTGCAAAACCTTTTAATTTCTTGTTTTTCAAATATAAAGAATAAAGTAAGTAATATGTTTTTGATTGATGTAACATTGTATTTGAGGGTTGTTAGAGGAAAAAATATGGAGTTAGAATCATGCCAAAACCTCACACACACACAAAATGTGTTTTACTCATGCCCAACGATTCATAAACAAGCTCAGTGTGGTCTGCAAATGCAAAACATCATTCACAAACCAATGCATTTTGTTTTGCAAATAAGAAATGTACCAATCAAACAAATACATCATGCTTCAGAAACAAATCCAGCATGTTTTACACACACAAAGAAACATATTTCTTCAAGTACAAATTAAAATCTTTCAAGTACAAAAAAATTTCCTTCAAGTACAAACTAAAATCCTTCAAGTACAAAAAACAATTCTACAAGTACGAAAAAAAACTGTCACGTGACTTTTGGCACTACTTTTCCGCCTTGCTGATCCATACACAAATGTCTTCAGATCCACACAAAAATGCCAGTAAACTTTCCAACAAATGTCCTGTAATTTGCACTCAACAACAACAAGTTGCGCTGTTGAGTCATTTTAAGGCCGGCAGGATGATTTTTTTCCCCCGAAATCTTTATTTTTCATTGTTCTATTTTATTCAAGACCGCAACGGGTTTTAACATTAGACATACGTTGACGGCACCATCATATTGGAGCAGGCAGATCTGCCCCGTGAACTAATACAAGTCAACGGAGTGAACTTTATAAAGCTCGTTCTACAAAGTGCTATAAGTCAATGCCTCACATTTACACATTCACAGATGTACAGATATATTCAGGAAACAGATAGGAACCAAAAACAACGTCTGTGACGTTCTCTGATGATTATAAATGTAGTGACTGGAGGAGTACCAATTGCGGACGGTGAGCACCATGGCTGAGGATGATAGGACGGGTGGTGAGGTTCATCAAAGGTTACTGTTAGCCAGATGAAAATGAGCATGCGGCCCAGAATCATTGCTGTGTAAATGGTACAGGATACATGTTGAAGTTAAAAATCTGTCTTGTGAGCAGTGTTGTGGGAAACTCTAATTACTCTAATTACTTTTTTCGTGTAACGTGCAGTGTTGTGCCTGAACGCGTTCAATGAACGATCGTTCATGAACGCGTTCATATTTTGGGGCGAACGTGAACTGAACGTACTGTATTCTGCCTGATGAACGTTATTGTGAACGCGTTCATTCTGGCGTTTGTGAACGGCACGTTCTCTCAGTTTAACTTCGTTCAAGATGGTGCCAGATTTCCATCGAGCCTTCCAGGCAAAAACCGGCTAAAACACACCGTGAACAGGCCTTAATATGTAGCAGAAAAACACCCAATCTGGCTGTTGTGTTTAAAAAGGACACCGGACAAGAGGTTTGTGCATCTCGCTTCACTTTCGATCAAAACGAAACTTAATTATTTCAGACAGAAACAGCTGCGTACCAAACATGCAGTGAGGCATTACCAAACGAACACAGATTAATTCGTCCTGAACGGACATAACACTGGCAACACCAGCCACCACAGAGTCGCACCGCCGCTTGCGTCATCAATGTGCTCAGCATGGAGACAAAAACAAATGAAGGCTTAACATCTGTTTTTTTATTGTGATATATCTAAAAAGTTTTGGAGTGTTGTTGAATCTCATTTTTTTGATGCTGCTAACTCTGTCCATTCTCTTACCCTGAAACATGTTATTTGCTATGTTAACCCAGAAGATAATGCTCTTGAACACATGATGAATGAATATGTTGCTGAACTGAAATGTTTTATTCACAAACAAAAATTTGCAAAATAACTACCTAAATTTGCTCCTTTTCTCCTGGAACTGAGCTCTTCGCTTAAATCTCTGATTTTGTTAAATAACAAAAAAAGTAATACCTTACTGAGTCATTATGAAAAGTTTTTCCTTGAAGCCACTGTCTGAACTATCTATTTATTTATTATTTTATTTTTCCCTTTCTTCTTCTTTTTAAAAAATATCTATCTACTTATTTATGTATTATTTAATTTTTAATTTGTACTCTATCCTGTACCACAAACCTGAAACGGGACATTGAACTAAAGCACCCGGCGAGCCTTTCAAGGTATGTGCAAGTGAATAAAAAATCAAAAGACATGGCAGCGGTGAGCCAAAACAGATCCTCTACCACCCAAATTGCATTAACGGCATAGAGTAGCGGCTCCGTTGTCTTCATCTCCCAGCCGCAGCTGGACAACCTGGTGTTGCAGTATATTGTGGGAGAGCTGCAGCTTCAGTGTTAAAACTGATATAATGATTGCTGTCTGTGGTTCTATATGGGCTGTGGCAATCATTTAGAAAAATAATAGCTCGCATCAACATATTGGAGAAAAAAAAAAGAACTATAAACTAGTTCATTTTTGGAACTGTGAACTTAGTTCAAAATTTTGAATTATGAACTAATAACTGAATTATTTCATTTTAAAGTTTGTGAACTGAACTTTGAAGTTGATGTAGAAAGTGAACTTTCCCAACACTGGTAACGTGTAACGTAACGCGTTAGTTTCGTGCGTCAAGCATTCAGTAACGTCGTTATTTTTTTCAAAAAGTAATCCGTTATTTTAAGAATTTCTCCGGATAAGGAAAGGAAAATCCCGACTGCAGCCTGCTTTTTGTCAGACAGTACTGAGCCACCTGCGGATGTGTCAGCGGAGGCGCAGCGCTGTGATGCGTCTGTGCCCTGCTGCTGACCTACGTTACCTGTGTGTGTGTGTGTGTGTGTGTGTGTGTGTGTGTGTGTGTGTGTGTGTGTGTTGTGAGTGTTTTCGGACCCCCGGCAAGATGGCAGAGAGGACAGCTTTTGCATCGTGGAAATACGCACATTATTTTCAATTCGCCAGCGAAAAGGACAAGAACAACATAACAGAAAAATGCACATTCTGCGTTGGTGAAAAGCTTCTGTGGACCGCAAAAAAAAAAATAATAATAATTAATAAAACGCTATGTGGCATATTGCTGACTGTCTTTCCTGTTATTGTTATCCTGCAGAGTTAATTTGGTTGGATGACTGACGTTATTCATCATTGTCACGACTTCTCGGTGCATTTAAAGGAGGCTGTGTGTGTGTCAGTTAAGTTGCAGCATGTGCGAGGCGCTGCAAACGGCTTTTAATTTTTGGTAACGCATGAGCACTCTAACGCGTTACTTTTATTCATAGGTAACGCTGTAACGTAACTGATTACTTTTAATTGATGGTAACGTTGTAACCTAATTAACTACTTTCCAAAGTAACGATACCCAACAATGCTCGTGAGACTTTTCCCCATCAAGCTAGCCACATAACGTCTCTTTATATGTTCAGTATACAGGTCGGCACCAAACCACAGGATGGATTATTATAATGTTTTTAAGAATGTTTACAGCTGCCAATGTATGTATCGCTATTACTGTGATGTTACATGACAGTTCGCGGGGCGGAGCTGCCTTTTCCAATATGATGGTGACGTCACTGTACTGTCCAGCGCTCAATGAGGCGTCTATACATATGTGTCCATGGTAAATCCTGTTGGGCCTTGAATAAAATAGAACAATAAAAAATAAAAATTTAGGGGGAAAAAAATCGTCCTGCTTGCCTTAAATTGACTCAACAGCGCCACCTGTTGTTGTGGACTGCGAATTACAGGACATTTGTTGGAAAGTTTACTGGCATTTGTGTGTGGATCTGAAGACATTTGTGTGTGGATCTGAAGACATTTGTGTGTGGATCTGAAGACATTTGTGTGTTGATCTGAAGACATTTGTGTGTGGATCTGAAGGCATATGTTTGTGGATCAGCTAGGCAGAAAAGTAGTGCCAAAAGTCCCGTGACAGTTTTTTTTTTTCGTACTTGTAGAATTGTTTTTTGTACTTGAAGGATTTTAGTTTGTACTTGAAGGTCATTTTTTGTACTTGAAAGATTTTGATTTGTACTTGAAGGATACTTTTTTGTACTTGAAGAAATATGTTTCTTTGTGTGTGTAAAACATGCTGTATTTGTTTCTTAAGCATGGTGTATTTGTTTGATTGGTACATTTCTTATTTGCAAAACAAAATGCATTAGTTTGTGAATGATGTTTTGCATTTGCAGACCACACTGAGTTTGTTTGTGAATCATTGGGCGTGAGTAAAACACGTTTTGTGTGTGTGTGTGTGTGTGTGTGTTAGGTTTTGGCATGATTCTAGCTCCATAAAAAAGCTTCCATACTGGGCTGGGAATGTTCGTAAAGATGCTGATGTATACAAGTTTGTCTTCCTATGCGTCTATCCACACATTGTTGGAAAGATACTGTAAAAAGAATTGCAAGACAAGAATTGTAATTATTATGACAGCAAATTAAGAAGTCAGCTGAAGAATTATTAAGAGCAACAAGTCAGTGTTAGGAAGAGGAGGACAATGATGGGTGTGAAACCAAAAGTCGAGGGTAACACTCTGTAGTTACATATACGGGGTGGGTAAAAAAATAAATAATTCGATTCACATAAGAATCGCAATTTTTATTTCCCGAGATTCAGAATCCATTCATGGTTTTCAAAAAATGATTTTCTAAATGTTAATTAAAAGACCTTTTCCATATAGGATGTGAAGTGAGCTTTACTATGAGGATTGTTGCTTCTAATGTATTCAGTATGATACAAGCTTTGATTGCTACTAAATATTTTAACAAGCCAACCTAGTCAGTTAAGTTATACTTTATAGCTTGTGTGAGTCTAATTCATGTGAGGCAATAGCAAGCATTCTTAACATATGTGGGTTAACAGTATTTGTTATTGTGCTACTGTATTGTGATGTTTGAAGTCCTTCTCCTCAGACCCATGGGGAGAAAATGGCAGAAAAGAAGCACAACTGAAAAGTATTGATTTTCTGGCACTGCCCTGCTTAGATTAAGAGATGCCAATACGAGGATTCCACCCCGACTCTCTGGTTCATGTTGAGTTCACTTGTCATTTTCTATAATTCTGACAACATCAAGATGCTTAACCATGATGTAGTTAGCCATGCTGGGCCGCCCAAGGGCTTTCTGATTGAATTAGGCATCTGTGTTCTGCCATTTGGTACCAGCCTGAAGTACTCCCCACACTTAATGGGGGCAGAAGTTATTGATTGTTTTCGAAGAGAGTATTTGAGAAGATCTACACTGTTGCTGTTCATGAATTCGGCAATTAAGAGTCTCTAAGCTTTTTCACAGCTAAAATAACTGTTTATTTTTTCTACAAGCCATGCCGTGACTGCCTATACATATTATAGGTCAGCAGATTTCATATGGGATTTTGAGTCTTGGGCAACTGCATGCCTGTTCGGCTGTGACTGGAGTACAGTGTACTGTGCATTACAGTTAATGATTCATGTTAGTCCAACAGTAGATGTTGTATATACAGAATAATCTGAGATTGCTTTAGTGAAGAAACATCTGACCATTTGCTTAATTTCTTCATATCTTCGCCAATATGCGATTACATTTATATGAACTCCTGTATTTATGGTAAACAAAAATGTAAAAACTGGTAAAAATCCAGAAAAAATAAGGCACATTTTGATTGAGCCTGATCAGGTCGTGATACACAATGAACATGGGAAATCAAAAGGTTGGTAAGTAAACCGGACTTTCAGATAACTATGGCAAGTAGAAGCACAGGTGTAACTAATAACTTTAACGATGGCTCTGTTCTGTTTTTTTTCTCAACAAGTCTGCCAACATAACTAATCCCAAGACCCTGAAACTGAAGCAGGTAAATGGAATTTAGCCAGTTTTACTTACTACTTACACCTGTGCTTTTCTTACTGTGACATCTGAAAGTGCTATTAAAAAGGATTGACGATGAATTGAAACTTAGTGTCTTTGTGTAAATCATTTGAAGTCATTTAGGGAGTCATGCTATCCGGGGTTGAGTTGAAGTCTGAATAAATGAGTCATGAGTCTTTTGCAAAAGATGGCGAGTGATTCTGCTGTCCTGACACTGGTTGGGAGTTTGTTCCACTACTGAGGTGCCAGAACAGAGAAGAGTCTCGACTTCACTGAGCAAGCTTTGTTTGTTCTCAGTGATGGCGGTACCAGCCGGCCAGCGAAGTGTTCGCACTGGGGTGTGTGGTCTGATCGGTGTTTGAAGGTAAATGGTCCAGTTCCCTTGACGACTATGAAGGCCAGCACCATCGTCTTGAGTCAGATGTGGGCCGCAACAGGAAGGCAATGGAAGTCGCGGAGGTGGGAGGTCACATGGGAGAATTTGGGTAGATTGAAGACGAGGCACGCTGGAGCGTTCTGTATACGCTGCAACTGTTTAGTCGCAGAGGCTGGGAGTCCAGCTAAGAGCAAGTTGCAGTAGTCCAGGCGGGAGATGACCAGCGCTTGGACCAGGAGTTGCTTTGCGTCCTTTGTGAAGAAAGATAGGATCGTGCGGATGTTGTAGAGGGCAAACCTGCAGGATCAGGCCTCAACAGTGATGTTGGGGATGCAGGATATTCTGTTGTCGAGGATTACACCAAGGTTCTAAAGGCTAAAGTGGAAAAACAGTTAGCACCTCTACAGCTGACTATAGCCATTTTTAGACAGAGCACCAAGCAGCCAATTTGCCCGTCCTTTTGGCGGCTCGGTCCGCGGTTTTAGACGGAGGCCGGCAAATTGGGGGTCTGTTTTGGTTCGCCGATTTTCCGCCTCGGAGGGTACACTTATTTCCGCCTCGACTGCTATCTAAAACTGAGGCGGAAATGTGGGTGAGATGGGCGGAGGTGTCAATGAGCTGCACTGCTGTGCGACCCACAACCGAGGAGTTTTAAAACCAGGAAACAGCTGATCACAGCAGTCAGTCCATCACTTCATTCGCGGACATTAAGATGAACAACTGGACAGCGGCTGAGATCCAGGAGATGCTAGCGTCTCCTCAGTCTCTGCAGCTGTTTGGTTGTGTTAGCTTGTTGTTGTGTCGGCAAGCAAGAACGATGGCTACTTTCAAATTAACCCCCCCTGCGGTAAGAACCCAGTTCTAAACTCCAGTGGGGTGCAATATAAAGCTCTTATTTTGAAGACAAATTTTATGTCACTGTACGCAGCCCAACTTCGAGCTTCACGTCACGTCACATGTTTACGCCTACCTCAGAGGCAGCTTTTGGAAAAGGAGGAATATTACGCCTCGGTTTTAGAAAGACAAAAGGGCTTATGTGTCACATGGTATGTGTTTTTGTTGAACATATACCCATATGACATACTGATATATGTCTAATCATAGCAGCTCCCAAAACAATATGACCGTCGCATCGTACAAGCAACTGCCATACTGAACCTTTGTCTTACGGTTGCAGTTTGGTTGAGGTAAAGCACCTTTTCAAAGACTTTGAAAACTAAGAAAACTGCTTGTTATTGTAGGTTTCGGTACTAAAACTACTTGTTTGGTTTACACACTAAAAAAGTGTGTAAAAAGTGTGTAAAAAAACACTAGCCAAGAATGGCAACAACACAGTTAACAGAAAAATCTTATTAAAAAAATCAGATAAAACATTTGCTCACAGACAACCTGGACAACACCATAGTTTTTAAACTGTTTAGTGGTACAATATTCTGAAGTTAAGGTCAATCTGTAGATTGTTCATTGATGTCCAGTGAAAACTTAAAAGCTTTCCTTCCAAATTCAGTTTGGACTTGGGTACAACAAATAGCAAAATATCAAGAGAACACTGACCGTGATTTCCACATTTCCCTTTCTGGAATAAAACACAATGATGAGTAATAACGGGATCAGACTACAAAGTCATGCAGATTTTCACACGATTTGTTCCCGGCCAACAAATTTTCATTCAATTCCAGGCCAGCTCAAGGTAATCTAAAGAGGGCATTTTCTTCCAATTAATATTATACCAATAATGCAAACATCTTCATACTACATTTTTCATCGAAAAGAGGCTTACTTTTAGGGTTTCTTGTATTTTTCACTACTGCCAGGCATGGACTGGCCATCTGGCGTACCGGGCAATGCCAGGTGGGCCGACACATATTTTTGGGCCGGGCTGTCATAATTTAATCAAAAAAGTTTATTATAAATCATTTTTATCGACCGCGACGGCCCATTGGTTTATTTCCTAGAAGGACATTGGGCTAATCCAATGAAATCTCTCAGCCCTCCTCTTTTTTTCTAAGTGCACAATTTAGAGGGGGCGGCCCATTGGTCCACTTTCAATATAGACAGTGGACTGAGCCAATCAGGATATAGTACGACAGCGGCCCCACCCCTTCTCTGCACTGTCTCTTGTAGCTTCTGCTAGTTTCAAAGTGTTGAGCGCGAGGAGTGACAACATGGAGCAATCAAAGAGAAAGAAAAGTTGCGTGCTAAGAGAAGAATCTCACTGTTAATGCTGCAAAATGTGCTAAAATCACAGACTTGCTCCCTGGAGGGGCTGCTGTAGCCTCCACGTCCTCTGAAGTAGCAATGAGCCAGCAACAGCAGGTTGAAGGTGAAAACAGCAGCAGCGGGCAGGAGAGGAGCAGCAGAGATGCAGGCTGACTGACAGGGACAATATAGTACAACCGGTAAGCAGGTAGTAACGTTAATACAGGGACTGTGAGGTGATGGAGGTAACGTTAGCTCTATTAGCCTACATGTAGAGTTATCAGCGGGTCGGGTCAAATCTGTAGCCCTCTATGCTGTGGTTAAACATGTTTTAAAAAACTGATTTTAAAACTGATAAATAATAAGTAAAAGCTTTGCAATTTAAGCATTAAAGTAAGTGTAAAGAAAATATAAAAGTATTATTAGCAAAAGGTATGCCCACAATGAACAAGATGAGAAAGACAGTGTTAAATGCTTTTAAGACATAGTTGCTTTGTATGAGTTCATAAAGCAGCCCTGTCTTTAGCCTGACATAACAGTGTTATAGCTTTTTAAAGGAGGGAGCACCTTTTAACCTGAAGAATTAGAATTGAGCTGCTATATCAGAGGAATACAGAAAATACATATTAGAGATGATTTCAATAAAAAGGATAAAATAATCAATTGAACTACACAGAGCAGACAAAAGTGGTGGACATAACAAAAGACACTAAACCTCTGAGATTTAGGATGTTGATGATACATTATGCTTGAAATAGAGAAGGAGTTACAACTATGTGTTGAGTAAATTCACTTATTTGCTTTCCACAATAGTTTTTTGATAGACTTCTAAAGTAAACTGTACATTTCTAATAAGCCAAACGGCAAAAAGTTATGTTTTTTTTTCCGCTTGTGCTCCGCTGATTATGAGGGGCCGGTCTAAGTCAAAAATGCCAGGGCCGATTTTTTGTCCCCGTCCACCCCTGACTACTGCTATCACACAATGATCACACACATCATTTGGAAAAAAAATGAGAGAGATGCAACTTTAAAAAACATATTTGTCAAAGCTAAGTTTAACATTAAGGATTGGGTCTTGTGGGGGAATCATTTAATTGTGTCAGATTTAGAGAATCACATTGTACTTTCAATGATTCTGACACAGGCATTAGCCAATCCCAGCTCAAGTCACCAACCAAAAATATTTCATTGTATTTCAGTGGAGACTGAAATACAATGATTTGAAAGCTAACCCTAACCCTAACCCTAACAAGCATAGAGAATGAGTCATCAAGGGTATCTGAGGGCCTATAACATCCCACCAGCATAATTTTGGGATTTTTAGATAATTCAACATCAACAGCTAATAACTCAAGTTCTGTACCTACTGACACAGAAAGTACTAATTTCACAGCAAAATTGCATTTGATATAGATAGCCACTCCACCACCTCGTCTTGAACGTTGCAGCCATTAATGTAAATATTCCTATCCTGTACAGATTTTGTAAGTACGTTTTCGATAAGAAAACAATATTAGCATCAGTTGTATTTATCCAGATTAGAATCGTGTCCATTTTGGAGAATAAACTTCTTACACTGACATGAATAATCCAAAGACTAAGTCTAAATTCAAAATCTCTTGGTTTGAGGCACTGTGAGTGACAGGGCCTGGATGATAATAATAATGATAAAAGTAAAAGTTTGTGCTTGGTGTTACAGTCTTTTACGTCAGACACCAGACACCAGCAATGTAAAGCACCAAACAATGTTCACAATAGCATACACTTAAACGTGTATGTATATATATATATATATTTATATATATATATATATATATATATATATATATATATATATATATATATATATATATATATATATGTATAAATATATATATATATATATATATATATATATATATATATATATATATATATATATATATATATATATATATATGTATATATTATTATTATTTTTTAAATTATTATTGTTCTTATTATTGTTATTGTTATTTTTTTAGCTTTCCTCCACAAGGAGAGTTGACGGTCATCTAATGCAGGTAATACACAGGGCTAAGTACCTAATACAACCCCGAATTAAAAGTCCCAAACTATCACTTTAGTGTCTGTACCAGGTGGACGGCCAGCCTATAAACCATTATGGTAAGCTAGCTTGTAGCCTAGTAGATGCTGGCTAATCTGGCTGGATGTGGTGTCTGATGGGCTGCCGTGCTTGTTTAAAAGTTCTGGTAACAATTTGGAGTCAGCGTGCTGACGAGCAACTGTTTCATTGTGTATGTGTGCTTTTTTGGGAAAATTGTATATGTGCTGTACTAAACCATGCCTTTTATCTGCTTTTTAGCTACACTTTTTTTTATTTATGATAATAGTTTCACACAAGTTATTGTTTTACTTGCTGGTTGCTTGCAAATTATATAAATCAAATGGAAGTACAGTTTAGAAAATGAAGGATGTTGTTCTCGTGCAGTGTTTTTGGGTGACTCTCATCTTACTTCTTTACTATAATGCCTTGCCTTTATATTGAATAGGAGTGCAATTGTGAGTTTACTGTACTAAAAATGGCTTTGGTTAAAGTCCGTAGTCATTTCAGCACCACGGTGAAAATGCCTGCTGTCAAGTTTTAGCTCTTTGTCGCTCATGTCACTCATGTCGCTCCATGGTTCTGGAAGCTTTTTCTTTGACCTCTATACTTCACAAATACAGCATGCACTGAGACCCGCAGTTACTAACTTACTAACGTCACTGGACAGAGCCAGGCTTTCTACTTTCCCCAGCTTCGAGTATCGGTGCTAAGCACTACTAATTAAGTCCTGACAGCTTTGTTCTCCTTTGTGATCCTCTCATCTCGAACTCAGAAATAGTCAATAAGTGTTCATCCAAAAATGTTATACTATTTCTATTACATGCTTCATGCAACTGACTAAAGAAAACTGAATTAAATTTAATTTCGGTAGAATTAACTAGATAGTTACTCTCCAAAAGTATCCAACTAGCTTTATGTACAATTTGTTGATTGCTTCTTTCTGACATTAATTTTATTTTATTGTCTTTTGCATATCCATTTTTCTATTTGAGTGAGTGTGTAAATGCCAGTGTGTGTGCATTAATGTTTGAGATGGCCATCAATAGAAGGAGAGTGGAGGGAGAGATTAGGCAACGTTGTGTGCTAATCCCTGTGAAATCACAGGCCCCAGGGGTGAGGTTGGGAGATAGGCGAGTGCCTCTCTGATCAGAGGGGCTGTGGTTCACCTTGTGAAGCCGCCCGAATGCCCAATAATCCCTCCAAGAGTCACAGAGAAGCTTGCCTGACTGATGGGCAGCTCACCTCGCTGCAAACACCAGGCTTCTGCCTCTAAAACAGCTCATCACGACCAGGACTGGGAAGACTGCAGGCGGGTTAAAGAGGTGAGGACTGAGGTGATGGTTTAGTGGGAGAGTGAGAGCAGAGGAGAAAGTTGATTTTGTTGTCAAATAAGCAATGTGATTACAGAGGTGTTACTTTGCTTTTGTCCTGCAGTAAAGCGACCTTTCTTGGAAGATTTCATGTAAAAACCTTTTCACATTTTTACAGAGATAATAATTACTCAAACTACTTGCATTGCCATTGTTGGTCTGCACTCAACAAAAATGGAGCACTTTTGTTTTTGTTCCCATTTTTCCCAAGTTAAAGTACAAGTCTGTTTTGTTTCTCTTTATTTCCCTATTTTGAGCACAAATTTGTTGAAATCAGTGTCAGTGGGCACTTCTCATTTGTTAAGCTTATCCACCCACATGACATGTGTGGCATATCAAGATGCTAATTTAACAACATGATTAGTGCACAGCTGCACTTTGGACTGGTAACAATAAAAGGCCACTCTAAAACGTGCAGTTTTATCTTGAAAAAGATATTTTTAGGCACTGAACTATGGACTATAGACATGGCGTAGGTTGCAGATGTAACCTTCGCAAAGAACATGATACCTTTGCATGAGCTTGATAAGGTTGTTGATTGTGGCCTGTGAATGTTGGTCTTCAAAAGGCTGTATGAAGTTACTGGATGTTGGCAGGAAGTGGAATACACTGTGGTAAATGTCATAGCGACGTGTGGCGAGTGTGCAAGTCATGCAAGTCATCTACTTTAACTATAGCTGAAGGTATATTACAAAGATTTAGCAACGGCAAAGCACACAGCTCAAACTTATTTCAATAACTATCATTCATTATTAAGAATACCTATTGATAAAGATAACAATTTGGTATATACAAAAAATTAGTCTAAAGGAGCTGAGGCAAGTTAAAATATTTACAAGTAGGTGAGATTGAGAGGGTCAAGTCTTTCCTAGGTATGCCTTTCCCTTCCTGCTGAAAGTCCAAGTCCTGGAGGCAATTCATGACCCCGCCCGAGGACCCCAAATTTCCTAAAAATCCAAACTTCATGCCAGCAGAGTGAATAAAACCAAACTATATCCACAGTTGGTTGCTAAAAATGGTTAATCCTCCTTGTGATCTGTTATCATTGGATCCAACTGCCAATCTCTTGAAGACCATTCTGCAATGATAGGCTGCTCACATACTCCATCTTAGGTAGGTTAAACCAATGTAGGAGAGTGGAGGAAAAAATATTGTCCCCTCTGTTGCTGCATTTTTTTTATAGTCACTCAGCTGGCCATCTATTGCTTACTTGGGAGATTTTGCTTACTCTCTTATAAGGCCATGCAGCCGCTTCCTGTAGCACGATAACAACTGTTGTTCCTCTTTTTCTACACAAACTCATTGTGAAAACTTAACTTTTACCCCACTTCAGCTTGTATATTACTTTTCTCTGATTAATTTATTCATTCGATTCTGTAACTGTTTCTCATTTTTATAACTTCATAATTACTCCATTGTAGATTCATTGTAATGATGAGACCAATCATCACACATTTGCTTATTAATACAAAGCACTAATAGCAGAGCTCTTATGTGTTTCTTAATCATTTGTTAGTACTAGTTTTAATGTCCTTTTACTTGCCAATATATATGGCCAGTGTGTAGAGATCTCAACTCTTTTGGCAATATGCCTTCGCAGACCAAACCCGTCCACTACCACGGAGCAATTTATTAACAATGCTGATATTAGCAAACCACTCATCTCCCACCTGCCCGTTACCGTGAAAACCAAGATTAATCCATGAAGACAAAACTTCTTCAGTGCAAGTGCAAGCATTTGCCCACTCAAGTTGATTACGAATATGCTTCCTGAAAATTTGTGCAGAAATTCTCTCGTTTGCATCAAACTGCTACATCAGCAGTCTGGTTGGCTGGTCTCAGAAAATCTTGCAGGTGAAAAATCAGGATGTGGAGGTCCCAGCAGGTGTGGTTACATGAGGTCTGCAACAGTTCTGGTGGACAATTTCTGCAGTCAGCAAGCCAACTGAAAGCTCCCTCAACAATTGTGCCATTACGCCTGTTGCACCAACAGGGGCTACACCTGATCTTAAGCTATGTTGGTTGTAAATCTTACAGGTATGACACACTGGCTGCGTAAGCTAAACTCAGTCAGGCATTTGCTCTTTCCATCAAGCGAAATGTTTGATGGGAACAAAACAAGTGCGATGATTGGATCGCCATGTCCGGTTATGTGGTCAGAGTGTGTAGGCAGTTCCTGTACGATGAAGGCATTGATGCCAATGAATGGTCCTCTCATTCCCCTGACTAAATCCAATTGAGCACCTATGGGACGTTATTTATCAGTGCATCCATGGCAGTGTCTGCCATGTGCCGACACAGACTGTCCAGGAGCTCACTGATAGCCTGATCCAGGTCTAGGAAGAGATCCCCCAGGACACCATCTGCCGACTTATCAGGAGCATGCCTAGATGTTGTCAGGAGTGCATACAGCACACAGGTGGTCACACTACTGAGTCACAATATGAGTTTCCATTTACTGTTGTTACTTAATTTTGTTCTCAACAAATTATACAACATCAGTAAAGAGTTCCAACTTGAATAATTTGTTCATCAAGATCTGATGTTTAAATAAAGTATTTCCTTCATTTTTTTGAGCAGTGTGTATATCATAGAGGAAAGGCTCTCAAATAAGGTTCCCACAACAGCCATCGGGCTATTTGGATGTCTTCAAATAATGTATGTAAACAAACTAATGAGGTGCCTCTGAATGTGTTATATGGTGCAATATATAGGGTTAGAGAAACAAAACCCATAGATCACAAGTAGTCTTCTACATAGACACATTTTATGTCTGTCACAGGTGAAACAAGGCAAATACAAACAGATCACAGATCACATAAAAGAAAAAATGTCCATTCCTTTATTTAGGCTCCAGAAGGAGTGAATTTTCTGTATAATTACATTGTCAGGGAACAGTTTTAAGTTTTGCTATCATAAAAGTTGATAGAGACCTTTAAAACAGAGTCGAGTAACGCCGGACTCGAGCAATAATCTAGGCTTGTTGGAAAGTCTGTATTTCACACCAGGTTTAAATCAGGTTGGGTTGGGTTTAAAGGTCTTATTTGTAAGAAAGTTGATCAAAGTTTAGGGATGTCCCGATCAGGTTTTAGGGTTAATATTTAGTATCTGCCGATACCGAGTCCCGTTCCGATACTTAGCCTGAACGAATTTTTTCCTGGATAATACAGCTGCATTAAGAAAAAAGTACCTGCATTCCTTAATAGTTTTTTTTTAATTTTGTTGAAACAAAGTAAATACTTTCATATGGCCCTTTCCTATTCTGCATATGCTATCGCAACATTGGCCTCCACCTCCCGTGCGTTAGCAGGTGCGTCTGTGATGCTGCACTGTGACAGCAGACCCTCGTGTACAGCCAGCTGAAGTGTGTGAGACGCAGTCCACGCTTGGTACCTTCATATCATCCACTGCTTTTTTCATATTTCTTACGTTGTCATGTAAAATGATGTGGACACGTTGCTTGTCTATTTCACAGCATTCAGCATCTCCTTGGTTGCCTGTTTTACACGCTCTGCTGTATGAGACCCATGAAACTAGTGCGCATACCGGCACGTTGTAACTCAAAGGGGAAGAAATGTAATGTAATGCAGAGATTGTAGGGCATACCGGGGATTCAAAAACTCCAGGTGACAAAGAAAACCCTGATCCTCTACCATGGAGATGAGCTGGTTATCCATAGCGATTAATTTAATTACCCTCTCTGTAATATTTTTGGCCATGTCGCTGTCTCGAGAATATTTCTCTGTCCTTTTGAAAATATCCGCCAGTGTTTGTTGCTGCGGTGTCTTTGCCTGTATTGCTTGAGTGAACTTGTTGAAATGGTCATTTGCAGATGTTATATGTCGCCGTTGGACTACTTTCACTTTCTAATTTAAGTTATCTCCACACTGCAGACATTTTTTCCACAGGTTTGCCAGAGTAAGCTCACGCACGCATCTGCATTCTGCCAAAAACTGTGCTCGGACTGACTCTGTACCACAACATAACGGTAAATACTAAGCTGTTATTTTTCCTATTTGTTTGAAATATTATAGATCTGATAAAAAATAATGAGAATAAATATACACTGTAACAAATTGCTGTAAAAATACAGGATATTTTGTACAGTAGTGTACCGTTCTCCGTCAATACAGTTGAATACTGTACATTCTGATTTCTTTGAGGAACAAAATATTAACGGCAAGCTTCTGTAAGATCTTACAGTATAATGGAGTATTTATTTAATTTTTTACAGCAAGCTACCGTAATCTTATAGTATGATACAGTATTTTTTGCATTTTTCAGTTAACTTTAAATTCGACTTGATCTTGGGTCCGTTAAATTCATCTGAGCAAAATTAAAAACTAAATGAAATTAAAAATACACATCAGTGTGTTCATTTAAGGTTGAGGAATAAATAACATGAAGAGGAAGAATCGCACAACATAGTTTTCATCCGGACTCTTAGGCGACATCACCAAACTGGACGGGGCACTGGAGGAGGAATCATCAGGCTTCCACCTGCTGCTTTGCTCCCCTTTATATCTCCATCCATCCTGATCCTGTGGCTTTCTTAAGAAGGTAAATACAATCTTGCAAAAGTCAGTATAATCCTAGTATGTGATTTTGGGTTGGATTAACATTGATTGATTGATTGATTGATTGCACTTTAATAATCCCCAAGGGGAAATTCATTTGCCACCAAGCCACCACACACACACAACAACATACATCAACAGGACAGCTGACACAGAAGATAGAGCACAGTCCACCACACACTACAACAGCAAATAATGCACCATACATAGGCACTGGAAGGACACAACAAACACAGCAATATCCCAACATAAGTTACAACAACCAACAAAATAAGTCATAATCAAGGGCATAATTCCTAACACAGCATAAGTTACAACAACCAACATCATAAATCATAAACAAGGGAATAATTCATAACAATAGCATAAGTTACAACATATCAACAGCTCTTGTTAAAGAGTATGATTGCTGTGGGAACAAAGGACCTCCTAAACCTCTCAGTGGAGCATCTGGGTAGGAGGAGCCTTTGACTCCTGCCACTCTTATTGAAGATGTTGTGCAAGGGGTGGTCAACCCTTGACAACACACTCCTCATCTTCCTTATTACCCTCTTTTCTAATATTTCCTCCACAGAATTTGGGCATGAACCAATGATGGAGCCTGCTTTCCTTATCATCTTGTTAAACCTGTTCCTGTCCTCAACTGATATACAACTGCCCCAACACACAACAGCATAAAAAAGGACACTTTCCAGTATCCCATGGTAAAATATGTTAAAAATAGGCCTACCTATATCAAATGCCCTCAGTTTCCTAAGAAAAAACAATCTAGACCGGGCCTTCTTGAAGGTAACTCTGCTGTTCTCCTTCCAGTTTAATTTGTTATCTAAATGGACACCAAGGTATCTATATGAAGGAACTACCTCTACTGGCTGACCTCTAATGAGAACAGGGGCTACCTCAATTTTTTTCCTTTTAAAATCAAATACTAACTCCTTAGTTTTGTCTATATTTAGAATGAGATGGGCATCATCACACCAACTGACAAAGCTATCCACCTCATTCTGATACACTGCATGGTCGTTGTTAGTTATGTAGCCTACTAATGCAAAGTCATCGGAAAAATTCTGTAAGTGACAAGAGGCACTACTATGTCTGCAATCAGAAGTATAAAGTGTAAATAAAAAGGGAGATAAAACTGTACCTTGCGGTGCCCCTATATTAGTGGTAATAATCTCAGACTTGGTGTCATGAACCCTCACATATAGAGGTCTGCTTGTGAGGTAGTCTGTGATCCATGCAACAGTAGATTTATGAAGATTAAAACCAAAAAGCTTTTTAGCTAAAATGCTTGGCTGTAAAGTATTAAAAGCACTTGAAAAGTCAAAAAACATTATTCTCACAGATGCAGCAGTCAGCTCTAGATGGCTGTGCACCCTGTGCAACAAGTAAAGTAGTGCATCATCTGTACCTACACTACACCCCCCCTATACGCAAACTGAAGTGGGTCCTGGAAGGCACTAACTTGTGCCCTTAGGTGTCCCAGCACAGTCCTCTCAAAACATTTCATAACATGTGATGTTAATGCAATAGGTCTGAGGTCCTTTAATGCCTTAGCATTAGGTTTTTTTTGGCACTGGCACAATACAAGATGTTTTCCAGATTGCTGGGATTTTGGACACCGACAGAGACAAGGTATACATATAATGTAGCACCCCACACAGCTGATCAGCACATACTTTAAGAACACGCGGCATGATCCCATCTGGGCCAGGGGCCTTATTTACCTTAAGCCTCCTAAGCTGAGAACATACCTCCTCAGCAGTGATAGCTATTGGGGGGCAGGGGAAATGACCACTCCCATCTTCCTCTAAGGACTAAGGATGCAGAAGCTGCAGGTTACGGCAGAAGACATCAGACATTGTGGTCGCTCCTAGCTAGCTAACGTCGGTCCTCCTCACTGACTGGCAATACTGCTGTGCCTGGGTCCAGTTGTTTTTCTGTGTTGTCTGAACACAACAACATTGGTGGTTTTTAAAGTTTTTTAGTCATCGGACATCTGGATTTTAAGTTTTTAAAGAAAGGCCCGGTGAGCCGCCATGTCAACACTGGACACTGCCGACTCACCTGGAGAGACGGAACAAACTCTTAACAAAGCTTTCAAAAAGATCGCTCACCTTCTCGAGGACACTGAACGTATGTCGAACGAGCTGCAAAGGAAGGATTCCCTGCTGATCACCATCAAGTCCCGTTTCCCGGCATTGTCCAGCTGGCTGGAGACCTCACGGGCCGGTGAGTTTGCATCACATAACACCTCTGCACTCGGGCACACAGTTCTCTGGGAGCCGTCCTCCTCCGGTCGGCGGCCGGCTTGCTCCACTCCAAATAGGGGGACCCCCTGGACCGAAGTGGTCGTCCGCAGGCGGACGAGGGCTCCGAGCAGGGTTCATGACGGGGCTCCTTCTACCCCGAGCCTACAGCTCTCCAACAAGTACGCGGCTCTGTCCGTGAGTGAGAAGCCGGCGGCTCGGGACCCGCACCAGGAGACACCACCTGTTCCTGTGGCCACAGACACCATGCCCCCGTCGACGGACACCACAGCCTTCCCTCCACTCACGGCTAGCTGCCCTCCAGCAGGTGGATGTCCAGCACGGGGCGGTCCACCTCCGCCGTCCCGCTCCTCATCCCAGCGCAAGCGGATCGTCAGGGACGCGGTGCGCTGGCACTCCTCCCGTTCTCCCCACCAGACGAGGGATCACACCCGGGGCCCTGGTGTGGGTGGCGGGGTGGCTGAGCCGGCTTGCTCCCCTGAAGACCGAGCGGACGCTCCCACAACCCTGGTCATCGGAGACTCAATTGTGAGGCACGTCCGCATGAAGGGGGCTTTCACCATGTCGTTTCCCGGAGCCACCGTTGCGGACATAACGGGGAAAATACCCGACATCCTGAGCTCGCATCCGCAAACAAAAAGGATTATCATCCACGCAGGTGCAAACGACATCGCCAAGCAACAGTCCGAACTTTTAAAGCGAGACTTCTCTCACCTTTTTAACAGTGTCTCACAGTCCCAGGTGGCTGTTTTTATTTCCGGCCCGACCCCCACCTGCGGCAGAGGGATAGGCAGCTTCAGCAGGCTGCTCAGCCTCAACACCTGGCTCTCCTCTGCCTGCAACTCACACCATGTTGGCTTTGTTAATAACTTTGATGTCTTCTGGGAGAGGCGACATCTTTTTGGGCCAGACGGGCTTCACCTGAACAGGGCAGGTGCCCGCATGCTGTCAGCCAACCTGACACACGGCGTACAGCACGCAAACTTTCCCAAACCCACACCAGCTGCTCTGTACACCACTGATTGATGTGCCCCAGGTCCTTGCTCCTATTCATTCAGTTCCACCTCTGACCATCGTATCCACAACACCGGACTTGGACCTCATAGTTTCACCAACCCTTCACCCATCCCCGTAATCATTACACTCCATCAGCACATCAGACACTGCCATACCCACTCTGTGAACTTTAACAATCTCAGACCGCTTACAGAATCGACCTCTCCAGTCAACAAGCCACCTGTCACCATCAACATGGCACTTTTTAATGTTCGTTCTCTTTTAAATAGAACTTTTTTAATGAATGATGTGATTTTAGATAATAACTTAGACTGTCTTCTTTTAACTGAGACATGGCTTGGCACTGACGCACCCACTGTTCTCACCGAGGCTTCCCCGCCAAATTTTAATTTTTTATTTTCTACTAGAGAGGGTAGAAGAGGGGGCGGGACGGCATCCATTATTCATAACGCACTAAACTCAAATGGAGTGTCTTTTAACAGTTACACATCATTTGAGCACCATGCCTTTACTTTTAGCAGCCCTCCGATTCTCTGCATTAATATATATAGACCACCCCATCAATCTACTTCCTTTATCAGTGAATTTTCCGAACTGTTATCAATTATCCACACCTCTTATAGCAGAATTTTAATAACTGGTGATTTTAATCTACACGTTGATGTTACCTCGGACCCGATATCCAGAGAGTTTTTAAATCTGTTGAATTGTCTTGATTTTACGCAACATGTCATGCAGCCGACCCACAACAGAGGACACACCCTGGACCTGGTCATAACCCATGGCCTATCCATCGGTGTGTCCTCTGTTGTCGACTTGGCTGTATCTGACCACTACTGTGTATTTTTTAACATCACCAGTTTTAACCAAGAGGAGGCCCCGGTGAGAACAGTGAGGAGGCGCTATCTAACTTCTGAAGTGGCTACAAATTTCATGGGGATTTTACAGAGCACTCCTGCTGAAATTTTACCTGCGCCTTGTAATTTTATCATTGATAATTTTAACAGTAGACTGAAGTCAACTCTGGACTCAGTAGCTCCACTTTTAACGAAAACAATAAAAAGAAAACCTACACCCGCATGGAGAAAAAATGATGAAATCAATGAACTAAAAAGAAAGTGCAGGAGTGCTGAGAGAAAATGGAGAAAAGGTAAATTGACAATTCATTATGAGATTTTACGTGAACAACTCAAAATCTACAATAACGCAGTCAGAAAGGCACGAATTTCCCATTTCTCACAACTCATCACCAATCATAAAAATAACCCCCGATTCCTATTCTCCACCTTCGATATTTTAACAGGTTCTAAATCTAATAACATTTTTATGACACCCACAGACGATCTTTGCGAGAACTTTGCAGACCACTTCAGAACCAAAATCAAGGACATCAGATCCTGCCTCTTATCCCATCAAGTTTTATCTGGTGACACACCTGAACTGTTGTCCTTGCCTGAGGAAACACTGGAGAGTTTTGCTCTGGTTGATGCAAGGACACTTGGTCGAGTATTTTCCCAAGTAAACCCAACAACCTGCCTTTTAGACCCAATTCCCACATCACTCTTAAAATCATTTTATGGTTTCTTTGAGGAACAGTTTTTATACATCATGAACTGCTCTCTTCAGACGGGTGTCTTTCCCACCGCCTTCAAAACGGCGGTGGTGAAGCCCCTTCTTAAGAAGAGCAACTTAGACCCCAGCGTTTTTAATAACTACCGACCTGTATCCAACTTACCGTTTTTAAGTAAAATTTTAGAGAAACTGGTTTTTAACCAAGTTAATGATTTTTTAAACAAAAATAACATCTTAGAGAAACATCACACTGGTTTTAGGAGAAACCACAGTACCGAGACAGCACTTTTAAAGATTTTAAACGACATTAGATGGAATCTAGATAACAAAAAGCTCACAGTGTTGGTTCTACTGGATCTAAGCGCCGCTTTTGATACAGTAGACCATCACATATTATTAAACAGACTCAGCCATCTGGTCGGCCTCTCTGGTACTGTCCTCAACTGGTTTTGTTCTTATCTCACAGACCGATGTTTTTATGTAAGTTTGGATACATGTTCCTCGGGAACCCATGAAATTGGATGTGGGGTTCCCCAAGGGTCAATTTTAGGTCCACTACTTTTTAATCTCTATATGCTTCCTCTTGGGGACGTCATCAGGAGGCACGGCATCAGCTTCCATAGTTATGCTGATGATACACAACTGTACATCGCTGTGTCTCCTGATGACACAAAGCAAGTTGATGCCCTTTTTAACTGTATTGTAGACATCAAGTCATGGATGGCAGTGAATTTCCTACAGCTCAACCAGGACAAAACTGAGGTTTTAGTTATAGGTCCTGAAGGCCAGAGAGAGAAACTTTTTCCAAAACTACAAGATCTTAAACCAACACAATCAGTAAAAAATCTGGGTGTGATTTTTGATTCTGAGCTGAATTTTATTCCACATATCAGAAATATGACAAAAATAGGTTTTTATCATCTTAAGAACATAGCCAGAGTCCGCCCGTTTCTCTCCCAGGCCAGTACGGAGGTGCTAATGCATGCTTTTATCTCCTGTCGCTTAGATTATTGTAATGCCCTGCTCTCTGGTCTTCCAAAAAAGAGTACTCTAAATCTCCAATTATTACAAAATTCAGCCGCACGCGTGCTGACGAGGACCAGAGGGCGGGAGCACATTACACCAGTTTTAAAGTCACTGCATTGGCTCCCCGTCCGTTTCAGGATCGACTTTAAGGTTCTTTTACTGGTTTTTAAATGTCTTAACGGCCTTGCGCCCTCCTACTTATCTGACCTGCTTTTACCATATCAACCCTCGCGGACCCTGAGGTCCTCCAGCACTGGCCTTTTATCCATACCAAAACCAAGAACCAAAACCCACGGTGAGGCGGCATTTAGCCACTATGGCCCCCGCTTGTGGAACAGCCTGCCGGAGAACCTCAGGTCTGCAGAGACTGTTGATATTTTTAAGGGAAGGTTGAAGACACACCTTTTTAATCAGGCTTTTAACTAATATCTTAAATTCTTATTCCATTCTTATGTGGTTCTATTGTATTTTATTTTGTTGCTCCAAATTTTTACTTTTTTATTTTATTTTATTTTATTATCGTATGTATTTTATTCTTTTAGCTGTTCACTCCATTTACCTATCTTTTGTCATGGTTTTTACCTTATCTTATGTCTTTCTTTTTATTATTATTTTTTAAGGTTTTAACTCCAGAGTTTCCTCAGGGGGGTCCTCCACACTGGGAGCTGTGTCTGGGTTGCTGCTGGGGCCCTGTCCCTGGGTCCCTTCGGCCTGGCCAGATGTTGTCTGTCGGGGTCGGGGGGGCCTGGGCACTGGTGCCCCCGTGACACAGACTGTGACTTCTCCCGGTGTGGACGGCCCCAAAGGTGGCGTTTCCTCAATGCTCAGTGCCTTGCCATGTCTCCTTATTGCCAGTAGTAAGAGTGTGCAGGTGTGTGTGTGTGTGTGTTGTGTGTGTGTGTGTGTGGGGGTGGGGGGGGGGGGGGGTATATATGCTTGTGTGGGTGTATATAGTATGGAGTATAGTATATTGTTTTTGTTTTTTTTGTTTTTTTTTTCTTATGTAAAGCACTTTGTGCTACATACCAATCTATGAAAAGTGCTCTATAAATAAAGTTGATTGATTGATTGATTGATAAGGACATAATGGACTGTGTAGGTGAGTGAACAGCTGAGTTAACAGTAGAGTCAAATCTGGCATAGAATTGGTTAGCCTCATCAGGTGTAAAAGTACCTTCTTTCACACTACTAATTATCTGGCCATATCCTGTTATTGACTTCAAGCCCTTCCATAGACCTCTAGTGTCACACTCCTGAAGTTTATTCTCAACCTTGTCTCTGTAATTATTTTTCCCTTGCCTTATGGCAGCCTTTAGATTCTTTTGTGCAACCCTAACCCTATCATTATCTTTACTCATGAAGGCAGCTTTCTTTTCGTTTATTGCGTTCTTTATTTCTTTTGAGACCCACGGCTTATTGTTTGAAAAAACTTTGATAGTTTTATAAGGGATGATCAAGTCAGTACAGAAATTAACATAGTCAGTAAAACGATCAGCCGCAACATCAGCCCCATTGGGGTCTTCCTCATAAAACACAGACCAGTCCGTACACTCAAAACACTCCTGTAGATCCTGGCATGCCTCCTTAGACCATACACGCACTGACTTTGTTAATATAGGCTGTTTGCGGGCCAGAGTGGTGTATTTAGATGAAAGGAGCACCAGATTGTGGTCCGACCTACCGAGTGGAGGAAGGGCAGTGGACGTGTAACTGTCTTTAATATTGGCATAAAATAAGTCAATAGTCTTGCCACATCTCGTGGGGCAGTTAACAAACTGCCTGAACGATGGAAGTGAGGCGGAGAGAGTACAATGGTTAAAATCACCACTGATCATCACGAGAGCGTCCGGAGTGTGGCTTTGCAGTTCATGAGCCACTCTGGTTATCATGTCGGTCTCCAGTTTAGCATTGGCAGATGGTGGAATATACACCAGAATGACAATGACGTTGGAGAATTCACGAGGGAGATAGTAAGGTCTGCAACTCACCGCCAACAATTCAATGTTTTGGTCACACACTCTTCGTACACGCTTTTCGGTGATGTGTCCAGGGTGACACCATTGTTTGTTCACGTACAGGCAAACACCTCCCCCCGATTTCTTGCCTGAATTCACCAGGTCTCTGTCCTGTCGGATCACGGTGAAGCCATCCATATCTATGTATGCCGCCGTAACGCTGTCCATGAGCCACGACTCCGTAAAACAGAAGAGGCTGCACTGTCGGTACAGTCGATCATACTTCACAAGCGCTGCAAGTTCATCAACTTTGTTGACTACGGAGCGCACTTTTCCCATAATCACAGATGGTAGGACAGGCTTGTGCTTCCTGAGCCTGTTCCTCACCCTAATGCCGCTCCGTCGGCCTCTTTTCCTTCGCTTTAACTCCGGAGGTAAATCCAAGCATGGATGGCCACAGTTCGCCATTGTATCCCGAATGCTGTATAGTTCACCCATGCTGTAGGAGACGGCTGCTGCTGGGTCAGACACTCCAAGGCCTTGTACCTTCATGCGGATAAATCCACTCCATATAATTAACCACATAAGTCCAAACGTATACACTTTAAATCCCGACATATTGCATGTGATTCTTGCGTTCAAAAAGTGACACGACGGCAAAAAAGACACGAACAAACACGGACAAATACTTCCACACAGCTGGTAGCGAATCGCCGACAGGGCAGGCGCCTCTCTTAGCAGGCGCCTCAATCACTTCATGCAAACTTCATACAAATCATACAAACATTTTATTGTTTGTATTTTTGCTGAAAAAGTTGATTCAAAATTACTGGCATAACGTTACCCATTTAGCTACTAAGTGGACAAAAGTTTATCTTTCCGTTGAAGCACGTTACTTAAGGTAAGATTGCTTGGTCATTAGTGGTAAATTCATTTGCAGTGTGACCAAATGTCCAAGCTAAGATGTGATCTGTGATGTGATTTGCTATCAAATCTACTTGAAGTGGGCAAAAAACTAAAAAGTCGATCCAAATATGCACTCAATGTAGCTAGCTTTTAGTTAAACTAGCTTTTGATGAAATTATTTTATCTTCTGTGAGAGAGTAGCTTAAAGATTGTGTGTTGGTCAGTTTATTTTGCTTTAAACGCCTGTAGGTTGCAGCATTAACATGATAACTTGCAACCTATGTGGTAAGACCAGCAGCAATACATTTGCATATGTCAGGCACATGCGAACACATAGTTGTATGCTTAATGTATCTTTTACGTGTGGTTTCCCTGAATGCAGAAGAGCTTTTTCTAAGTTTTCAGCCTTTCGCTCTCACACTCATCGCCATAAATATGTAAAGAATATGACTAAACTGGATAATGCAGGAGATTTAACATGTCATATGGATTTATGTAGTTCTAAGTTTGACAGTCGCATGCCCTTTCAGACAATGTGATAAAACATTTACAGTGAAGTCTACATTCACATCACATGTGTCCAGAAAGCATAAAGCTTGCTCAGAAGAAAGTCTCATTGACTCTATTGCAAGTGCAAGCAGCAGTGATTGGAATGATGAGTGCTGCGCTACACAACTTGAAAATCCCAGTCAGTCCAGTTATGAAGACATGGAGGTCTACCCAGAAAAAGCAGATGAAGGAGAATTTCTCAAACATTTAGCCTTGTTTTATTTGAAACTACAAGCTAAATTACTCCTTCCGTCCTCTACTATTCAAACAATCATTGGCCACTATCAGGACATACATGACATAAATCAGTCACATCTACTGTCCAAGCTTCATGAAAAGTTGACTTCACTTGGACTTTCTGAAGCTGACATAAACACTGTCATAGACACACTGAAAAATGGGGATCTCCACAGGGCTGGTAATACCAACACACTCAAAACAGACCATAAGAGAAAAACTTTTTTAAAAGTAAATTCAATTATGTGGAGCCAGTTTCCATGTATCTTGGTCAGAATGAGTCAGGCAAAGAATGTTTTGCACAATATGTTCCTTTGAAAAACACCATTGAGTCTCTCGTGTCCTCAGAGTCAGTGATGGAGCAACTAGAGCAAGTAAAATCCAGAGTACAACCTGATTATATTTTACAGGATGTGTGGGATGGTACAAATATTGAAAAGAACCTGCTCCTTTGAAGTTGTTAACCCTCTTGGGTCCGGGAGGAAAAAGCACAAGATTTTGGCCGTCTATCTGACCCTTGCAAATATTTTGCCCTACAACAGATCAAGTATCGATCAGATGCAACTTGTGCTGCTTTGTCGAGAGCAAGACTATAAATATTTTGGACAGGATCTAGTGTTTGGCTCTCTTGTGAAAGATTTAAAGGATCTTGAGCTGAATGGAGTAAATCTGCCGGATGGCCAGCTCTGCAAGGGAACCCTGTGTGCCATAGCAGGAGACAATTTGGGTTCACACAACATTGGGGGCTTCACTGAAAATTTTAGCAAGAGCTCACATTTTTGCTTAGGCTTGATAATGCATATAATTATCAAGCCTAAGCATCACTACCTAAATCATTATCCAGAACTCATTGTTCATTTTGGGCTACTCATCCGTCTATGGACATTAAGATTTGAAAGTAAACATACTTATTTCAGGCAGTGTGCAAGAAGACTGCACAACTTCAAAAACCTATGTGGAACCCTTGCTGAAAGACATCAGCTTTTGCAGTCTTTTCTAAGTGCTGGAACTCTGTTTCCACCATCGGTTGTGGTAGAGAAGGGAACTGAATTTATTGTGGGAGACTACAATGATAAGATAAGCCAGTCAGTTGCTCATCTTAATTTTGATCCTCTAAATACCCTCATCAGTCATGATGTGACAGTAAAAGGGACAACATATAAGATCAACATGTTTGTTGTTGTAGGTCATAATGATGATGGCCTTGTAGTGGGAAAAATCAAAAAGGCTGTCATTAATAAGAATTCAGCAGTGTACTTCATCACAGAGGTGTATCAGGCTGATCGTCAACCAGAGATTAATGTTTAACACATTTCACCAGTGCAGGAAGCCTACTACTGTGTCAGTCAAGCAGAGCTCCTTGATCACTACCCACTGCCTGAGTATTCAGTTTGGGGTATGTCTTTGCTAACTCTTCACCATTCTCTACTGTAGTAATGATCACATTCTACAGTATTTAACATTGTTTTACAGTAATAAGTTGTTTATGAGAATACTGTAGGAGCTGTAAAATAACAGTATAATGGCAACCAAAGAGCTGACAGTATAATACTGTAGCGTTTATTTTCCATACAGCACAGTACTGTTATATGTTTACAGTAATAAGCTGTAGTTGTAGATTACAGTAGGTACACTGTATATACACATCCGATAACGTAATCGGAAATCGGGGCCGATCACGTGGTTTCAAACTCGATCAGAATTGGACGTTACATTCCGATCAGGGATCGGATATATTACATATATAATATATATCAATATATATATATATATATATCAGTATATATATATATATATATATATATATATATATATATATATATACAATACCATATATAATGTAGTATATATATATATATGTATATATATATATGTATATATATATATATATATATATATATATATATATATATATATATATCCGATCCCTGATCGGAATGCAACGTCCAATTCCGATCGAGTTTGAAACCACGTGATCGGCCCCGATTTCCGATCATGTGATCGGATTGGGACATCCCTATCAAAGTTCAAAGTTCTCAACTCGTTACGTATTGGGATTGTAAGTCAGCTCAGCAGCCATCCCAAAGCTACAGTATTTGACAAGTGGGAATGAGACTCAAAAATCAAATATCTAACAAATAGGCCCTTTAGAAAGAACAAACATGCCCCATCACTGGTCATAATGTGATAGTATTGGCAGTTGAACTCTGCTAATGAGTCCTTAGTGCCACAGATGGAGAAAAAATACTGTATATTGAAAAACTAGTTTACTACATTAACATATATTCAGGAAAGTGTTTGATGTAGAGCAGACATACAAAATTGTGTTGTGACTGATCATAGCATTATTATTATCTTTGGTTGTCTAGAATATGGGGAAAAAAATACACCAACCTACTTCTGCACTTGAAGGTGGCAACAAGCAAACACAAACTCACAGATTTGACTGGAAATGAAAATGATCCATCAGCCAGTGTTTTGCAGGAGACAGAAAAGTAAACAATGGAGGCAGTCACATTAAGACACTTAGACGAAGTGTAATTACTGCTTCTCCATCGACCCAAATTTCCGGCAGGGGACCCATTGCTGAGGGTACTTAGGCTGTTAGGAGTAAATGAGCTCACTTTATTGCCTTCTAGTTTGTAATGGGTCTCTCTGCTATACCTCTGGCCAGTGGTACACGTCTTTAACCAATCACAATCAGCCCACACAGTCAATGTTTATTAACTATTGTCTTGTATAGAGCAGACAATAATGTGCGCTTGGCTTGAAATGCCTTGTCATGACCATGGGAGGCTTGTGCTTATGAGTTTAACAGTTCAATCTTCAACAGTGCAGCTGAGAGGATGAGGTGGTTTATTACATCAGTTGATCCATGTTGTCCTCACAGCAACTAATATACGCATTCATTTGGTTGGGTTTTGTTTATAAGTTGTGGATTTTCTGGTCAAGCATAAACAATACAACTGCAGAACACAATATGTACATTTTACCATAATTTCATTATTACCACATGTATTCCCATACATTTGAGTGTCTTGTATAATTTTTATGACTTTTTAAAATAAAACATGTCCCAAACTGATGTTAAAAAAATGTTATACATAAATAATAACATGATTGTGATGTAAAACAGGATGTTAAAAATAAAGAACGTCAAAAATGTGTGGCAAAATATGACAATTAAATAGAGATCATATGTAACTACTGTAATCAAACAAGACATATAGCACTTACCTCTAGCCCTTTTACAACTGCATATAGCCAGGTGAACTACTGACTGTTAATAAGGTTTTTCTTCAGCTCATAATGTAAAGTTGAGCCATTATTACTGTAAAAACTGGTTCTTCTGTGTGGCTTGAACCAAGGGCGTAGAATTGGGTAGGGATGCTGGGGACACGTCCCTACCAATATTCAGCCGCTACTGTGTAGTCACTATCAATACAACCACTGTCCGTAGTGTTTAGTCAATGATTATTGCACACAAAGGGTTAAATGTCGGACTCTGCTAGAAGTCCCGCCTCTAACCTAAACATCGCTCCCTGATTGACTGCCGGTTTCTCGCTAACTTACATGTGATTGGCTGTCCCTGCTGTCACTCCTCCTGCTTGTAAAAGCTACATGCAACCTGCTAGTTGGACCGGACGAGAGCAGTGCATGTTATCTGCAACTGCGAGTGTAAATTGTCAACATGTTCGGCATTTGTTCTTCCTGGGTCGCGTCAGCTAGACGGATTTTAATATCAGTGGTGTCATTTACATTTGTGTTTGTGTCTGTTTGCGTATGTGTACGTGTCTGCATGCATGTGTGCTGTATAGGATTTGAAGGATGTCAAAGAAAAGTAAACTGGATATAAGAGACTTCATGTATTTGTGTAGAAGTGAGCAACGGTTTAAAAACACAAATGAAGAAACTTTGTGATGGAAATACAATAAAACCTCACATTCTAGATGATCATGTGATTTTATAATAAATATAATTAACATTAAGTAATATTAATATTTAGTAAAAGCCTTTTTGATCAGGCAGTAACTGTACCATCAAGCTCTATGATCATTGTATCCCTAATGTATCTGTTCATATGTCATGCATCAACATATTGTAAGGTGACAGACAGCAGAGAGGCTGGAGGAGATGGAGGAAGAGAGGCCAGAGAAGGTAGAGGAAGAGAGGCAGGAGGAGGTAGAGGAAGAGAGGCAGGAGGAGGTAGAGAGAAGGAGAAGCTGGGCTGGAGGAGATGGAGGAAGAGAGGCAGGAGGAGGTAGAGGAGGAAAAGCTGGAGGAGATAGAGGAGGAGAGGCCAGAGAAGGTAGAGGAAGAGAGACAGGAGGAGGTAGAGGAGGAAAAGCTGGAGGAGATAGAGGAGGAGAGGCCAGAGAAGGTAGAGGAAGAGAGACAGGAGGAGATAGAGGAGGAGAAGCTGAAAGAGAGGCTGGAAATTCACAGCTGAGGTTAAAATTTATGATGGATATGTTAGTCATGAGATTCAGCACTGTGACAAATGTTAGTGTGATGATCTGAATAGCAATGCTTCACCCATGTGGCTTTAAAATCAGAGCTGGTGTTCATGAGAGGCCTCATCATGTATTACTAGTGTGTATGTGTTTACAGTAGTTGCTATACAGATGATGTTAATTGACAATATGATGCACAGTTGCACTACAGCCCTACAGCTCGCACTAAAGAGTAAAGATGAGAACTCTTCGAAGTTGCCTCCTTGTCTTTCATTAGTTGCTTTAACCTATAACATCTGCATGACGTGAAATTATGATTGCTAATGTAAAAAAACGTCAACTTTCAGGAGTGCTGCCTTGGAGCACTTTTGTGTCCCCAACAATCTCAAAATCAAACCTACTCCCTTGGCTTGAACTAACAGAGCACAGAGGTCCCATGAGACTTTAGACACATGAAACTGAAAGTAAGGAAAATCGTGGAAGATCGTGAAGTTGTACCACTGAGATGTGTATCTTTGTCTATGTAGAAGGAAATATCCCAGCGAACATTACTGAAACACAATAGTCAACAGCGTCAGCGGATGAGGTGATGTTTAAGTTTGCTGAGCGAGATTGATTAGTGGTGATTTTGCATTCTTACAGATTTATGTAGATAGTTAAAATGTGTTAGGTGTGTCATCTCTCAACGACGCTCAAGGAAATTCTGAACAGCAGGACAGTGTAAGTTGTGATTTATAACACTTGTGGATAAAAATTCAAATATATTGTGCTGTATGCTAACTGTTTCATTGAAATGTGTGTGTTATTATTTTCTAATTTACTTTATTTTGGTATTATGTTAAAATATTTCCACTACATAGTTTGCATTAATTGTTATTTTTCGTATCTAAAGTATTTGGACTGTAGCCTTCTTTGATTAGAAATGAGCCACTACCGTTGTAAATGTTGTCTATAGTACTTAGCCCTTGGACTGTAAAGTCAATTTTGTTACTGTGGTGTAGTTGGTCAATCTAATCTATTTTGACAGTGAGCTAGAAGGTCCACTTTAAGGTGCATACTTATTAATGAGTAGTTTTCCTACACCATTGCTTTTATATTACTAGAATGAATAGTTGGAGTAACTGCATGAAATACAGAGAGGCAAGACAACCATCCTCTGCTATTACCACTGTCATTATCTACAATCCTCAATTTACAGCATTAACGCTGCTCTCATGTTTTTTATAAGTTCAGTCTGGGAATAAAGACCTATTCTGTGTCTGGTCATATCTTTTCATGACCAGGCTACATGTACATACAGTTGTGGTCAAGCGTTTACATACACTTGTAACGAACATGTACAGTATATCATGGCAGTCTTGATTCCCAGTGATTTCTAAAACTCTAATTTTTCTACTTAGTCACACAAAAGTTTGGTTCAGTAAAGACTGTATCATAGGTCTTCTAAAAAATATATACTAATATAGTATATGTTAAATACATGAAGATATTCATACAGTCATTCTAATATTTGTTTAAATCTCTCTTGGCCATTTTCACCTCAGCTGCTTTTTATATAGCCATCCACAAGCTTCTGGTAGTCCTTTATAACCACTCCTCTTAAATTTCTTAGCATCTTGGCACATACTTGTTTCTTCAGCACAGCTAAATGTTCTCAATGGGGAGGACATAGGACTTTTGGAAGACCATTCCAAAACTTCAATTCTAGCCTGATTTAGCCATTCCTTTACCTCTTCTGATGTGTGTTTGGGTCCATTGTGCATTGTGCTGTTGGAGCACTCAACTGCACCCAAAGCCCAATCTTCTGGCAGATAATTTTAGGTTTTCCTGGAGAATTTGGAGATAATCACCCTTCTTCATTATTCAGTTTAGTTTTTTAGAGCAGCAGATCCACTGGCAGCAAAACAGCCCACAGCATAATACTTCCAGCACCATGCTCGACAATAGGTATAGTGTTCTTAAGGTGAAAAGCCTCACCATCTCTCCTCCAAACATATTGCTGCTCATTGTGGCTAAGCAACTCAATGGAGTTGGAGTTTTCCTCCAGAAGGTTTTTCTTTGTCCATGTGTTCAGCAGCAAACTTCAGTCGAGCTTTAAGGTGGTCTGGATCCAGGGCATCCTCTGCTGCTCATCCCACAAATGCATGTTAATTACAAATGTGGCACCATTTGAAAGGGAAATAAGCAGGCTTTTCCAACGGTATAAGATGTATTGCGATAAGAATTGTTAAAACAAAGTAATAATCTACCAAACACAAACTTCCTTACTTTTTGGGCTATGTTTGATATGTTGTAACTCTATGTTTCTTCATGATGCATTTTGCATTTCTTGATGTACAATTTTGAGTTTCATGCTGTGACACGGCTATGCTTATGGTCCGGTTAGGTTTAGGCACAAAAACACATGGTTAGGGTTGAGAAAAATTTTTTTTGTCACCTAGAAAATGGCTTGGAAATGTCTTGATTTCACATCAGAAACTCCGGTAGTTTTGTATTTGCAAAGGTTGAAACCTCATTACAAACACTGGTATCACTTGGCAGCCATCTTGCCTAGGCGTCGCATCACCACCATCCCTTCCATGAACATGAAAGTCAGCTCATGTTTAGAGACTGTGTGATCTGAGAGTGATACAAAGTCACATTTTTGAAATGTTGATATAACTCATATGAAAAGTTCAAATTTCATGTATCCATCCAGAAGCAAGCAGTACAACACCTAATTAACTAAGGATGAATGTACATCTAGATTGCTATGTTTTCTGTCAGCTCCTGTGAAGCAACAGGAGAAAAAGAACCCAAAGGCAGGTGGATGGTGGTGGTGGAAGATGACATCCAGCAGAGAGGAGCAGATTTATGTTATATGTTTCTACTACTGTATGTTAAATGCAATGGACAGTCTTGTGGCACACTGACTGTTGTATTTACTTCCGTTAATATACTTTTTCATACCCACACCCACCCAGGCTGTTATGAGAGCCAACCTGTCCTGCCCAAACTGGAATTAAATGCGTTAATCAACAACCTGTACCAAGGCCAACCGGCAAATTTCATGGATTATATTATCACATTGTAAGGACTGACAATGGTGGAGGAGAACAATACAGAGCGCTCTATCTCTTTTCCACTTTTCCTCTTATCTCAACAGTAGTTTGAAAATCCAGGCAAAATGTTGTTATTGAATGGTTGTTATGATGACTGTGGTGCATGCAGATATGGCGGCCAGTAGCTCCTTCATTACTTGTTTTTTTATTTTTTTTGACCCCTTCTTTTTACCTACGACCGAGATGCACTTGTTGGCATCAGAAAAGGTTATATGGGGTTTGGACTGAGTACAGCTGGCCATGGGAGGATCTCCATTAGCAGCATTGGCCGGGTGGCCAGCCAGACCAGTGAGAAAAAACCCCAGAAAGAGAGAAAAAAGAGGTGGCATCAGAGCTAAGCTAACACGACTTAGACCAAGAGCTGTTCCTCTACTAAGCCGTGTGGTTGAGGCCCACTGAGTGACAGAAAGTCAGTTAGTCCCTAACATCCCAGATCAAGCTATTGTACTGGATGAGCGGACCTTGTTCCGAGCTGATAGAACACAGAAATTAAGTAAGAGGAGTAGAGGAGGGCTCTACTTGGTGCACATGTTTGGTGCTTGAAACGCAGTTAAAAAGGATGGACAGTGTTCACCAGATGTTGAATTTCTGATGCCAAGATGCCAACAATATTATCTGGCAAGACAATTTCTCACTATTTTCATTGTTGTTGTGTACATTCCCACTGATGTAAACTCAGAAAATAATCTGCAGGAATTGTCTGATGTCATCAGCAGCAAAATGACTAAACAACCAGATGGAATTTTCGTATTAGCTGTGATTTTAATCAAACAAACCTCCGAACCGCTTTACCTCAAATTCACCAGCATGTCTAGATCCCCGCCAGAGGAGGAATACCCCAGAATATGTGTGTACAAATAAGATCATTCCCCAACCTTAAGGCCTGGATGAATGGAGATGTGAGGGCTCTTTTCTGAGCCAGTAAAGCTGCTTTTAGGTCTGGTGACAAGTAACCAGTAAGATAAGACCACAAGGGCAAGACTGAAAGCTGCCATCAAGGGGGAAAAAAGGAGACATCAGCAGAGACTTGAGAGGGACTACAACACCAACAGCAGTAAAGATTTGTGGCAGGTGATTCAAAATGTCACAGGCTTCAAAAGTAGGAGTGCCCCCATCATGAGTGAGGTCACGCTGCCGGATGAGCAGAACACATTTTATGCTCGCTCTGATTTCCTCAACAAAGACTCAACTGTGAAGTTCACATTGCCTTCAGACGACAAGCCACTGTAAGTAAGCACAGTGGATGTGAGAAAAAATCCTGCTGAAACCGAATATAAATGAGGCTGCGGCCCAGATAATATACCCGGCTGTGTACTAAAAACATGTGCCAATCAGCTAGCTGATGTTGTTAGTGACATTTGTAACATCTCGCTTTTACAGAAGACTGTTGTTGCCTCCAAATGGCCATCATTGTTCCTGTACCTAAAAAGTCTGCTGTGTTTAGTCTAACTGATTACCACCCTGTGGCTCTCACCCTCATCCTAACAAAGTTATTCAGGAAACTGGTTCTCTAGCCCATCACAGACAACATTCCTGTGAGCCTGCAGCCACATAGGTATGCTTTCAGAATCAACAGATCCACAGAGGATGCTATATCTACTGCCCTTCACTCAGTCTTCACACACCTGGAAAATAAAGTTGATTGAAAAACTAAACACTTTGGGCTTGAGTACAATGCTCTGCAACTGGATATTTGACTTTCTCGCAGGCAGCCCCCAGAGATGTCGGATTGGCAGACACATCTCCTCTACAAAAGTGCTCAACATTTTGCCCATACTGTACACCCTTGGCTATACTCCCAGATATCAAAATAACTCTATTGTGAAGAAAGCGGACGACACTACCATCGTTAGTCGTATTACAAACAAGAGAATTAATATCAGGAGTAAATCAACAATCGTGCAAAGTGATGCACAGAGAACAATGCAATGCTCAACGTCAGCCAAGGAGCTCTTTGTTGATTTTAGAAAGAAGGAGGCAAAGACACACACCCCTGTCCCCCATCACACATCATCACCCTGGTTAAATAAGCACTACCTCCTGCTGAAACTTAAGAAGGCTAAATTCAGAAAGCATCCTGACTGGAAACATCACAAACTGGCCTGGTTTGTGCACGGCCCAGGACAACAGGTGATTAAAACCGCCAGAACACCACTGGTACGTTCACAGAGCATCAGTGATATCAGTGAGGTGAGATGTCTGCACAGAGCCCACAGGACACTAAAAAACACCCATCCAGCTACAGTCTGTCATCCTGCTGCCATCAAAGACACAGAAGTACCACCTGACTACAGAGCAGCTTCATTCCCCATGCCGTTAGACTCATCAATTCATCTCCTCTTCAACTCCAATGTTTAAAGCTATAGCAAGACTTTAAAAGGACTCAAACTTTACTTAGTTTTTTTAAAACCCTTCTTTAAAAAGTAATTCCAAAAAATATGAATTGTTCCAAATGGTGGTATTGATATTTGAAACGCAGCAAAAGAAGTTTAAACATTTGATAAGGTTCAATATGTTTATGTGTTACGGCCTCAAAGAGTTGGACCCCTAAGTAGAGACAGACAGGCGTGTAGGTGTGAAAAAGTTTATTCAAACAAAAAAGCTCCACAAGTAAAAAGAAAAACAACAAGCGTCCAGCAAGGCAGGCGGGGAAACTCCAGTGGCAAGAGAAAACTCAGGCACAGGGCAAAAACTGGAACTAAGGCGACGAGGTACACGGAACTGAAAAAAACACACAAGGGAAAAAACACATCAATACCAACTGGCAAAATACAAGGTAGCATACGCAAAACTCACTAGTGAACAAAGGTCAGCTCTACCGACAGAAGGAATTATCTGGCAAGGAGTAGGGCGAAGAACAGAGGCTTTATGGAGGTAGTGATGAGTGAATGGCTGCAGGTGTGCCTCTTCAGCCCCGTCGGCCCAGCCCTGCAGAGGGGGAAGAACAAAGAGGTGGGGAAAACAGACAGGGCAAAAACACACAAAACACAGAACCCTCACATATACGTTTAGTATAGTTTAACAGTTCAATCTGCAGTTTAATATGCAGAGACAGTGAGAAAAAGAGGTGAGTTAAGTAGCCAAAAATGTTCTGTTACTTTGTAAAAACAAGTAGGTCTACTCAAATAGAAGTTAAGTCCTGATCAAAATAATCATTTAGAGTACAAAACTATATATTGAAAAAAATGACTTTAGTTGTGAGTAATTTCAGAGATATAAAAGACATAACACCAGGCACGTTGCTGTCTTTGATTTGATGTGGATCTGACTGATCTGATTATTTCAACCACAAATGGTCTTCAGGTTAAGGTAGAGAGGTGAACAGGCATCTATATTTATTTGTGATGAAATGACAACTCATCATCTTCTGTTTAAATAAAATGTTACATAAACACCAGGGCCCATATTCACAAAGAATCTTAAGGCTAAAAATAGCTCCTAACAGACGAATTTAGGAGCAACTCCTTAAAATAATGGGCGTGTCAGTCGTAACTTTAGGACTCCTAATTTTTGAAAATAAGAGTTATTCACAAAACATTTTAGGCCTAAAAGTAGCACCTAAGTCTGGGAGGCCTTACAAGTAGTCCAGAGGACTCGCTAAGACCTAGTCACAGCCGAATGTTTTGGAGACGCTAAATGACAGGGGATTATTAAAACGATATCGGTTGGACCACGAAGGGACTGAAGTTGTGGTTGAGTTGGTGAGGGACGCTTAACGTTCCCAATCAACTGAAACAATCCAATAACGCCAGAGTTAAAATGTTTGGCAACACTCCGGTATTTGGCTACATGGAAAATGCAGCTCTTCGCACGGGACTAGTATTACCTGGGGACCTCAAGTGATTTAGAAATTTTCCTACCACGTCTGTGTTTCGTGCAGTGCATTCGCACAGGATAAGCGAAGTCTGTGAAAAACCTTAAGAAAAACAAAAAACCAACCCCAAATCACAGAGATGCAGATTGGAATTTTTACGTTACAAATTACAGACATGGCAGATTCGCATGGGATTAAGATCACAGACGACCTCCGCAATTATTACAAATTACGGGAGGTCCCCAGGTTATACTAGTCCCGTGCGAAATGTCAATCAGAAAAAGTTGCATTCCATCAATACACAAATTGTCTTTGACGCATGTTAAAATATACTAGACATTGTTGCGAAATGAATTCTCCTCATAAATACATTTCTTTATCCAATATCTTTTCATAGGCTTGTCATGGGCTTGTAGGTAACTTCTTTATTTTCACTTCATACATTGCGCAGCCTGAATGACTTTTCAATGGGCTGCCCTGTCACTCAACAATCAATCACCACTGTCACCGCTTCTAAGTGCGTCCTTATAAAATGACGTCATCCATAGCAACAGAGAGTTACTTCTAGTTTAGGAGTTCACTGTTTTCATAACTAAAAGTAGGTCTCAGTGGCTTTGTGAATTACTTTTAAGAAGCGACTCCTACATAAAAACTTTTAGTCTGATTTAGGAGTACTCCTCACGTTAAGATAAAAGTCTTTGTGAATATGGGCCCAGGAAAATATTGTGATTGCAAATTGTGTGTATGTGCGTGACAGACCATGTCTGTTATGCCAAAAAATAAATTTGAACATAAGTGTGTCAACATGTTACAGTGTCCTTTTAATAACTTTGATAAAGATAGATTTCACAAGTCCCACATCTTATCTCAGGCGACTATAGATCAGGGCCCGTATTCACAAAGACTTTTATCTTAACGTTAGGAGTACTCCTTAATCGGACTAAAGGTTTTTATGTAGGAATCGTTTCTTAAAAGTAATTCACAAAGACGCTGAGACCTACTTTTACTTATGAAAACAGTGAACTCCTAAATTAGAAGTAACTCTCTTGCTGTTGCTGTCTCTTACACTGTTGCTATGGATGACGTCATTTTATAAGGACGCACTTAGAAGCGGTGACATCGTTGATTGGTTGTTGAGTGTCAGGGCAGCCCATGGAAAAGTCATTTAGGCTACGCAATGCATGAAGTAAAAATAAGGAAGTTGCCTACAAGCCCATGACAAGCCTATGAAAAGATATTGGATAAAGAAATGTATTTATGAGGAGAATTAAGTGCACCCCCCCAAACAAAAACGCTTTGGCCAAATAAAAATGAGAAGAATGCGATGATAAATGTGAATTGTCAATAATAGCAACATTTGCTCAAAAAGCTGCGTCAAACCACTCTCCATTAAAATTCGGGAATTGTGTGTTGATCCGGGCCATTTCGCAACAATGTCTAATATATTGTAACGTGCGTCAAAGACAATTTGTTTATTGATGGAATGCAACTTTTTCTGATTGACAAAAACGTCTTCATCCTGAGAAGGTGCAATTATTTTAATATGCGTCCCATCAATGGCACCGATCACACCGGGTATACCTGCAATTTCCATGAATTTAAGTTTGATTCTTTGTTGTTGCCGATTGTCTAAAGGAAACTGGATAAACTGACAGATTATATGGAGTCTACAGAGCGCGTTGATGGTTTGGTAGATATAGCGGCTTACTGATGGCTGTGATATCCCTAAATTATCTGCGTTGCAGAGCTGCATTTTCCCCATAGCCAAATACCGGAGTGTTGCCAAACACTTTAACTCCAGCGTTATTGGATTGTTACGGTTGGTTGGAGACAATATTGCGTCATTCACCAACTCAACCACAACTTCAATCCCTTCGCGGTCCATCTGATATCATTTTGATAATCTCCTGTCATTTAGCGTCTCCAAAACATTCGGCTGTGACTAGGTCTTAGCGAGTTAGGAGTCCTCTGGACTACTTCTAAGGTCTGCCAGACTTAGGTGTTACTTTTAGGCCTAAAATGTTTTGTGAATAACTCTTATTTTCAAAAATTAGGAATCATAAAGTTACGACTGACTAGCCCATTATTTTTAGGCGTTGCTCCTAAATTCGTCTGTTCGGAGCTACTTTTAGCCTTAAGATTCTTTGTGAATACAGGCCGGGGTGCTGATTAGATGTGAGCCCCTATACCTAAGTCTGTCTAATCACATGAAGACAATAAGATAGACTTCATAACTTCACTTCTACCTAAAAAACCTATGTGGGTAAAACATCCCATCAGTTGTTGTTTATTCTTTCGTACACATGATTTAGTCTCTGTTTTTTCTCTTCGTCAGGCCATTCTAATGAATGGACTGATTAAATGCACAAAAGAAAGCAAGTAGTTATAGTAGGTTTGAAGCATGTATTGTTGTGTATATATTAGGGCTGTCAAAGTTAACGCGTTAATAACGCGTTAACGCAACGTCCTCTTAACGCCGTAAATTTTTTTAACGCGCGATTAACGCTCAGTATAAAAAAAATAAATACATTTTAAAAAACGCGCATTGTATGATTTACGGCCGTCCTGTAGTCTTGATACAGAGGGTGGCAGAAGAATAAGAAAGGGAATCAGAAGAAGAAGAAGCAGGGCTGGCGGTTCGTTAAAAACACGGCAGACTGAAAAGCAGCACTCGCTGCAAACTCCTCATCTCTGCTGTCACTCACGGTGGCGCACATTTGTTTCTCCATCGCCCTGATCATTTTGCGGGACACTCTCTCATGGCGTGCCCGTTTGCTGATAACTCATCCCCGCATGTTTATCTCAGGCTCCTCGCTAGCCTTCTTCCTCCCTCCAGCAGGCAGCCTGGCCCTGCTGCTGTCCTCCTCGGACAGACGCTGAACCTCCGTTTCTCTCACTCTCTTGGGGTCGACAGAGAAACGTCTAGCAGCTGCTTCTCCCGAGTTTTCCTCTGAATATATCACGACAGAAAGTTTGAATTTCAAGTCGTACTTTTTATTGTTTTGCTGCACCGGAGCCATGGCGATCATCAGTGTGATACTGACTGACAGAAAGCAGCACACTGCGTGAAAAAGGCGAAGAAGAAAAACGTGCAGTGTCAGTGGACACCACTTGCAAGCCAAACAGACGGCAGATGCAGAGAGCCCGTCGCCCCCCCTCGCCAAAAGCAGACAACCCTGGATTTATTTTCCTGCATGATTGCTGGAGTGCTGAATAAACATTTTCATAATGCAAGCATATTTGACCTTTCTTATGTTGTTAAAAGTATTAAGAACATGAAAAAAATACATTAAGTTACATTTAGAACAGAAAAAATGCGTGAGTTAACTATGGACAAAATGCGATTAATCGTGATTAAAAATATTAATCGTTTGACAGCCCTAGTATATTAAATTTAACACAGTAGACACACTTTGTGCTCTGTGTTAGCCTGGTTTTCTGATGACTTAACAGATTCTTCCTACTGCACTGTGCACTGGCCACTTGAGTTGAAAGCACATTCACAGGATGTTGTTGGTTCTGGAATGCATAACACTACTCAAGCCAGCATGGAATACAGAAGATATGTGTAACTGGGATCTTTCCAAAAGACAGGGAAGTCCTCTGGCAATTGTTGACAGTGAAGTAACTCTACAGGTAATGTTGCCCACCAGCCTGCCTGACATTAATTTTCTTGTAAGATGACCTAAACCTGTACAACCTAGGGGTCAGTTAGTGGGTCCAGCAGGTTATGGGTCGACCTGCACATCACTATTAGGTACTCTCTGGCTAGAAACTGAGCTTGCAAGTAGTTACTATGTAAACCCAAGCCTCTGGCACCACCTATTTTGTGAGAATGTGTGAATTAATTTTACTGTGGCAGTGTCGGACTAAGCATTTAGATTTAGAAAAACGACACTACTCAGATTTACTTAATAAGACACGTACTGTGACACACCAGCACCTGGACAATATTAACTGCCATTACAGCATCTTGCATTAGTCAATTCTTCTGTAACTCACCCTCTGGTGATTGATAGCTAGATCAAAATACAAGGGCACATATTGAAACAATAAAGTACTATTTATAATATACAAAAAACAATAAAATACTGTATACAATAAAATGCTATAGTAGTTATAACATATAAAAGAATACTGAGGTAAATAAAATAACATGCTGAGGTATTGAGGAGTAAAGGTAAATGGAACATTAGGTGCAAGAGGATAAGGTGCAGTTTTATTTACAGTAATAAAAATTTAAAGCGCAAAAATTATTTGTGTGTTTTTGAGTACGCTTTAGAAAGTCTGACGGCACCAGGTAGGAATGATTTCCAGTGCCATTCCTTTAGGCAGCAGGGTTGAATTAATCTGTTGCTGAAGCTACTCTTAAGCTTGTCCAGTTTTGTGGATAGGGTGAGAGGCATTGTCCATGATTGCCAGCAGTTTTGCCAGCATCCTGTCCTCTGTCACCTCCTCCAGGGTCACAATCTTAGAGCCAACAACAGACCCTGCCTTTTTGACGAGTTTATTCAGTCTGTTGGCGTCCTTCCTTTGAAGCCCGCACCCCAGGACACCATAGCGAAGAAGATGGTGCTCTCAACAACAGACTGATTAGAGCATCTGCAGCATCTGGTTGTAGACATTAAAGGACTTGAGCCTCCTCAGGAAGTAAAGCCGGTTCAGGGCCTTCTTGTAGACTGCTTCTGTGATTGTAGACAACTCCAGTTTATTGTCCAGTACAACACGCAGGTATTTGTATGATTCCACAATTTCAACATCTGTCCCACCAATGCAGATTGTATTAAACTGCAAAGAATCCCACAGGTGTTGATGTGTGTATCAACATTTTCTGATTATATGATTAGATGAACTCACATTGTGTGTACATACTGATTATAATAATATGATAATGTTATACCTCAGTACACTATGAAAAGCATTTAACCTAAGAGGCCTTGTAAGGATGCCTTTTACACATGCTTGCACGATTTTACAAGAATAGAGTACTTTAGGAGAGGAAATAGCTGTCCATAAGAGATCTACGTTTCTATTGTTGAAATTTATTATTGTCTCTGAGTCCTTTGCTCAGCAAGAAGGAAGGGGACACAGAGCTTTCCTCAGGGTTGGAGGGTCACAGGAATCTGGTGAAGTGCAGGATGGAAACTGATGTTTTTAGCAGATGCTGACAAAAGCAAACAGTCTCCTGACACTAACTTAACAGTAGATTTAAGTAGATTTTAATTAAATTTTTTTTTGCAAAATAAGCATGTTTGTCATCACAAATGCACTGGAAAGACAGGGAGCAGTACTACTGTACATCCAGCAGATGCTAAAACTAGTTTTTAAAAGCCTCAATCAGTAACATTCTGAATTAGACACATGCTTTTTGCTGAGTTGCTGGTAGAAATGGCAAAGGAGTGAAACATCTTGCTTCTGTCTCATCTCTGTTGAGAGTTGCTCATATGTAAAACTGATCAGGCAGTTGGCAAGGCTCTGGCTGAGACACAGAAACCAATGAAAATGTTACAGTGGTTACATTTAAATTAAATCTCTCTTTCAAACTCACCACTGACTGAACAATGCAAATAAAGTGATGACAGAACTTTTGTAAATGATGTAATTTGTCAAAAAAAAAAGATCCTGTCGAAAAAGACAATTTAAAAGCACTCAAAATCACCTGACAGGTGGTGACGTGGTGCTAATACTGGGGACTGTGACAGTATTTTCCACAGCAAACACAAGGCCCTCTTCAGCTGTTGCATTCCTGGACCAGCCGGTTGTTGCTCCTCTTGAGTTATACTGCTCCTCTGGAGCTGCTTTTTGCTGCCGGGGTGTCTCTAGGTGAGAAAGTGGACAGGCAGGCTACCCTTCCATGAGCAGCCCGGTGGTCAACGCTAAAACTAAGTTGTTCCAGTTCTGTGTGTATGGAGTGGCAGCCCTCCCTGCAGACGCTCTGCCTGTCCACTCAGGGACACAGCTGTGAGCCGAAAGGCAATTGAGAGCCAAAAGAATGCAATGATGCTGTGTACGAGATTAGGTGACAGCTAGAGATTGTAATACTTCAAATCTACAGGGTCATATTTTTGTCATTTGTGTGAAAATAAAAAATCTTTATATGTATAGCAACTTTCATATGAGAAATCCAGCTCAAAATACTTTACAACAAATACATTGCATGCAGTGAGTGTTCCACATAAAATGTGGCCCTAAAATTAACAAAATAACATGCTAAAAATGTTATGAATGTATGTGACATAATATGGAAAATTGCAGTTAAAGTGCATTGCTGCAGTGCAGCCAATTCCGTGGTGGATAATGGCAAATAGACTACTGCAGAGTCATTTCACGCAGGAGTGAATGCTGATTTTACCCATTCATATTAAAGACAAAAGCCATATGTTATGGGTGTAACTTGGGTTTTTTTTGTCCAGTGGAAAAGACATGTAGAGTAAGAGTTGTGTGATGATCACAATACAAGATGGTTATAATTGTAGTTTACATTGATCAACATTCTCTCTCTTCAAACATAACTCAGAATATACTTATGGAAAGTGAGGACAAAAATGGGAAAAAAATATGAACAAACTGCCTTGTAGTTTATCTGAAGTCTGTAGTTTTTTTTTTTAAAAAGAAACAGTTAAAGAACTTCTGCACTGTCAATGCTTTATTTTCTTTTTGTTCACATTTGTTTAGTACTGATTTTCTTGATTGATTTTTCAGACTCACTGCCATTTCTGGGTCGCAGCTTTGCTCAGTCTTCCTGAGGAGAGGAGAAGAAGCTGTTTGAATGAGGGGGCAGACCAGAATAAAACAGCATTTTTATTTTTTCTACTTTCTTGTGTGTTTTTCTTGACAGTGTCAGGGCTTAATATGGCACATTATTTATTTTGACAAAGGCACTTCATTTATTGTGGAAGAATTTTAATATTATTTGACATGTTCAGTTTTTGCTAGTGCAAAGGGAACCTGCTTCAACTGATCCACTGATGGATAGGTTAGCATCAAATATAGTGAGAATATGAATGAATGCTTTAAAAATAATCTAATAGTAACACGCTGTTGATTCTCTGCCAGCTCATGCCTCTGCATAATATGCTCTACATAAACGGAATATAAACATTTTAAACCTTGTTTCCTGAATGTGTGTGTTAGTTAAGAATTAATGCTAATGATACGGACCGAAACTAATCCTAATCTTCAATCTCACTCTGTGTATCATGTTACTGCACAATGGCATAATTCTGATGCCAACACTTGGCATGGTACACAACACCACTGGAAAATATATTTGCTTCTGCCATGCAGCTTCAATTAGAATACCAATAGGCTAAGTGCAAGTATAACTAAATATAGCGATTTGAACGCAGTTTGACCCACCAATGTATTATAAGTACCAAATTCAGCTCTGCTCATGAATATGTTATAAAATAAGGATTTGATCTGGAAATTGGAATTAAAAGTGTACCTGCAGCAGCAAATGAAATGGTTAAGTCACCCACTTATTAGTCATGTAAACGCTCAGTAATCAGTGAAAATAGCAGTTGTTGCATGTGTGTTGTCCTCAGAGCTGTCAGACTTTGCCCAGCCTTATTAAATGATCAGCTACTCTGTGTATTGTCACAGCCTGGTGAGCTTTGGCAGCAGCAGCCATGAGCAATGATGCCAAAAAGTGACTTATCTTGATGGATGGGTTCATTATCACCTTCTAATTACAGGTGGATTTTCAGGTGTATTCATTACCTGCTCTGACCAGGTTTTTGTTTGTTTATGTGGGAGAGTGTGGGTTAGTCCGGGGGTTACTGTTACACTAGCTGAACTGCAGGGGGTCAGCTGGTGTGTTGGGGGTGTCCAGGGGTTTTTTGTTTCAGCTCAGCTGTAGTCCATCTGCAATATTCATGAGTGCTGTGGGGATCAGTGTGTTGTGGAGCACTCAGATCGTCTCTCCCTCTCTAACTGCCTTCTTTATTCCATCAAACACTATCACAAGTGTTAATGTGCATGTAGCGATGTAGTGGCTTATTTAATTTATAAATAATCCGCTTAGAGGCAAAGGAGGCTCCTTTCTGGGACTCATTGAATGAAAAACCATAGTCTAGTTCCAGATTTGTTTGTTGATTTTATTAACAAAATTTATGTTCAAAATTAAGTTGAAATTACGGTCAAAGAAAAAATATAGGGGCTTGACTCAACCTTCATTGTCTACTAGAAAAACCCGTTAACAAACTAGGCAGGTGAAATAATGTAGAGGCCACCCCCACTTCCTCTTACCAGAAATCATAACAAGATAATAATAATAACAACAACAACAACAACAACAACAACAACAACAACAACAACAACAACAACAACAATAACAATATGCACTGCCTAAACAAAAGAAAACAATTCAAAATAGATGCACATTTTGGCTCCTACAACACCGGCCCCAAATTTTTATGTTTCAAATAATAATTACAATTAAATGCTAATCAAACTCAGTATATTCTAATACACAATATTTTGTGTAGACCTTCTTTCTTCTTTCATATTGGGATTTGTCAAAAAATCCTCTGCTTCCAATAGAAGACAGATCTTGTTGATGGGTCTATTCAGAAAGCCGGTCTTGGTCTTGACCTGAACATGACACACAAGCCCCCTTTTTTCCACGTTGGTCTCGACGATTTTCCCAATTGGCCAGGAGTTTCGAGGTGCAGAGTCGTCCACAATGATCACGATGTCTCCTGGTGTGAAGTTGTTTTTTGTCGTTCCTGCAGTTGGGGAAGATGTTCTTTTATCCATCTTTTCCAGAACAAATCTGACATATACTGAACTTGTCTCCACCTGCCACGAGCATATATGTCTTCTCTCTGAAACTGTCATGGTGGCAGTGATGGTGTGGTCTTAAGAAGCAGAAGGTGATTTGGGGTAAGTGCTTTAAGGTCATTTGGATCTGTAGAGGCCTTGGTGATAGGACAACTGTTAAGAATGGCTGCAACTTCACATAAAACTGTGTGAAGACCCTCCTCATCAAGGTTTTGCACATTGAGAGTGGAATTGAGAACCTTTCGCACTGATCTAATTAATCTTTCCCATACACCTCCATGGTGTGAGCCAGCAGGGGGATGGAAGATCCAGTTGATTCCCTTTTGGAGCAGAGTATTATGAATCTGATCTTGATTCCAGCTTTTAATAGCCTCCCTCATCTCACGTTGAGCTCCAACAAAATTGGTGCTGTAACCCGCTAGGTGCTACAGAGTTTTGGACCAGTGACTAGGTTCGTAGAGGAGGGTTTAAAGAGGAAGTCACAGACACAATGAATAAATGGAGCCACGAAGTACGTTGAAAGTAAGTTGACTGTATTGAACTGTATGAAAATAAAATAAAATTCAGTGCAATGACATCTGATTGCTCAATATTTCACAGTCTTTCTTTAACATAAAACCAAATAAAAGTGTCCAAATGGAAACGTAATGTTCCTTTAAATGTTCCTTGAATGTCCAGGTGTGTGTGTGGTGGTCCTACCACAGGCACACTCAGTTAAGGTGAAGAAGGGGCTGGATGTCCTCTTCAGGCTCAGGCACGGGTTCTCTACTCCTTTGGGTAAGGGGGTTTCACTAGCTCGCCATCTCCATCAACCAGGAGAATCCAGATCCACATCTAAAGGTTTCTGAAGGTTCTCAAAAACCTAGCCTGTATAAAGACAGAGCTATCACTACATAGAATCATCAAACTTCTCTTATGGCCATATTCAATACATATATCTCAACAAACTACTGGAACACAATAGTGATTAAATGAATTATCTTTTTAACTGTACAGTTCTTTTCTTTTTTTCAATTAAGTATTTCCACACATTTTTAATCAACATTAATTATCTTAGCTATTTAACCATGAATTATGATAATTTTAGCTCCTTTACCATGAAATATTGTTCATTTTAATCCTTCAACCATTTCACACATATCCATTGAATTATGAACTGAAAATTAGCAAAATGCACCTTTAACACACATAAGAATATCAATTCAGGCTTCAGAGTTTCTGCCTTCCTGATAAATGAACATGTTTAACAGTATTTAACAAGACACACACCCTAAAGTGCATCTCAGAATGAGTACACACACACACACACACACACACACAGGAAAATAAATAGCACACCTCGTTTTTCATCAGGTTATCAGAGCAAAATATGCAGCTTTAACTCTTAAAACACACAGTAAACAGTAGCGGCAGGTCACGTTCATGTATCAACAAGTTTTCTGCCCTCTCACATGTTGAATCACCATGTGGCTACTACAGCTAGCATGCGCTAGCGCTAGCTAGCTCGAGCAACTCACCAAGTCTCTTCCGAAAACAATAACTCACGGGTCCTCGACCACCTCTCTGCTTCAGGTAGGTACACTTCCCAAGGTTATTCTGTGTTGATAAGTTAGTTAACAACCGCCATTTTCGTGACTTCTTATTAACCTTCTCCTCCGTGTTTCTCATCTGCTCGTACCGCTGCTCTGACTCTCTGCTCTCACTCCGCACCACGCTAACTCTGCGCTCTCACTCCGCACTGTAACTCTCGCGAGAACAGGTTGGGACTACTTTTTCTTAAAAATCATACATCTACTTTTTTTTTATAATGCTACAATTAATGACTGAGTGTGTGCAAAATTAATATTATTGACAGAATAATAAACTAACGAGGGTTAATTAATAAAAAATATATTTTAAAGGAAACAACAATATTATCTACTGGGTTACAGTGCCATTGTCGGATCGTAGTTCTTTCACTTGACCACGTCTGGCTATAAAACGGCGAGGGGCATGGATGAAAGAATATGTGTCCAGGGATGATGCCACTTCAATGTGAACTGCTCTTATAGCTAAACACGTGAAGATAACGCCATAGCCTTTCACAACAGTCCGTCCATGTTTCACTCCAAATGGCCCAAAATAATGAACCCTAACATATATGAAGGGGGGTTCATCAGTAGAGACTCTGTCCAGCAGTAAGTCTGCCATCTGCTGTTGTCCAGGAGTAGCGTTTAAACGCCGACAAACAACACACTTTGACACAATTTTCCTGATTGATACAGTGGCACCAGGAATCCAATATTTCTGACGTAGCCTCACTAGCATATGTTTGCGACCACCATGACCCACCTCTTCATGAACATATTGTCCTCAGCACATTTCCAAAGGGCAAAGTTCGCACAACTTGGAAATGAAGTGGCTCCAAATAGATGGACTGTCATTCTACATTCTTCCACCATGTTATGACTGTAGTCTCCATCAGGCCGCCAGAGGAACCATAACAAGTCACAGTCTTCATTTGGTACTTTCACTTTGTGGAACATTGCTTCAATGTCTGCAGTGATGACGACACGCTTTTTACGGAATCTAGTCAAAACTCCTATCAAAGCACTGGTCAGGTCTGGCCCCTGTAGGAGCTGAGAATTCAATGAAACTCCCTGAAATGTTGCTCCTAAGTCAAACACCACTCAAAGTGTTTTCTTTTGTGGATGCAAAACTCCATGGTGTGGCAGATACCATTTTCTGCCATCACTGCATTCCAAGACATCATCTGGCACCATCTCTGCATATCTGACACAAGTCGGTCTTGAATTGTTGTTCCCACAGCTCTTCAAGCATCATGACTGCTATCCTGTTCACATTTGTCACAGACTTCTCTTGAACATCATTTCCTCCTCCTAAAAGGCCATTCACCGTCCAACCAAGCATGGTTTTAAAAGCATAAGGTCTATCTCCCACACTGCATATTACATTGCAGAGGTTCCAGAGCCTTTGGTATATCTGATCCAATCAGCAACTCTATCTCAGAGTTGATTTCAGGTAGATGAACATCTCTCAAATGAGGCCACTTATCAATATCATTCTGATGCGGGATGTTTCCTTTGTGCACAGGCATAATTTTCTGAGTGTATATGTCTGGCAGATCACAAAAATCATTGCTGTCCAGTCCACTGACTTCAAGGCCAGAAACGATGCTAGTTTCAACAACTTTCCTTTGTCCCGTAGTTTGCAATAGAATACTTGATTTCTTTGTCTGAAGATTAAGCTTATTCATCAATCCGACTGTGCAAAATGATGCAGTGCTACCTGGATCGAGAAAAGTAAGCACAGTCATATTTAATTTTTTGGCTTTAACATGTACAGGCACTATTGAGAGCTTGCAGTTATCTTCACCGGCCCCACTAAGACCACTTGTCTGAACAGAGGCTACAGCAGTGTCTTTAGCTCATTTCTTTATTTTTGTCTGCTCCTTGTCAATTTCCTTCCTTTTCTGGTGGATATGCAGTATTTTAGGATGCTTTAAACTGCATATATCACAAATGAGTCTCTTCCTGCAGTCTTTACTGATATGTCCCTTACACAGACAGCCAAAACATACTCCATTTTCTTTCAGGAAAGTGATTTTCTCACTATGTGCCCTTTTTTCCAACTGTGGGCACTTCTCCAAAGCATGTCCACCTCCACAGAACAAACAACTCCTGTCCACAGGCAAGTTTTACTTTGTTCCTCCAATGTTCTTTTCTGCAACTGTCGCCGTCGTGGCAAAGATATTTTCTTTTATCCTTGATGGGGCTGTGTCTTGGTCTTCCTACCATTTTGGCTCGTTGCATCCTTGATGTCTCCAAATAGTGGATCTGATACTATTTTTACTTGCCTTTTCAGGAAATCCACCATGTCTTTAAAGGTAGCTCTTTGGTTGTTTTTCTCCTTGAGATCACAGGCCACAGTTCTCCATATATCCCTTAGCCGGTAAGGCATTTTCTTTATGATGGCTAGCATATCAGCAGGCATGTCAAGCTCATGCATGTAACAACATCCTCTTAGAAACAGAATGTATACTTGTAGAGCCTCTGTGTCATCTGGTTTTATTGATGACCATGATAGAGCCTTTTCTCTGTAAGCTGTGGCAATTTTATGCTCATGTCCAAAATGCTCCTGAAGTAAAGATTTAGCTTTCCTGAATCCTCTGTCAGAGGTCATATGTAGGCAATTCCTTACTAGTTATCTTGGCTGTCCTCTCGTGTATTGTTCCAGATAATAATTACAGTCTCTGGGATTTGTGTTATTGTTTTCAATACTGTGTTCAAAGGATTTAATGAATGTTTGGTACTGAAATGGGTCACCATCAAAAACTTGAATATCTTTCTTGGGCATGGAAGACAGGCACTGTTGTTGGACTAATAATGCAGTGATTTCATTTTGCTCTTCCAAGTCAGAGAATATATTGTTCTGGTCACCATTACTTGAAACAAGTTATGTAGTTGGAGATATCACATGTGCATGTTCACTTGGATTCCTGTTGCTTAGTTGAAGCGGGTAGGAACCTGCGGTGAAAGATTGGATTTTACTTGCAGCTCTGTCGGTAACTGTTGTCTTTGTTGTTTGTGGATCACATACACTGTGCATTGGGGGTATTTGTCCATGTGTATGTATGCCAAGTATCTGGGGGGTTCAAAAGTATCTGTTTCAACATCAACTGTTTTCCTTTGTTGTTGTCCTCTCTCAAAATATGACTCCATACCATCAGACACTTTTCAGAGGTTGCTTCGTAAATTGGATCTTTTTGTAGCACTTAATACATTCATTTTGGCCATAGTAGCAGCAATATTTGCTTTAAGTTCCAGTTGCTCCTTTTACCTCCTCAGCTGTTCCTCCTGTTCCTCCAAGATGTGCTTGTCCTTCAATAGTTTTTGTCGTACAATAAGAGCAGCCACTTCAGCCTCGGCCTTTAAATGTGCAGATGATGCTGTATTTGAAATTTTGGAGCTTGAGCCTGATGAACTTTTCTTGCTTCTTCTGTTTCCGATATTTGAAACACTGTCACTCGGTTGTATTTCATCATGTACATCGGATGTTGCCTTAATGTTCGATTGATATAAGGGAATGTCATATTAGTCAGTGTGGGTAATTGTTTCTTTTAATTCAACAGGTGCCTCAGGTAAAGTGGTAGAGATATCTGTATCTGCAGCAATTGTTAAGTCTGCAGTCACATGACCTGTTTGAGGAAATGGCCTTCCAGTTTCAAACAACCATCAGTTCACATCTTCCATAAAATCTGTATTGCATTTTGTTATGCGTTTAAAGCAGTAACTCTGAGTTTCCTGTTCCTTTTGAGGAAGTAATACAATAACTGATTCCTGTGCGTCCTTTGCATTGTCATACAGGTGAGTCAATTTCTCCAATGTGAAGTGCACATCCTTTGCATTTTCATCATTTTTCATGAGTTCTTTAATTTCCTTTATAAGCTCTTTAATTTTTCTCACATTTGTTTGTCATTCTCTCTGAAGACTTTACAGCCTTAGCTGTAAGCTTGACTGGTCTCCTCTCATCCATTTCATCCATTCCTTTAGTATCACTCATTTTGCATTTTCCAAAATGCGCGTTTCATCCATAAACACAGCAAAACACTTCACTGATAAACCGCATTCACAATTGCCCAACAGTCGTCAACACGATTTCCCATTGCATTCTCCATCTCAACAGAGCATGGCAGGCAATGCGTAACAAGCAGTCAAACCAGCTCCAAAATCTCCGAAGACGCGCAACGCAGGCCAACTAACAGACCCCCGTGGACAAGCGACAGCTCCTCCGAATGTGGAAAAAAAAACCTGATCAGGACATCCCTAACAGCAGGTCATATCACTCTTATTCATTCCATTTAATGCTTGTGAGTACAAAACTGAGGCAAGCATGGGAATCTGTGCACCAACGTTTTTATCTAAATAGTGTATCATATTGTTGTGGATTGGAAAGGAAGGAGGGCAGAGTGAGAAATCAGATTATAGTTTTTGCTCCACTTCTTTTCCAGTGTAATCTCCACATATGTTGAACGTTTCTGATAAACTGAAGGACGAAAGTGTTAAAGTCCAAATCCAACAGTATATAAAGTAGTTGAAAAGAGCTCAACCTGTTCAGTAGTAAAATGACTCATAGTCAGGAATTAGCCTAATATTAATCCAAAAACATCACACATAATAGTAAAACATTGACAGGGAATTTTTTAATGCAACCTCTTTACATTTGATACTTTACTTAGCAGACTTTAAATAAAAAGTCACCATAGTTTTATTACAGCAGTTAATATGGGCAAAATATGTGAAACAAATGAGTTGTCCCCATTTTTTATTTCATAGATAATAACAAAAATATTGTTATTACATACTAACCGCTGAAATGGAAATGTCCCTGGTTTTTATTTATTTATTTACTTATTTAATCTGGTCACCTTATCTTAGAACTTTAATATGAAATTGAAAACTAGTTGTGAAAACTATATGACATCAAATCAAATCATCAAATCAATCTTTATTTGTATGGTGCTTTTCATACATAACATAGCACAAAGTGCCCCACAGAGATTAAAAACAACAACAGAGATTAAAACAACAAAGAAAATCAAGAAAAGATTAAAACTGCAAGCAGTGATGAACGGGCCCTCGCAGTCCACGCGCATCGGACTGCACACTCACCTGTTACTTGCATGTCACGACGGGAAGAAATCAAGCAGTAAATGTCATATTATTCGGACGATTTTTGTCTGACTTTCTGTGTCCAGTGGGTGGCGCTATGGATACGACTCAGTTTTGATGCAGAGATATATTCAGGGCGACTCCCTCTACATTCTTGAGAGATTTGGCACAGATTGGTCATTGTATGGTTAAGTTATGAGGACTTGATGCTTTATGGCGAAGGATTTAAATGGACCACACCACCACGGCCAGCAGTTACGTCAGGCTGGGGCGCCATCGGATTGCGCGCTCACTTGTTGTTTTCATGTGATGCTGGGGAGAAAACAGGTAGTAAACGTCATGTCAATCGGATGATGTTTGTCTGACTTCCTGTGTCCAGTGGGTAGCGCTATGGATACGACTCAGTTTTGATCCAGAGATATATTCAGGGCGACTCCCTCTACATTCCTGAGAGATTTGGCGCAGATTGGTCATTGTATGGTGAAGTTATGAGAACTTGATGCTTCATGGAGAAGGATTTAAATGGACTGCAACACCACGGCCAGCAGTTACGTCAGGCTGGGGCGCCGTCGGATTGCGCACTCACTTGTTATTTTCACGTGATGCTGGGGAGAAAACAGGCAGTAAACGTCATGTCAATCGGATGATGTTTGTCTGACTTCCTGTGTCCAGTGGGTGGCGCTATGGATATGACACAGTTTTGATGAACAGATATATTCACGGCGACTCCCTCTACATTCCTTAGAGATTTGGTGTAGAAGGGGAATTCTATGTTGAAGTTACGAGGACTTGATGTTTTATGGCGACCGCAACACCATGGCCAGCAGGTATGACGTAGGCGAAAGCTTTGAACAGGTTTTCATCTTTAAGGTCTGTGGATGATACTGAGTGACTGTGAAGTCGGTGGTGTTACGTCTGTAGGATGAGTTAATTTAAGTACGAAGATTGGCAATATTTCAAAATGACTGCCAAAAGCAAAATGGCCGACTTAGTATTGATGCGGAGATGTATTCGGGGAGACAGCCTCTACACTTATGAGCAGTTTGGTGTGGATAGGAAATTGTATGTTGAAGTTATAAAGCCTTGATGCTCGACAGCAAGGGGAAAAAATGGTTTCCACCGCCTGCTGCTCTAGGACAAGATAATTTTCAAAGTAGGCATCAATTGGACAAAAATGCCGCCACACATCAAAATGGCGGACTTCCTGTTGGACTGAGAGTATGGGTCCAAATGGGTTTTTTGTGCATCTGGTCATGATGAATGTGCGTACCAAATTTCGTCTGTGTATGTGCAAGTAGGAGGCGGGGCATCACATTAGGGGGCGCTACAGAGCCCGCAGGTCGCGACCATGCCCCATGACAACAGAGATCTTTTCAGGGCCACTCCTTCTGCATGCCTGAGAGATTTGGCCGAGGTGGGAAATGGTATGAAGAGGTTATGAGGACTTGATGCTTCACGACGAAGGATTTGAATTGACCGCTCCACTGCGGCCAGCAGGTATGACGTAGGATAAAGATTTCCATAACTTTTCATCTTCAGGGTCAGAGGATGATACTGAGTGACTGTGAAGTCACTGGTGTTGCGCTGTAGGAGGAGATCATTTAAGTACGAAGATTGGCAATGTTGCAAAATGGTGGCCAAAATCAAAATGGCCGACTGAATATTGATGCGGAGATTCATTTGGGGAGACAGCCTCTACACTTATGAGCAGTTTGGTGTGGATAGGAAATTGTATGGTGAAGTAATAAAGCCTTGATGCTTGACGGCGAGGGGAAAAAATGGTTTCCACCGTCCCGCCTACTAAAGTATGACGCGGCTGAAGGATTTCCATAACTTTTGTTCTTCAAGGCATGAAGATGATAACTGAGTTAATGTGACGACTGGGGTGTTTAAGCTCTAGGACAAGATAGTTTTCAAAGTAGGCATGAATTGGACAAAAATGCCGCCCCACATCAAAATGGCTGACTTCCTGTTGAACTGAAGAGTATGGGCCCCCTAGACTTTTTTGTGCGTCTGCTCATGATGAATCTGCGTACCGAATTTCGTGGGTCTACACGCATGTGGAAGGCAGGGAGGAACTTTAGGGGGCGCTACAGAGCCCGCAGGTCACGACCGTGGCCAGTGACAATGCAGGATCGTAATTTTCGCCGGATGTGACATATATTCCAAATTTGGTGAGTTTCTGGGTATGTTCAGGCATCCATAACTGCAGTCAAACTTGGAGAAGAAAATTTCTGTCCTTCCAATTACAGTAGGGACCTCGCAGGTCTACCTGCTCGGGCCCTAATAATCAAAAGAACCCAACCTTCCCACCCCCACAGATATGCACAGAGAGATACACAAATACATACACACTTACCGGGCACCAAGACCTGAGGTGCGGAAGAAGCAATTGCTATCATTAACATTCAAGCAAATATGTTGACGTTGTAGCAAACAATTGCTTGTTTACATGTAGAGCAGTTACACAGCAAGAATATCCTGATGGATATTAAGGTTAATATTGACTCTTCTAATTCTGTTGGTCTCTACCAACTCCTATGAGAAATCTGTTACACAGGGTATTATCTGGTAATACCCAAAAGTAATTTATTTTGAACACACTCAAAAAGCACAGTAGGAGGGATTTGGGTTCAAAGACTGCAGGGGCTGAGGCCATGGGGTGGAAGGTGACGGTAAGGTAGCTCACGGAGGCGCAGGAGAGCTGTGTGACGTGAGGACACTTGGAGGGCCGCAGGGCAGGCGAAGTGCTGCAGGGGTGCTGAAGCACTGAGCTGTGTGTAGCTGCTCAAAGGAGAGCAGAGCAGGAGTAATGCTGCAGAGGTGCTGGCAAACTGGAGCGGACTCACTGGTTGGTCTCTGCTAGAAGGTCACTGAAGGCAAAGCAGGTCGAAACTAGTTGAAGCACAGGAAGACACAACTACACTAGAGAAGCTTTAGCAAACGCCAACAACTAAGCCATGTACCGCGTGTGGTTAACAAAATCATCTGGCAGCAGGTAGTGTGAGGATCCAGGCTTTAAAGCGGTGCTGAATAGAAACCTGCTGCAGGTGCGTGTGTGTGTGTATTCCCTCCCGAGACCGCCAACTCCGCCCAGCCTTCTAGTGCACCTCTGCAAGCAAACAAAACACGAGCACAAAAACACAACACAGACAGTGCAGTCATAGATCATGACAAAATGTTTGGTTCATTAGCTTCCAAATGCTCCACCATGTTCATTCACCAGCTAGTTCTGGTGTTGGTGTTGAGCAGGAATGTACAGTGGTCTTTTAGAACGTATCACAAAAAGATGCAGTGAGAGCAGTGATGGTAACAGTTAATCCAAGTTGAGGACTGTAAAACGAAACAATTAACTGAAACTTACGATGGAACATATATCTAGTGCTGTCAGGCGATTAAAAAAATTAATCTAATTAATTAAAGGATTTGTAATTAATTAATCTAATTAATCGCATTTTAATCTCATATCTGCTAAAGGTACCCAAATACAGAATTCGAATTCTAGGACATTACAAAAGTGTATTGCGTGACTAATCAATTGAATACACTAAGAAGAGAAGAACTTGCCGTTCAAAGGCCCGAGCAACGATGTGCTCGCCTCGCTCCCCTGAGTCGCGTCCATGTCTGTTGTCATCCTGCTTTGACTAGCGACTCGGGCTGATGGTCTGTTAACTGCACAGATCCCTCACTCAACTTAATACAGAGAAATGTCCCACAAAACAACGTTACAGAACCAAACTAAGGTAGCATAGTAACTGTAACTGTCTTTGGGAACAAGTTAAAAATACCACAGCTGTAAGTGGAGAAGCGTCCTTCCTCCCGCCCGTCCTACAGACTCCTCGTCACATTTCTGCCATGCAAAAACACTTTACCTCACCGAGTGTTTCTGATGAAAAAAAATCTCAGCGACGGTCAGCCCTCCGGACCGAGACTTCAGTGAACTTTACCCCGGAAGACAGTCTCCGTCGGTTTTGAGTGACAGGGGAGACACCGGGGAAACCCCTTGAAAACACACACACGTCATCATCATGACGTGTACCGTCACGTCTCTTTAGGAGCCGCAGCGGCGCTTTCTGTGTAAATTACGCAGCGGTTCGTCTTTACAGCAATGCTTCAGTCTGTGTGAACGAACAAAGGTGGAGAATTGGCGAACGACCGCTGCGGTGTTAATGTGGTTACAGCTCATAGGGCTGATCTGGACTGGAAGTTGTGTTACGATTCTGCCTTCTCACAGAGCGAGACAGGTTCGTGGATCTGAGTGTCGCCATTTCAGCTTCGATTAGTTACAGCCCTACTGGCGACGCAGGTGGGAAGTGACGTGCCACTGCCAAGTAGCCTACGGGTCATTCAATGGGCCAAATTTAAAATGCTCGCGCATTAAATTGCCACTCAGAATCTCAGAATTAATTGCGTTAATTTTTATAACGCATTAATTTGCAGTGTAATTAATTAATCTAATTAACGCGTTAAACTGACAGCCCTACATATATCATCAGTAAAATCGCATTGTGTCAACTGCAGTTGAAATGGAAACCTTCTGTTTCAAAGCTCATGAGAAAAGGTGAATTTGTAAATCAAAAAACTTTGCCTTCTGGTTCAGTTCCTCTTCACCATAACAGTTGTTACAATTTGTGCATTACTACTGAAGACACACTAATCCCACTGTTGATTTTATGATTCATTTAAGAGATGCTTAAGCTAATTCAGTTGGGGCAGCAACTCACACCCCACTTGGAAGCAGAAATTCACTATGATCTGGCAGAGAACCATGGTTAGGATGTGCTGAGTCATATCCCAATTGCATCATCTTTGACTGCAAATTTCAGTATGTGTTGAAGGACATGGTCTAGCCAGTCATATCATCTGGTAATAAGAGAGAAGCAATTATGTCCTGAAATTGGACACAGTCCTCCCTCTCACCTTGAGATCCTGCCCATTAAAGTTAAAAACAGAATACCAACCCTGGTGGAGCCTCACACTGACTACAAATGTGCTCACTCTGGCTATGTGAAGGGGTTGGCTTGTAGCAACAGCCCCTCTACCACTTCTGCTGTTGCCCCAACAAGACTAACTGAGGCACAAGCCATCTTAAAGTCACAAAATGCATGTAGACTGAATGGGTAAACTCCCATAGCCTCTCTTTTAACCCAGCAAGAGTGAAGAAACAGTTCACTGTTCCACGACCAAGATGGACATCTACATTGCTTCTCCTGGATCTGAGGTTTGCAAGTTAATCTGAGTCCTTTCCAGCTTCCTATCCTAGTTTACACAGAGAGGCTGAGCACTGTAATACCCCAATAACTGGAGAACACCCTGCAGCCCCCCTTCTTTAAAATGGATAACACCACTTCAGTCTTCCATTCTGCAGGCACTGTACCCAAACTTCATACAACAATGAAGGGCCTTCAGCATCTTAAGGTTAATCTCATGAACACCTTGTGCCTTGTCGCTGAGATTTTTCTAACTTCCTGATTAGTGATGTGTCGATTGCGAACAAAATGGCTCTTAGAGCCGGCTCTTTGAAGTGAACGATCGGAGCCGGCTCCTGCCTGGGAGTCGGAGCCGCTTTGTGTTTTTTATTTTTTTCCTCTATTTTTTTTCTGTTCAAGCTGCACGTGATTGGTCAACTACATGACGTGTGGTGGTGTCTGTGTGTCTGCACTGAGCAGGAGGGGCGGGGCTTACAGAGAGAGAGAGAGAGCAGACACTACAAAGACAACACGCTGACATGTGAGAAAATGAGTGACAGCAGGAAACGCAGTAAAATTGAGTGTAGAGTATGCAAGGTTAAAATCTAATATGGAGGAGGCTCTGCAAATAACCTGCACGGGCACATTAGAATTGTACATCCATCAGTGCAGTTGGAAGAAAAAATACGAGCAAGTGAACCTGCTACTAATGAAGGTGCCAGTTTTGTCTACTGCAACTATTGCTGTTGCTACAGTGTCTACAGTACACCACCACAACCACCTGGACCCAGAGCTCTATGACACAGTTTGTGCAAAAGTACTTGTACTTTAAAATGTATTTTTTGTGTTGAGTATAATAAGCCATATAAATAACAAACATTTGATATAATTTATGTTTTGTACATTAGTAAATCATTTTACACATCATTTTTCTTTATTTTTGGTAATAAATTAATTTAAACAACAAAAAAATCTGAGGAGCCACTTGGGAGCCGAAAGAGCCGGTTCTTTTTAGTGAGCCGAGCCATAAGAACCGGCTCTCTTAAAAGAGCTGGAATTCCCATCACTATTCCTGACTCCCCTGATTCTTCAAACTCTGCCACCACTATAGAGAATGTTTTGGTTGAGTTTTAGGTGTACCTCAAAGGGCTCTTTTCACTGTTCCACAACATCACAATTCTCCCCTGCTAAACACAGCCTGAGCCAAACCCTGCTTTTCCATCTAGAGCCATCTGAGCATTTGTCAAACTCTCTTGAGGCATTGAAAGTTTCTCTCTCCATAGCCTCCCTAAACCCACATCCAAGTTTTTGGATGGGTCACAGCCATTCTGGCTTCCCAACATCTGCCTGCTGCTTTAGCAGATCCCTGGGCCAGACAACCCCAAAAGGCTTTTTTCTTCACCAACCTTCTGACAACAATTACGGCTGAATTTCCTGATCTCAGCCATTAAGTGTGGCAATACAGTGATGGTCAATATTAGAACAACTATAAACAGATTAAACTGGATTTTTTTTTTTTTTAAGACAGCATAAGGCAGTATTAGTGGAAGCTAACATTCACACCAAGGCCACAGGGGGAGCTTTGATTCCTTTACCCTTTAACAACTCCCACCAAGAGAAAAGCAATGGTGCGATTTTGTTTGGGTTTTTTTGCATTTCTTTTTTCCTTGGGGTAATGTTAACAACAGACCCACATTTTTTTAAATATAGGCCACTACCAAATGGTCCACATTTCGTTCCATGGTAAAAGTACTGAAATACATACAAATATCAAAATAATAGAAACATGTAATAGAAGGCTAGCTTTTTAAAGAAATGAACAGCAAAACATGTTCTTTTGAGCACTGAATCCACTTTATTTCTGGTGGTTTGTTACAAACGTTGCTGGTTTTCTTTTCAACAAAGGCACAAAAAAAGCATTGCGTTTCTAACTTTTCCATCTTGACCGTATGTATTTGGTGGTGCAACAGCACAAAAACATTCAGTAGATCCATTCTGATCATTTCTTGCATTTCTAAGTCAACATGCCTTATCTGTGTGGTGGGTGATGTAACAGCACAAATGTTTTTTGGGGCAAAACAGCCACATTTCTGGGGATATGCTATGAAACATTGCTGATTTGGATTTTTATAAATTGGAAAACACAGGAAAACACAACATTTCACATTCATCTGAACACACATCATCTGTGTGGTGGTGCAACACAAATTGCGGTTAAAATTTCCCTCGGGATAATTAAAGTATCTATCTATCTATCTAAATGCTTTTTGAGCCTTGGATCCACTTTACCTCTGGTGGTATGCTGCAAAGCATTCCTGGTTTGCATTCAAACATAGGAAAACATTGCATTTCTGACATTTCCATCTCGACACACCCTTTGGATAGAGGTTGCATCACACCTGCTTGTCACAGTGAAGTGCCCACTGTCCCAAGTTGTCATAATGCACATCTGGTTGTGATTTGTGTTGTTAGGGTCTTGGGGTATGGCATTTCTTCTGAGGTGGTGGAGAGCAAGATGATCGTCAGCCAACTTTGGATGCTGGCTTGTTGACTTGTTTCAAACTGTGGGCAACTGCCAGGCGAAAACTTTTGAGAGGCTTTGGTTTCTAGTCCAGTAGGCCACTGTCCCTCTTAGAAACCAGCCATGAATAACTCTAACCCCTACCAGAGGTCTTGGAAAGGTGTACCAGCATGTCAGAAGGATCGTTCTCTCCAGTATGCTCATTGTAAGCAGGAATGAGTGATGGACACGGGATGGCAATCTTTGTGATGGGCCTTATGTTCCACCGTTTGAGAGTTGATAGAAGCATGATCCCACAGGCAATGCTCAAAAGGTTGACACGTTTGTTGTGAAGCCATTTCACTGCGATCACCCCTTCAGCAGACCTGTAATCACAAGTTCTATGCCCTGTCTAAATTACCGATGTGGCTTGGTCAGACAGCGCCGATAAACTTGACACCCAGGGAGGCATGCAGGTTCTGGACCAAGCTGAAACTTGTGAAGTAGTTGTCACAAAAGACAACAGAAAGCCGTGGCTGCACTGTAAACCCGAACGTTCAAAGTAATTAAATAGATTAAGTACTGTATACTCAAAGTTTTAGAAAAAGTTCTACTTAATTAATTATGTCAAGTTGGTGTAACATGTTGTTCCTTTTTGAGTAATTCTGACTAATAATTTTTGATTAAATGGAACTATTTTATATTTAAGTGAGCATAACTTAAAAACATCACTTAAGCATAACTTAATAGAATTAAGTTATTACATGCTAAGAATGATGAAGTCCTGTTATTTCTATGGTTTTAAATAGGGGTGATTTAAAAATATACTTAATTTATATAGCACATGCTAGAATACAATAAAATCTCAAAGTGCTTCTCCAAATAAATAAAATCAGAAAAAAAAACAGCAACAATTCGATTGGGACAAATGGTCTACAATGCATTTGACATTAGTGGAGGACAAAATGTATTTTATTTAAGCATCAGTTTACTCTAGCCTATGTTTTTTTATTTTTACTTACGTGTTGAGCAGCTGCAGGGATGATGTTTTATTTCGAGCTAATCTCTGATTCACCCTCCGAAGCAGAAGGCGACGCTAATGTGCATACTACACTGATTCCTTACCGCTCAGAAGAAGAAAAGTTTGAACGTTGCAGAGATGGTTGGCGGCCGGAAGCAACAGGAGGCAGAAAGTTCGACCTACGCAGCAGCAGTCAGGACTTACTGTAAGTGTTGAAGTTGAATATTTATTCACTTTTACTTATTTGACGCCATGGATTGTAATAAATAAGTTTACAGCAGAGGCAAAACTCCGCTGGCGACCATGGTGCTAACTAGCTAACCAATTACAGAGAATGTAATGGTTAGCTGCTAGAACTAGCGAGCTAACATTAGCTAACCTAGGTTACAACCTGATCTTTTAGAGGATCCAAGCTCATAAACAGTATATTTTGATATGTGATGAATGTATTTCCCATCATTGCATCTCTCTCTTCCAGTTTCAAGAAGTTAAGACTTAAAGGGACATAGGGCAAGATCTGGAAATAAGACTCAATAGCGACACGACGGCCGTTAGGGTAACTGCAGCCATCAGCCAAGCCGGCGCGGGAGCGCGCATGAACTCTTCACAGCAGTGCAGCTGATGCTGTGACACGTTATTTATTTACTCGCTGTTCACGTGACTGTTTACTGCAAGACATCGACATCTGCTAACAGCATCATCTCAAGCGACGAAGTAAGTAAACTGTTTATTTTATTGCAACTTTAGTATATTTCTTTGACAACATTTGCGCATTAATTCAGCAAAATGCTAGTTGTAATGTAAATACGTTTACTTTACACTGGCCAAATGGTTACTAAAGTTCAAATTTCACCAGCCAATGAATAATGAGCTAGCGATAGCCATTGTTTTGTGACTGAAGCTAATGCTACTGCCACCAACGTTATGGTGTTTGACGAGCATTTGGCTTGTGGCTGCAGCTAAGTTCTGACTGTGGTACTTACCAACATAGCTAATATTTATAACATTGGATAAAGCTTGCTAACACGCTTACATAAGTGTGCAGTCATTATCATGTAACAGCAGTACTATGATTCAATGTCTCAAGCCAAGTGTTATGTGCCAGTGCCACTGAGATAATGTGTGAAACCATTCCCATGATAAGACAATATGAATAGCACTGCGCCATAAATAGAGTAAATACAAGAAAAGTAGAAATCATAGCTGGTATTATAGGAAGTTGAAACACAATAAAAATAACATCAAGTAAAATCATAACATCCCTTTGAAGATTAATAAAGTTATTCTTATTCTCATTGTTTTTGTTTCAGGATTTGGAATTGACTATGGAAGAAGTGGCACACATGGAGGAGTCTTCAGAGGAGGAGTGTGTGTCAGCAGGCTCTGGACCAGTGTCTGAGCAGGAGTGTCCACCTGGAGACTTGCTGCCTGGAGCTGCTGTGTTCTTCGCATCCGAGCCAAAACTCCCTAACCCCTTTGCGAACTACACAGGTTACAAAGAAGCTCCATTTAGGGTGCCAGACTAAAATTTTCAACTGTTTTGTGTATCTATGATCACAGTACCTCAAAAAAATAAACGTTTTTAGCCAAAGATTCCACTTTCATCCAAAAATAAATGCAATTTATGTACAATATGTATTTTATTTTCAAAGTTTACAGTGAAAAGAAAGTATTTTTCAAATTTGCATTATGTACATAGTTTTATTTGTTTGTTTTTTTACACGTCCATAATAAAATTAATGTGTGGTAGACAAGACGGTCTTGTCTTCTCTCTTTTCTTGCTCACAACTCTGGATCATGTAGCTGAGGCCTTTATGGAAAGAAGAGAAAAGTAGAGTTAGAACACATGCTCACAATGCTTTATAATCAAATCTAGTAATTATTATTTTCAACTCTACCCTGGCAGAACAGATATAACTAATGGCTTGATGCTGATTGTTTGAGCATTACAAATAGAAGTGCCAGACTTTCAAATGAATTAGCAGTGTATTAAACTTGGTGATAGTGAGCAGAAGATCTACATTTTGCTGCAGTATTGGACCTCAGTACAGTACAGCTGGCACTTACAGAGAATGACTTGTGACTAACTTCCAAATTGATATTTATTTCAAAGAGGTATGTTTTGACTTTGAAACTGATCAGACATGAATGTGGGATGTAGGTGAAGGACATACCTGTCCTCTGTGAATGTGTGTCTGGACCAGTTCAATATCAATTTATAAAGCATCACCTGAGCTTGTTTACATGCGATTGTGCACTTCACGGTTAGCTCTTAACTGCCTTTTATTCAGCTACATCACAACAGTATCACCAACAAGTCAACACAATAGCCCCTAACACATAGCCTGTAAATATCGTTACTGTACCCCTAAATAGCGTATTTCCCGGGGATGGGAACGAGACAGGAGCCGTCTCGCTGTGTGTATGATATATCCTGATCCTCTAACGTTACACGCATGAAGCAGCCAGGAAGCCGGCTCGCTGTGTGTATGATATAGCCTTATCCCCTAACGTTACAGCCATGAAGCAGCCAGGAAGCCGGCTCGCTGTGTGTAGCTAGCGGCTAATCTGACTACACAGACACAGAAACCGTTAGCCTGTTGCTACAGCCAGCTGCTAACATCACCTCCCGGATAACAGTTGGGCTTTCGGTCCTATATATAAAAAGGGACATATTTCCAACTATTCGTTTTCAGACTGAAGGACCGTGGAAAATGCGCAGTCTGTAACTACACAGAACTAGACTAAGATACATGTTAGCAGCTAGCGCTACTTTGCGCGTTAGCTCACTCCGAGTCCTCGGTAATCTCATAAGATTTTCAAATCAAGCTCTCAACATGACGTGTAATGTTTTCTTACCTGGTTACTTGGAAATGAGCCATGTCAGCATCTGTTTTCAGTCCCACTTCAAGTGGAAGCTGCCTCCATGAGTCGAACGCGTATCCGATGTTTATTCCAGTGCCAGCCCGGCTTTGGTCGTAATTTCGTTTCGACTCATGACTTGCCGCTTATAAAACCTTCGTTTGCCTCTAAGTATAACTTTTTATTGGACTTTGTGTGGTGCTGGGTCGTTTTCTGGACGTAGCAGAATCCATTGCTACCCAAACACTAGTTTGGATCCACCGCGCTTGTCTTCTTCCGGTCTCCAAGCCGCCGAGGACGCGCATTCAGCGTCATTTGACGTCACGTCCGCAGGAGTGCGCGGGAAATTCGGCCCCGAATTGCAGTACATTATGCAGCACACAGCCTGTTCAAGGCAACGGAGAGATACGTGGGTGGGCTCATTCTTTTTGGTTTTGAACGCTTCATCACCTATTAGCATTACAATACTTATAGTTAATGTTTATTTTTTCACAAATCCTGCCCTAAGTCCCTTTAAGATTTGAGGAAGATAACTGGAGAAGTGATAAAGATAAATGATATGTCATCTGTTCTGTTCCATGTGTTAGTTTGTGATTAGTGTCTCTTTTTCATCCATTCAGGACGAGTCTGATGAGCCAGAGCTTGATGGTGTTGCCGTGGGCCTCCTTCCTGTCATCAGTGACCATGATACAAGTCCAGTTCACTACCACCCTGTGAGAATCTCTGTCGTCATTGAAAGGAATTAGCCAGGTTGCCAAAAGCACTTTTATAGCTGATAACAAAAGCTAATTTCATTTGTGTATTATTTATTATTATTTATTATTGTTTTTGATTACTCCAATTATTTTCCTGACTATCTGATTGGTTGTTTGGTCAATATCAGAAATTTGTGAAAAATATCTATTTCCTAGGGACTTAAGTGACCAGGAACACACTTGGAAGGCTAGAATCAGAGAATTTTGAGTTATATGAGAGAGATATTAAGTTTGTTAAACTCAATGTAATTGAGTCAATCAATTGCCTCAAAAAAGTTAAGTTTTGAATCACATGTTTTTAAGTAAACAAACTCAACATATGTGACTAATGTGTACTTAAAACAATGACAACACAAACTAATAAACATTGAGTTTGGTTAAAATGGTGTGGTTGTGTACTTATTCTTTAAAGTTCTGTGAACTTATTCCAGTGGTTTTAAAAACTGGAAACTGTAAGTCATATTAACTGAAAATAATTGAGTTGCCTTAACAGCAAACTTTAAGTCATATTAACTGCAAATTTTTGAGTTAAGCTAAATGAGCACTTTAATTTAATGGTTATCAAAGGTACAAGTAGCAAGTCATCCAACCTTTAAGTTCTGGAAAAGTTTCACTTTTGAGTTCATAAACTCAAAAAAATTGAGGCAATCGATTGCCTCAATTCTTTTGAGTTCTGGTAACTTATTCGGGTTTACAGTGTGTGTTGTAGTTTTGCATGGTGTTGTTACCACTTTGGCCCTGAGCGATAGCGTCTGCTCCTTCTCACTTAGGGCAACATTGAAGAATGTTGATGCCCCCTGTTAGGGCAGTAGGTCATGGATGATGCCAGATGACCTGGCCTGGCAGAACGATTTAAAGCCCCACTTGTCTGGCTTGTTGGCAACACATTGGCAGAGAGTGCCAGCTCTTGTGCTCATCTATACTGGCCTTGTAAATGGATGGTCTCATCAGACATTGCTCATGTAGCATCTACAATAGGGGGGAGGATTTTGTAAAATGGACTCGCACTGCTGATTATCATTTAAATGAATGAGCCAGTGTAACAGCTGGAATCTCTTCCTTGGAAATATCTGCTATGATGTTGAAATGTGACTCATGTTTCCAGTAGTCCTCCAGAGATGGGAAGAAATCTTCAATCTCTTCAGGGTTAATATTGATTGGATCACCTAACTCTTGGGCAGAATAAAGATTGGTATGACGAGCAATGTGTTCAATCATATTATCAGTAAAGAGCATTTTGAAGTTCTTGAAAGGTGTCTGCATAACCTCAGGGGATTCAAATCTTGAATTCCTCAATGTCTTCATGCTACCAGATTCTCCTTGTGCCTTTGTTTGGGCCTAAGGGTATCACCTTCTGCTCTTCCTACAAGGCAAGTGTGTAGAGCTTGTTGAGGCAACCTCTTCATCATCTAGGGATCATGCTTGTGTGGGGTGATAATAATCAGGATCAGTTATCATCATGACAAATCAGAGTCTTGAGGATATTCGGGTACAAGGGCATGGCCTTGCCCCATAAAATGATTTAGTGTCCATCTATTATTTGTAAGACAGACAGAAAAAACAAAGAAAAGATACAAACCACATACGCTTACAATGTTAGTATTTGTAAGTATAACAGCATATGTCAATTTGTTACAATGGAATTAGTTGTATTACCATTACTAGTAGTATTTCCATGGATTTTTTGCTAGATTTCTACTATATTTACTTTGAACACATCTCAAAAATGTACAAATATCATACTTAGCACATTATTTCAGTATATTTGTGATGGAATAACATTAAATGTATCATATTGACTATTATTTCAATTATTATGTTACTATTTCATAGCAAATAGTCAATTTTAAGTATATAAGCTTAATTTTGCTAATCAACTGTTTGGTAGATGATGGAAAAATACTAAGTTAAACTCTTGTATAATTCTATATCTAAATGTGACTCTATATGTAAAATGTGTTTATGCTTAAAGAAACAGGATGCAAATCTTAAGATGAACCACGCTTGCAGAAGTTTGTGCAAGCGTGGGCGTTTCCTTCAGCGAAGAGTGTTACAAAAGCTACTGCAAGACATTGAACGGCGGAGACCTGCAGAGACAGCCTTACATCCTGTTACTTTGTATGATTGCTCCCCTTGCTGCAAGTAAAACATTACTGATCAAAGGAACTCTCTTTGGTGATTCTTTCTCTCTGAAGGTTAAGAAAAACTGTGTTACTAGAGTGCACATTTTTCTGACATTTCTTGGTCCTTCGAGCCGGATCCCAAGAGACCAATCGAGACCTGGATGAAGATCTTCTGAACCGAAAACTGTGCACAGGTCGCTGAACAGGCTCAGCGACGTACAAAAAGACCTCCATCTGAAATTGATGCAAAAAGAGGCCTGCAAAGGAGACGGAATCCGGGACTCGATTGGGTGACGGGATCGCGAATTGTTTTCCAGAAACCAAGAAGCGCCAAAGAGTGTGTATCAACAGGGTTGATAAAAGTGCGTGAAGAGTGACTGGGTCACAGTATAATCATAAAAGGATAAAATAGTTAAAACCGGGTTTTAACGTTCTCCTAGAGGTTCCGGGAACCTGCAAAAGTACTGAGAAATAAAAGTGTGAATGAACGCATAAGTGAAGCAGCAGAGTGGCTGAACCCTAACGGTGAAAAACATAAAGTTGAAGTTGAAGTAACTGTGCATTTATAAAATAGGAAAACAAAGCCTAAAAAAAAAAAACAAAATAAAATAAAATAAGATAAAATAAAAATTTAAAAAGTTTAAAATTTTTTAGTAAAGTTAAAATGGGCTCGTGCTGTTCGTGTTGCAGAGCCGAGGCAGAAGAAACAGGCGATATACGATATATGTGAGAAAAACACCCAGGGTCGACCCGCCATTGCAAGCAATGGTCAAAGAAATTCAAGTTTAAAGGCAAATTACTACCTGCACAGTGAAAAATTAGTAGTAGTAGTAATATCCAAGCAAAAGCAAAAGGCAGCATTAAGAAAATGAATAAATCAGGAGCAAAAGAGGCAAAATATGGGCTGAAGAAGCAGCCAAGAGATAAAGCATTATGAGCGAGTATGAGGAGTACGCGAGACATTAGGAGAAGCAAGTGCATAATAAAAAGAAAGGAAAGAAGAGTGTGAGCCCGTTTGTGGTCGATGATGACGAAGAGACTGCAGTGTTCTTTTCAATTTCATTGTGTAGAGACCCACTGCATGACAGGCACCGGCTTGGAACTGTTCAAAATGGTAACTTGCCGTGCTACAGGAGGGTGAGACTTGAACGAGATTCTGGCCTAACGATGTGTTGTCTAACTTGTATCCACTATTGCTGGTACGGGGGACGATGGGGATGCCATTGTCCCACCGGCTGGCCTGATCTCCTCACTGGTAAATATTTGATAATGCTATTAAATCATGACGTGCTCTCAGTAATCGCAATAATACCCTGTCAATGTATTCGAATGACTAATGACTTTTTTACACCAAAAAGGTATCCCTCTGTGCATCATGCCTCCCGAGCTGTATGTGGTGTATAAAGAAAAGGCATTATTGGTTCACTATGCCTTACTGGCTAATGTGGCCTAATGACATTCAGTGATGTCGTCAGTTGAAATACATCAGGAGGCGCTACCTAAATGACGGAGACGGGGGAAAATCGAAAGAAGGCCCGACATGCCTGATATGAGGAGTGTGGCGCTAGTTCCCTCCATCTGATGACAACTGCTGTGTATTTACATCTTTCATGCATTAAAAATGAAAAAGAGTTTAAACAGGAGGGAAATTATGGAAAAATACTAAGTTAAACTCTTGTATAATTGGAAAAACTGTTACTAGAGTGCACATTTTTCTGACAGTAGCTCACATTTAAAAACAATTATGTGACATTTATAAGACTTTTTTGTGGTATCAAATTACACAATTTTGTTCAGTTTGGCCTTTGACTGTATGATTTTACCAAACAGAATCCACATGTCTGGAATGAAGCGCTAATAAGATATCTTATTTAGCATTATTAGCTAGTGTTCAGCATATTGTATAAATATACATAAATCTAGCTGTATGCGCCACACAAATTAAAGGAGAACATTAATTGATTGAATAAGGAGTGAAGTATTACTAAATGCATGTTTCAGTTAGTGCAGCTATCTTGAGAAAATAATCCCCAAGCATCTCAGCTAACCAGGAATCCACGCATTTCTTAGTTTTTTCTAAAAAATATATCAATTGAACAACAGGAAGGTTCAAAATGTCAGGTTTGATTCTATGTGTATATCTAAAAGAATCACAAGCACAAAGAGAATAGTAGTTCACCGATGAATGACATTAAAAACTGACAGCCAAAGTTGTGGATTTCAGTTGTCTTTTTATTATTGTCTTTTTTATTTAGCTTACTAGCATGGCTGATGAGTTGTATGTTGAGTTTTACACAAGGCTGTTAACAGTGGTTTAGCTTTAGATATCACTGGGCTATCACTTGCACCTTTTTCAAATTTACATTTGTCCAATACTTATAATAAAATGTTATTCCCATGAGCTTTTGCTTTAGCCTAGTTTACCTTTAGTGCTGTAACTATACTGAGATGGTGAACATGGTACCTAATAAATGTCAGTATTGTAAATTCAACCTCATATTTTACTGAATAGGCGGAATGTCACTGACCCCCAACATGGTATATATTACTGTTCCTAAAACAACATGACAGTTGTGGCGTACAGGCATGGACTGGCCATCTGGCGTACCGGGCAATGCCCGGTGGGCCGACGCACATTTTTGAGATTTCAGAGATGCTGCTGACTGACAGGGACAGTGTAGTACAACCGGTGAGCAGGTAGTAACGCTAGGATAATACAGGGACTGTGAGGTGATGGAGGTAACGTTAGCTCTATTACATGAAGCGTTATCAACGGGTCGGGCCGGCCCGACAAACCGACCAGACCTCGGGCTCAGGTCCGGTCGGGTTAACGTGAGGGGTAAGGCCGAGACATGTTGGATGAGCAGCAAGTGTCCATTTTAGGCTCCATCATGGCATTTTAGATATTTAGGTTAAAGGTGTGTTGAATTCGTAGCAACCCTCTATGCTGTGGTTAAACATGTTTTAAAAACTGATTTTAAAACTACTTAATAGGAAGTAAAAGCTTTGCAATTTAAGCATTACTAAAGTAAGTGTAAAACAGGTATAAAAGTATTATTAGCAAAAGGTTTGCCCACGTTAAATAAGAGTAAGACAGTGTTAAATGCTTTTAAGACATAGTTGCTTTGCATGAGTTCATAAAGAAGCCCTGTCTTTAGCCTGATATAACAGTGTTATAGCTTTTTAAAGGAGGGAGCACCTTTTAATCTAAAGAATTAGAATTGAGCTGCTATATCATCAAATTCAGAAAATACATATTAGAGATGATTTCAATAAAAAGGATAAAATAATCAATTGAACTACACGGAGCAGACAAAAGTGGTGGAGTTAACAAAAGACACTAAACCTCTGAGATTCAGGATGTTGATGATACATTATGCTTGAAATAGAGAAGGAGAAGGTTTGAGTAAATGTACTTATTTGCTTTCCACAATGGTTATTTGATAGACCTCTAAAGTAATGATAAACTGTACATTTCTAACAAGCCTAAAGGCGAAAAGTTATGAGGGTTTTTTTTTCGCTTGTGCTCCGCTAATTATGAGGGGCTGGTCTAAGCCAAATATGCCAGGGCCGATTTTTTGTCCCAGTCCACCCCTGGTGGCGTACCACAAACAGGTGTACTGGACCTTCATCAAACAGTGACAGTTCTTAGGTTTAGGAAAATGTTTTGCTTGGTTTAAAATGAATGTTTGTTGTGTAACTTCAGTTACGAACTTATGTACATTATGTCTGCAATTTCTTCAATGTCTGCTCACTCCTTATCCTTCCTTACTGATTCTTCTCTAGTTTTGTGTTCTGCTAGTGCCTTTGTCACTAATGGTAGTATGAGGTGGTACCTGCAGCCCAATAAGGTTGCACAGGTAGTCCAGCTCCTCTAGGATGGTAAATCCATACGTGCGATCACAAGAAGGTTTGCTGGATCTCCCTGCACAGTCTCAATTGCATGGAGGAGATACCAGAAGACCAGCTGTTTCACAGGGAGAGCTGGACAGGGCATGGAAGGGCCTTAGCCCAGCAGGACCGTTATCTGCTCCTTTGTGTGAGGAGAAACAGGAGGTTTCTGAAGAACTCTGAAGTTCAGAGCTCACACATGTCCTTAGTGACTCTGTAAGGACAATCCAACACATAGTTTAAAAGCCTGCAACTCCCCTCCAGTTAGTTAGAACCAAAGAAGCCTCTTCGAGGAGACGTGAAACATCTTCAAGAAACTGAAACAAGTGTAACCCAGGTCCCATGTAGTTAGAGAAAAAAAGCTAGAGTGGTTAATACGATGAGACTGGGCCTGGGCTCGTTGTAGGAAAAATACAACTATTTTATATGTTACTTTAATAATGACCACCATAACTGTACTTTAAATACAAATACCTCACAGGTATTTATTTATACAAAAATGAAATAAAATTTAAATAGGAAAATATTTCCTTAAGAAATAAATGGCAAAAATATAAATAAAATTTACAGCCTCTTCAAACTGTTACTTCTCTTTTAAGTTTCAAAACAAAAGCGTTTTACTGTATACACTTGGAAAAATAAACAATGGGTACAAAAAGAAACTCTTCTTTTTCTGTATACACTTGTATAATACAGAATAGGTACTCAACAATCACTTCTTTTTACTTTCAACAAAACACCTTTTGTTTTTCTTATACTTGGAGATAAAGGAAATCAGATTCTCTTAACATGCTCAATGTACCTTCAAAACAGTGAATCGAAACAACTCATTATGTACCTGTGGGCCCACACACATTCACATGAAACACACCAGAAGTGAAACTTAAACCTGTTGCAGGCCTGTTGGATGAAGCTCGTGTGCGGTGGGGCCTAAAAACTGTAATGGCCGCTTCACTCAACTGAGCACAAAATAAAAGCACGTGCACAATTGTTTCAGTTAGTACTCACAAATCCAATGTTTTGTTAGTAGGGATAGAAGGGGACAAGTGATGGCAGTCTCATGAGGGCAATGGCAGTCACAGTTCAAGCACACAGGCGTGGGCAATGGCGCACAGCAACGAAGTCACAAGGAAGAAAAACAGCAGGGCCGTCTGTTGGAAACTCGTCTCGATCTCTCTCCTTCTCCAACATCAGCCTCCTTTAAGGATATCATTCATAAGTTGAGCCACAATATCAACCGCTATCTCTTGTCGAATTAGCATTAGTTCGCTTTAGCTTCAGAATCATCTTAATGCTAAAACTATGATACACATGCACATTAGCACTGCATGCTACCACTAGCTAGCATGTCGCTAACCTCGTTACACATCCAGTCTCTTTACACTATAACTGTTAGATATAGCACAACATACAGGCATACACATCATATTCACCTCTTGCAGGTCACACAGAAGTTTATATCAGGACCACGAGTAGTCGAACTCCACGATAAAACTTAAATGCTCCCCACAACACAATGCCTCCGTCTTAGCTCTCTGGTCGATAGCGTCTCTGTCTCTCCTGTCGCATGCTCACTACACACCAAGCTAACCTGCGCCACTAGTCCCTCCTCTTACACAATGACTTCTTCTTCTTCTTCTACCATGACCTGGATGGCTGAGAACCTTCAACCAAACATAAGCATCTTTATATTTACAATTATTGGTCAATATATTCAATATACAAAAACAGAATTATAACATTACACCTGTAGTGGTCCTTATGACACCACTATATAGCATTACATAAATTTAATGCATTATTAATTGTATAATTGTAAAATCAGGTGATGATCACACGATATAATAAGCATTATAGTTCATAGTGTGTAGGAGGTAGAATGTTCAATAGAGCAGCCAAATGGCTAAGGACATGATATGATATAATTATGTTATGTCTGATCATTGTATTCAAAGAATTTGAATTTGCTTAAAGAATATAGTATGTTGCTGTAATCCATCACAGTGTGAGTCATATAGTATAACAGGCTTCTCCATAAACTGGCAGTCGGCAGAATCACATACACATGTGTATTTGATTCGAGAGGGGGTTGTGGCCGATTCCATGGTCTGTCCAGGGACCATTGTCTCTGGCAAGGACCAGTGGTCACTACCACTAGGGGCGTAAGAGACACCTGTCCTGACCAGCTCATCAGTGATCGCGACCAGTTGCTCTGTGGCACGGACCAGCTGGTCTCTGGCACGGACCAGTGGTCACTACCAGTAGGGGCGCTAAAGACACTGGTCGCCACCAGTGGCACAGTGGTCATGACCAGCTGCTCTGTGATCTGTTCTGTTGTTTGGACCAGTTGAGTGATCTGTGGAATGTTTGTTTATTTGTATTTATTTTTAATACAGCTTTTGCCTTTTCTCACTGTTAGCAGAATAGCCTGAATGTAAGAAGCCATAATCGTATGTCTATCCAATGTTATTGATCATTATTATCAATAGAAATCATAATAATGATTAAATTATTATTACTAGTGGTTGTGACTAGAGATGCACCGATCCAGTTTTTTCCGATCCAATCTGATACCGATACCTGGACTGAGTGTATCGGCCGATACCCGATACCGATCCGATACCGTTGTTGAATTAATAATAAACTGTATACCTTCCACCATGTGAAAGGGACTAAAGGCACCAGACTTTCCTAACTAAGACAAAATAATCAAACAGTTACTGAACATTGTAAAAATGTGTAACATTAATAATAATAATAATAATAATAATAATAATACATTTAATTTATATAGCACCTCTCAGGGTACCCAAGGACACACATAACAAAGTGGAACAAACAAATCAAAGAATGAATGGAGCGCCTGTCAGTCAGCACGGAGGGAACAGTAGCCCCGAAGTCAGTAGCACCGTCTGTAAACAAACTAGCGTCTGGAGGCTCCTGCACACAGCGGGGGCGACCATCCAGCATCGCTGTGAGCCGGGGAGACCGCAGCAGCAGAGGAGGAGACAAAGCAGCCCGGCGGTGAATAACCCTGAGGTTGTGGTGGAGGGAGGACCAACGGAGCAACGATGGACAGCCCACAGAGTATTGAGTACATCGGTTTGAAAGTTAGCGTTGCTACGCTAACAGCTGACCAGTGAGGCTAACAACTGATGACGGGGCTACAAGCTAATCAGCGAGAAATGTGACATGAGTACGTGTAACGTCCTGCAAACAGGAATACAAAATAAAACATAGCAGCTGAACCTGAGAATAAACTAATGAAGAGTTGGTCAAACGACAACTTGCGCTCTTCCAGCATGCGACACACTGACGCTGATGAATGACATAGGATGTGCTGCGACGGATCCAGCCGTTTTGTCAATATCGGAGCCGATATCCGATCTTAATATCGGATTGGTGCATCCCTAGTTGTGACCACTGGTCTGTGCCAGAGACCAGCTGGTCTGTGCCACTGATGAGCTGGTCACGACCAGTGTCTCCAGTGCCCCTAGTGGCAGTGACCACTGGTCCGTGCCAGAGTCCATGGTCGCTGGACAGACCACGGAATCAGCTACAACCCCTGCTGTGTGATTCCGCCCACTGTCAGTTCATGAAGTGAACAGTCCGAAATCAACTCATGTTGTTGCAAATCAGTATGTTTTTGTAGTAAGAACACTCTCAGTCAGGAAGTTTGCCAAAATATTAACACTATTTGCACCAATTGTAACTGGAACTTCTAAGTTTTGTACTTGAGATTTAACAGCTGCATGAACACAGGTATTAAGCCTATAAATACAGAATCAATGGTAGCCATAATATGGTTTTATAAGATACAGTATGTTTAAAGTGATTAATTACTTGAAACTAGACTGCATCACTGCATCATAACAGACTTCTCATTTGAAAACAGTGTCTGCACATTCAATGATGAAAATAAATGCACATGGGTTTTTATGGTGAATTAGGATTAGTGTGTCCAAAGTTGCTGAAATGTATCGTTTTTTTCTTTAAAAAATGTGAAAACTTGAAAAACATTTTAAGCCGACAATTTTTATTTGTAATTTCTGTTTATTTACTCAGTGTTCAATTAACTTATTTCAGATCCCATGTGAAAAAGAATAATAACACTAACCCTGGATACCAACAACCCAAGTAAACTCTAATATTAAGTATTCTAATGAGGTAACTAAGTATGCTTAGTATGCTAATTAGCCAGTGAGTTAACTTATTAAATTACAAGACTGAGCTCCTGATTATAAGGTAAGGTGAAAGTCACCCATACAAATAGTGATTCAGAAAAAATGACATGTATTTAACAATCAAAAGTAATTTTATGGCAATAAATGGACTTGAGTATCAAAAGTAAAAGTGAAAAAAACAACATCTTTACATGTATGTATATACTATATACTATGGATTAACTGAATATCGGCCTGTCAATTGATCCAATATTCTGCATTTTTCTCATGATCAGAATCAGTGTTCTTTTAATCATCTTGCTGATTAAATAAATTCATTTAAACATGTGCTTATTTGGCTCTGATACAGCATGCAGTCTGCAAAGTAACTAGTAACTAAACTTATCAAATAATGTAGTCAGGTAAAAGTGCAACATTTGCTCTCAAACTGAAGAGAAGTGGATGTATAAAGTAGTAGAAAATGGAAATACTAGACTAGTAGTACTTCAAAATTGTACTTAAATACATAACTTAAGTAAAAGTAGTCAGTTACATTCCAATAATGTAGAACTTGACATGACATCACAAATCACAAATCAATTAATATGTTAACTATTACAATAGAGTTCATGTGAGATTTTACAGTGTTGAGCAGTAGTAAACAGTGAAGCCTGGATGACTGCTGAGTTTTGGAAGTTACGGTATTAAGACTCCGATTATTTATATCTCTAAATCCATCCAACATCTTGTAATCCACATTCATACCAAAACACGTTGGTGTTTTTACATTTTAGAATGTAACACAAAATATAGAATGAAACGGTTTGTCCTACTTGGCAAAAATAATTTCATATTCATGTTTTAGTTTTGGTGTATTCAGACCAGAAAAAAAGTAGCAACACCTCAGTGAGGAAATACTTATATACTTAGTCACATTTAAGTTGAGTTCTTAACTTAAGATGAGGTACAGAAGTATGTACTTAAAGCATGAAAAGCTGAATTGCTTACGTCAAAGATTTCCCTCTTAAATGTTGTGGATTAGAAGTATAAAGTAGCATACAAGTATTAAAACTGTTCATTATGTAGAATGAATTTTCAAAAAAGATAAACCAGAATGAGAAAACGCAAATTTGTAGTAGCAAAAATGCGACTGCAGCAATCTCATGTTGCTGCGCATAATTTCCATTATTAGTGTTCTTATCTGCCTTTTTTGTTCACCAAGAGCTCAGAGCCCCCATCATTATAAAATCATCCAGAAACCAGGCCAATTAGCGTTGGCGCTTACAGCAATCATACACATTTTACATTTGAATCCCCAGTTTTTCATCTTTATACACATCATAATACAAACGGACATAACATAAGAAGTAAACATTTATGTCTTTTAGATAATATACCAAACATAAGTTGTTTGGTATACAAACATAAGTTTTTTGGTATAGTGTGATATGCTACGCTATATCGGCGGCGCAATCTAAGTGAGCCTGATGTGATCGTCAACTACAGAGCTGACCAGCTATGAGATCCCAGGCATCTGGTATCCATGGAGACGCTCGTAGCTGGTTAGCAAGGCATAATGCTATTTCAGCCTGTGTCAGGCCTTGATTGAAAAGATATGTGACACAGTGATCGGTATGGTCTTGCTCCTCTGACACTGCTACGCTGATGGTGTTTCCTGCAGTTATTTGATATACTACACTATCGTTTTGTTTTCTCAAGATCTCAAATTAATTATATCGTTATCTTGGGAAAAAAAAAGTTTCGGATCTCGAGATCTCAAGAAAATTATCCCGTTATCTCGGGAAAACGGAGGAAATAAAATGCATGGCCCTATAGGGCTTCTGTAATATAATGATCTAAATGTGATTTTGTATTTTTGTAGTTATTGTAATAGACTACTTAAATCAAGCAAGAATGTCAAAATAAAGAATTTTAAAGAATTCTGGGGGGATTTTCCTGTCACTGGGCATTAACAGCAAACCCAGCGCGGACAGCTAAAGCTGTAGAAATACTTCTTCATCCTAAAAAATAAATAAATAAATAACTCATTTCAAATTTTGGTGATAGTCCTGTATTTTCTTTTTTCCAGGAGCAGAAAAAAGAGATCTTTATTATTATTTCCCCTGCGTTTCTTCTCTCCGCCTTGTTCCGCGCTGCGGAGCTGCAGTGATGTCAGCCTGCCTGGGTCATTTGAAGGTCAGCAGCTTCGGAAGGGTTCATACAAAGTTCACTCGCATATATTAGGCAATTCAATCTTTCATTCTCTGTGGCAAAACTAGTTGGAAATGAGCTGCATCGGGGGGCGGATAACCCATTCGTCATCGGAGAGGAGAGCGTGTGCTTTTAAACGCCGTCCGTGATATTTTTGACTAGAGAAAAGAAAGATCCGACAGTTAAGACGGGCTCTGCTTTCTCCGCTGTCGGTAGTCAGGACGGGGCGACTCAGAGAAAACAGGTCGAGATATTATTATCATTGTTCTGGACTAGTCCCGCTCACACGTCCGTTGCAGGGAGCTAATAGGACACGGTGCGAGAAAATGGCAAATGAGCATTTAGAAGACGCCGTGGAGCATTTTGGTCTGAAATAATTCATGATTCCGGTGCGGGACGAAGGAGAAGAAGAGGAGCGAAATCTGCCGTGCCAAGAGGAAGAAGAGGGCAAAGAAGAGGAGGAGGAGGAGGAGGAGGAAGGAGGACGAGGAAGGGGGAAACAGCAGAGTTTGATGGAGTTGTGTGCGCTTATGCCGGTGATTTTCATCCATAACGCACAAGACTAGTCGAACGACGCGCTGTCATCATGTTTGACTGCATGGACGTGCTGGCTGTGAGTCCCGGGCAGATGCTGGATTTCTACACGTCTAGCCCATCTTCCTGCATGCTGCAGGAGAAGGCTCTGAAAGCTTGCATCAGCGGACTGGCGCACAGAGAGTGGCAGCACCGCCGGAGCGCACACTGTAGGTCCAACTTCTCATCGTCTGTTATTATTGCTGCTGTTGTGGTTATTACCTCACTCCGAGCTGTGAGGGTGAGTTCGAAATGATGATGGGCCAGTGCAGGTCGCGTCACAAGTTGCCATAAAGGGCCATGAAATTATGATCAAATAATCAAAAGTCTTCTTTGCTCATTTTCAAATAAGACAAATAAAGGAACTGTCCTTTAAAAGTTAAAGAAAAATCCAGTTTTGCTAACAAATTAAATGATTACATTTCCCAGTGCTTGTCATTTATTTTTGATGTCACGTTCAGAAAACTGAACGTGACATCAAAAATACCGACCCGTCACCCAAACATCATAGTTCACTGCTACCGTCCGCCCTAATAAATTCCCAGCAGTGGAAGCAGCCGCGACCTGCTGATGTATGGCTTTTCTCAGATCAGTTCAGTTCAGTTCAGAGAGCAGCAGGCTAGAGGAATGCAGAGAGTAAACACAGGCGGCGTTTCGACACCTCCTCACCGGCCGCACATGACAGGAGGAGCGGCCTGACGAGCGGCGACCTGCGCTCCTTGACACTGATGTAGATAAATGACCCCGCGGACCTTTCTACAAGATTAGCGAGCTGCTTCGGAACACGTCAAACTCTCGCGTTTGGAATTGGCCCAGGCTGGTAGATGGACTGTTGCTAGTTTATTTATTTATTGATTTATTTATTTAGTCTAGGATACGAAGTCGATGGCTGCATTCATACACATTAGAAATGATTCCTCCTTCAGCACTCTAAAAAATAAGACCACAAGGCATTGAAGGGATTCATATGAGGATAAAATCATAATTATTTGAGTGTGAATTAAGGGCAGGGTGATGAAATGTCTATTAATTAGAATATTTAGATTATTCCTGTCAGAAAAATGGGTGACACTCTTTTAGTAACCTTACATTTTGGGTAAAAGTGTATTATCTGTCTTGTAAATGATCTTATGAATTGATTAATTAACATATGATAAAGTTAGAGTTGATTAAACATTGGTTTATAGTTATTTAACTGTTTATAAAAAACATGTAAACATCAGCTGCAACTCAACAAATAATGTTATAGATAAACTACTCAGCATTTATTAACAATTTCCAAAATATTATAAACATCAGTGGCAACTTCACCATAAACAACTATTAACTAAAGTTTAATTAACCATGCAGTTGCCATTCATGGATTTTTTTATCAAGTGTAAGAAAGAAAGTGAAAGAAAAATCCATACAAGATCATAAAGTTCTACTAAGATGTATTGTAAGAAAATTATCCTCAGCTTCAGAGGATTTGGATCACTTTCACCCACTGACCGTGTGCTCATGAGGCACTTGTCAGTGTTTGTTTTTCACTGTCACCCTGCTGCTGCTGCTGCTCAGTGATTTATACTCCTCTGATAATGACTAGCCTCCAGCTGTCATTCTTCAGCAAGTGTTTGCTCAAGGGCACTCAGTCAAAAGAGGCTCTTGTCAATGGAGGGAAAGTGCAAAAATGACAGCTGTGACCTTTAAACTGAGCTGTCTCTCACTCCGCTCTGCTGCAGGTCAGAGTTTGGTGAAGATAGCAATTTCAGAGATTTACCTGACAAATTACTTTCACATTTAATGTTTTTGTCCTTGAAATATAAAAAGAAACCTGCTGTCCCAAGCTCATGGTAGGCAAGGTAGCATCTATAAACTACTTTCACTGAGCAACAATCAAAAACCCAAATATATTAAATGTACTATTATGTGACAAAGAAAGTTAGAAGATCACCACCTGGGAACTGGAGTTGGCCATTTGATTGAACTTTGTTTTAATAATTATAAGAAATAAAGAATTAGTTTGATTGCTGCTCAGAAATTGATTAATCATCTAATCGTTTTAGATTTCAGAACTATAATAATAATAATAATAATAATAATAATAATAATAATAATAATAATGATACAGCATTGGGCTGCATGTAATTCCTGATTTTATGGTAATCCCGATGATAACATGTTTGTGAGGAAAAATAATATAAAGAGATGGGAAAGTTATTTCTTTAATTGAAAAGTTTTTATTTACAGAAGCAAATTTTTGTAGCACATAAAATGTATTTGAACAATGTGACATATTTTGTCATTTTTGTGTACTCCATATTACCATCAATTTCTGGGACACTCTTATGTACAGCTAGAGGCTCTGACAGCGCCGTGGACATGACTGAGGTCATGAGTTCTCCAGCTCACGTGTCAACCAGTGTTTGACCAAAATTCATCTAAAATCCTACATTTTTTAATTAATATAAATTATTTTTTATTTTTCCCGTAGTATTATTCCATTAAGTCGAACCTGTCATTTTAAATGCCTCATATGAACTTTAACACTGCCTTTTCCTCACTAGTTGCAGGTGTCATGGAATTGATTTTATTAAGTTCAAGATGTTTATGTTTTACAGTATCTTCTGTCATAACACGGTGTCAAAATCAGCACATTTTCATTAATTATGGATCGCTAATTGTTTGTAACATCCATAATTAAAGGTCAAGTAGAGGCTATGACATTTATTGCAAAACATAATTTAAAAATGTCATTAAACCCTTGATCTATTTTGTTTCACACAAAGTTTAAATTATCAATTATCATCATCAAATCTCAAAATCTCAAATGTATTAGCAGATGGAGTAGGACACTATAACATTAAGGCTTTATTGTGGACGGTTCTACTCCTTAAATAGACTTATTTATGGGTAAAGTTTCATAAATGTGACTCCAACGACGTAAACAGTTAAGTAGTTTGTTAAAGATGTGGCCAGAGTTTAAAAAGCTGCTGCTGTGGCTGTTCTTGAAAAGGACCATGGCCAGGATTTTAACAGTATTTACCCCCCCCCCCCCCCCCCCTCAGAAAATGTATTTTCTTCTTCCTTTTCTTGTATTCACATAAAGGTCAAACACTGCCTTCTGCACGCTGCCAGGAGGACTTACTTATTTACTGGCCCAAATGTAGACAAAATGAAACATATTGATTCTAAAAAACATGGGAATTAGCCTATAAAATAAACACCATGAGTACATGTTAAATACTAGGATGTAATGAGATTAGCAGCAACTCCTCTTACGTTGTTAAAATAAAAATCCTTTAAGAATGCACTGCACTTTTTGTCTTCATTAATACCACAGAAGCTGGGGGGCCAGTTTGATTAGATTTGTTCATTAATTAGTTTATTTCAGTTGTCTACAATTACAAAAAATGCCTTCAATTTAATGTAATGTTTAATGTACATTGGTTAACCAACTTAAAGTCATTTTTCGTAACTAGAAGAAGCATAATAAAGTACTTTGATTGCCGATGTAGTTATACAATCTGTGGCCTTTAACACAAATTCTCACGCTGGCCTTTTCAGACAGGACTAATGAAGCGCTTAAAAGGACAAAAGATTCTGTTGATTTTCTTTTTACGTGTTCGCACAACGGAAAAGCAAAGCTGCGTTGGTCTTTTGTGCTGTTGGACAGGACACCCCTGGCCTTCCACTGTTTGGATAAGACGCTTTTTAAATAAGACTTTGATTTGAGAAAGCCTCTCACAGGGTCATTGAAATATTGGTTTATTAATTCACTTGTTCAGGATAATGGAAACCTCCTGGGTGTTAATTAGCTGCATTGACGACGAGCCGACCATTAATGCACTTCCTGTTCCAGTTTAGATGTTAATTAAGAATGATCAAGGACTGTCTTTGCAGATAAAAATGGGCTTTGTGGCTGCACATGAGACCCACTCTATATAAAGAAACAAATGAATTTCACATAGTCATTTTATCTCATCAAAACAAATTCAAAAGCTATCAGACAAATAAGTAGAAAATGTGACCGTCTATAAACAGCACTGCTATTCTGACTTAAAAAGACAGAGTGTGATGTTCCAGCATGATATGTGTCGTACAGCTGATGTGTGTTATCGGATAATTGGGGCCTTTTTGTCTTGGAGGCTGAAGCGCCTCTGATATGGACATGAAAGGCCATTAGCACAGCTTGCTCACCAAGCCAATTTAGTGGGCGTGTGAAATGAAAGGCAGATGGGGGGGGGGGGATAAAAAGTGATGTACAACAGTGAAATGAAAGGAGAGCAATTGATGCCAGGCTTGTTTAATCAACATGATTAAGACTGTGTTAGGGTCCCACCAGGGTTACATTCATCTTGTCATACTGGCCTTTTAAGAAATATCAAATACTGTGATTGCTAGAGACTCCTGCTCGACCGTTGCTAGAGAGAAAAGCAACTTTTCATATTTTATTTCTCAAAGATAACTGTTTTATAGAGTCACAGAGTCTAGCCTATAAAAAAAACTATTTAACTAAAGAATGTAATTTTAATGTGGTTCCTTTAGAAAACCTGATTTTCTCATGTTGGTTCAGATTGCTGTTTCAGAGACATACAAAGAAAACACTCTATTTTCTGACATGACTGCAAGCAGCAGCGTAATACTACATGGCAATTCAAAGTGCTTTGCATAAGACATAAGAGGCATTAGGGATATAAAAGAAAAAAGGGCAATATAAAAAGTTAAGTAAATTGTAAATAGATATGAAGACAATTTAAGTGGCTATTAATGAATAGTTTTAGTTAAATGTAATTTCTTCAGTGAAGCTAATATTATTCAAATTAATATTATTCTTTACTTTTTTATTGTCATTCTGTTTATACAGACACCTCCACTTATGGGTGTCGACATGTGGAGTTTGAAATCATCATGAATACTTATACTTGCTTTCATTTCTACTTGCATTATTATACAACATTATTGCAGTATTGTACTGCTTATAGATGATAAACAGGAGGGTTGGAGTTAAGTATTGCCATCTTATTAAGGCAGGGAAATCTGAAACAAAAAATGAAAGCGCTGACATCCAGTTTTCCCAGGGTTTGTTTTAGATATGTGGTGTGTAGAAACGTCATGCTGGAGACACTGAGCAGATATGACCCAGACAACTGAGAGGTCGGATGGGTAAGGATGTAGCAGTTCACAAGATCTGAGAGCTGTACTGATACATTCCACTGTCTAGGACTCAGTGTGGACAGCTTGGTTGAAAATCTGCAGCAGTCTGAGAAACTTGTAATGACAAGCTTACAGAAAACAGACCTACTCAAGTGTCTGCCTTTACATGTACTTGAAAGCTCACTATATTTTTGTGGCACACTACTAGACTGATTTTGAGTGATTTAAATTTACATTTAATTTAATTCAAACAACTTATATTTCTGACCTTGTTTTCGCACTTTAAGGAATCATTAAGGAATTCCAGATAAACACTGGCTTTCTTACATTCTTCTTTGGAACCAAACAATTATTTAAAGTTTTGACATTTTTTAGTGAAATGATCAAATACCAAGTCAGTGAGGTGCCTTATATGATGGAAGCAGAAAAACTCGGAAAAAAAACATAAATGTCGCCCTCTTTTCCAGAGTTAATTCTGTCATGTAATGATTATTGCTATATACAACAACCCAAACCCTTTTTAAAGTCTTTACACCAAGTAGCGTAGTGGCAAAACAAAACAAAACTGTCTTAAAACATATGCACAAACATATAGTAAGATAAGGTATTTTTAAATCTTTTCAAATCATGAAAGTAAGACAGCCACATAGAATACTTAAAAACATTTTGGGCTTGACAAAATTGCACATTAGCTTGAAGAATGTTTAAGGTGTTAAATTAAAGGCCTTTGCTCTCCAGTAAATGTGAAGCAAAATTGTAAAACTGACCTCCGGCATAATAGCCTATAGTTGTAGTGGATTCCCATATTTTAACGGTATGTTTTGGTCTAATTGCTATTTCCGTAACATAAAAATAATACCTAAATGTTTAATTTTTGGAAACAATGATACAGTTAAAGATTGTGAATGCTAGCAGGACTATTTTCAAAATTAATAATTTCAGTCTTGAAAAGATCAGCCCAGAAAAGCAAAAATGAAACTATATTAATCAGATTTTTGCCCTCAATTTCAAATAACTATTTACACAATGTAATTCTCTGCATTTCCTTACCAAAATAACTCATGGTGTCTGGGTCTCTCTCTCTCTCTCTCTCTCTCTCTCTCTCTCTGTGTGTGTGTGTGTGTGTGTGTGTGTGTGTCCCAGCTGAAATATTTTCTTTGTTGAATTGCATTTTTTGCCACACCCATCATAGAGCTCCCAGCTTCAGTCATTTTGGCCATTCTCTAACAGAGCTGGCACCAGAATCCAGTTATATCAAGTGCTGGCAGCCGCAGAATAAAATCATACCACCACTGTACTTCTAAGGCCACAAATTCCTGTGGATTCAAAAGAAGCCTCTTGCATTTCAGCCACCTTATTTCTTTACTGTCTGCTTCTTTCTCTGGTCATTTTTGATGAAAGCCTTGAAGTGGCCTGCATTTGTCATTTAGGGCCTGCTGCCTGCTTCCCGTCAATGTGTAGTCTGACCTCGGCGCTGCTGTCACCCGGGGGTCGCTGCAAGGTCACAGACGGGGTCAAAAGGAGAGGTTGCGGGAGGGTTTTTAATCACATGACTGTGTGGGAATCCCTAAACCCAAACACTAGTTACTTATTACACCCTGTCAGTACATACAGGAAGAAAAAAATAATTTCTGAAATAAATTAGTAAAGTAATAAAAAAAAATTAATAAAGAGTTTTTTTTTCTGTCCAAAAAAAGATTTCTAAGCTCTGATTCAAAGCAGGTCCTCACCTTTCCCCAACACCCCTCTTTTCCATTTCCCCACCTGACATGAAGTCAAATGAGTGCTCCTCATTGTTATTTTCTTTTCGTTGAGTGTTGGAAGCTCCTCTAAATATTCCTCTCCCTAAAACACTTTGGGGAGCAGCACAATGCTGCTTCTAATTTGGTGTACTTTGGGTGAACTTTGACCATTTCCTCAGACTGAGCCTGCTGCATTTGAGCTATGCGCTCTGTGGACTTGCAGAGAAAAACACTTCCAGACTTGTTCGAGTGTCAGCTGAGTGGAGGAGGAAGAGGAGGAGGAGGGGAGGAGGAACGGGCTGGATCCACCCACTGGTAGTAATATGCCTCTTATCGTCCCGGTTTATGTCCACTGTTCCACACCCAAATCACCACAGCTTTCTCCTTAACACAAACAAAACACTCAAATACCTAGGGGAGCTGCAGGAAATGCCTTTTGCTTTCAATTACTTTTTTAAAGAAATGAAAGTTAAGTGTTAGATTTTGTTTCCCCCTTTATATTATCTGCAGCAGAATACAATTTTGTCCTAATATCCAAACTGGTATCATTGTGTTTAATTGCCTGTGTGCGGCAACAGATTTTGCTTCAGGTTCTTTGCCATCTGTTGGTCGTGTGGACCATGTGGGGAGAGTTTTACATGTCACTGGTTTTCAGATCTTTACAAGTTACCTACATCCTGCGTCACACTGCTCTGTTTGGACAGAACCAGTGTCAGTATTCAGGTTTTCTTCAGAAACACGAGCAGTCATATGATGAGACAGGTTTAAAACTAACCCCATGTTACTGTATCCATGTACTGTACCACAGTATAGACCCATTTCCTGTGCAATGAGGGATTATTATCACATTTCTAGTACACTGTTATCTTAATACAATACTGTAATGCCAAATGTACAGTGGGAGCAATTGGTTGCTTTAATCCCGACCATGAGTTGATCCCTTTACATGGTAACTACGCTGTAAGAGTTGAGGCCCCCTTCTGTGCAAAATGGAGCTGGTAAAAGACTCTAGCAGTCTCAGGTACAGAGTTTAATGATGGTCAAAACAAAAAAGTGTGTAAACAAAAGTCCAGTTATAATTACAGGATAATGGTCATTTCTCGACTAAGGATATCATATATAAGATTTCTGCATAAAAATGTCTAAAACCGACTAGAACTTTGTTATGTATTTTGTTGAGTTGTGTACTGATACGATCCCACACTTTTCCAATAATGTCTGGTCACCTGTCGCTATAACTTTTAGGAGAGAGTCAGAGAGTAAGGAGGGCACGCTTGTTCATTCATGTTACTCACTCGAGTGTCAAGTCTCCCACAAACAGCCAGATTACTTGTACTTGTAAATTAGCTGTAAACTAGTTAATAATGATGTGTGTCCCTGTGTGTTTGAGTGTGAAGATAAATCCACTTTTTAATCCTGAATCCTTCAGTTGGCAGTGTTTGGGAGACTTAAACTACATGTAGTTGAACTACATAGCTTAACTACAATTCACTGTAACTTGCTGGTAATTAAACTACGTTCATATTTTGTGCTGCGTCAAGTATTTAAACTACATTTTGGGTCATTTTTTGTAGTTTAACTACTCAATTTTGAAATATTTTATATATATATATATATATATATATATATATATATATATATATATATATATGTATATATATATACTGTATATATATATATCAGGGCTCCAGAGTGCGACCATTTTGGTCGCATATGCGACCAAAAATTTTAAGAGTGCACCTAAGGATTTTTCTAGGTCGCACCGGTGCATCTAAAAAATATAAATGTCCTTTGCAAGCACATCGTCTCTCTGTGTTCTCCTGTGACTGAACTGACAGTCATGGTAGAGCATTATCTTGGTCTAAACCGATAAGAGACAGAGTTTGGGCGGAACTTTGCCTCAGATTGGCTGTGGTCACTGCTCTCCGTTGTGTGTATTTAAAATTTGCGAGCGGCAAAACAAAAAAAAAAATGCGAGCGGCGCGAGCGACCTGAGCGCCACAGCAGCGGAAGGGGAAAAGAAAAGAAACAAAACGAGGCAAAATGAAGAGGGGCAGAAGTATTGAAAGTTTTTTCACTAAACAATCTAAGCCGACAACCACCCCTGCTGCCATTCCCTCGGTTCCTGCTGAGATGCCAAGCCCCGGTCCTTCGGCGGCATCAGACTCGGAACCAGAGGAGACAACCGAGTCGGAAGCCCTTTTTAGATAGAAAAGGCGACATATTTGCTCCAACTCAAGTGCTGCAATTTGCGAGCCTGTCTTTCTAAAACCGAGGCGTAATATTCCTCCTTTTCCGAAAGCCGCCTCTGAGGTAGGCGTAAACATGTGACGTGACGTGAAGCTGGAAGTTGGGCTGTGAACGGTGACATAGAATTTGTCTTCAAAATAAGAGCTTTACATTGCACCCCACTGGAGTTTAGAACTGGGTTCTTAGCGGGGGGCTTTTAATTTGAAAGTAGCGACCATCCTTAGCTTTCCGACATAACATCAAGCTAACACAACAAAACAAAGACCGAGGCTCCTGGATCTCAGCGGCTGCTCAGTTGTTCATCTTAATGTCTGTGGATGAAGTAATGGACTGACTGCTGTGAGCAGCTGTTTCCTGGTTTTAAAACTCCTCGGTTGTGGGTCGCACAACAGTACAGGTCATTGACATCTCTGCCCAGCTCACCCACGGGCCGGCACATTTCCGCCTCGGTTTTAGATAGCAGTCGAGGCGGAAATAAGTGTACCCTCCGAGGCGGAAAATCGGCGACCACAACAGACCCCCAATTTGCCGGCCTCTGTCTAAAACCGCGGCTGGGTGCTCTGTCTAAAAACGGCTAGAGAAAGAGCCCGGCCCCGAGACTCACAGTAAAAACCTGAAAACGTATTCTTTCAGGCAGGACTGGTTGAAACAGATTCCCTGGTTACGGTACGATAAAGGACGTAATATAATGCACTGTGTATACTGTCATGAGTGCGGTCAGAGTATGGCCGGTAATAGTGCATTTGTAAGCGGGTCAACAACGTTTCGTGTCGAAACTTAAAAAAAAACACAGCATGTCAAAAAAACACACTACATGCCGGGACCGGTGTGTGGAGAAAGTGGCCCCTCTCCCAGCTGCATTTCAGCGGCAGGCAGCAGCAATCAGGTCCTCTGAGGAATCAGAAATTATTATAAAATGTAATGTTGCATACAACATTGCCAAAGAGGAGCTGACTAATAGTGAAACACCTTATTTTTCTTATGTCAATGTCCGTCAAATAAAGACAAGGATTTCTCAATATCTTAGTCTTGTTTGGAAATCATTCACGTTATATTAAAGTTGTGGAGCCAGAAAGGTCTCCTTATGGCGTTAAAATTCGAGTGCACCTAAATTTTGTGCCAGTGCACCTAAAAAAAAAAAGTTAGGCGCACCAGTGCAACCAATGCAAAAAGTTAGTCTGGAGCCCTGTATATATATATATACATATATATACATATATATATATATATATACATATATGTGTGTATATATATATATATATATATATATATATATATATATATATATATATATATATATATATATATATATATATAAAGACCTATATAATATGAATTTTATTTTATTTTTCTTTGATGACAAAGTGGATGAGGTGGAAGCCTTTGTGAAGTCACCAGATGAGTCCCCACAAAATGCTTTTGAATCGCTACCCAAAATGTCCAAAATGTTTGAAGTTCAACACTGGTGTCCCAGCCAGTGCAGCATGTGAGTGGCTTTTTAGTGTTGGTAAAGATGTTTTTAGCGCCAAACAGAACCAGCTGTCTGATAAAGACTTTGAGAGACTGTTCATGTGTCGTGTCAACAAGCGATTCTGCCCTGGCATCTAGTTCTAGTGCCTCAGGATTCGTGCCTCTGAAGTTCCTGTGATGTTTACCAAAAATCACAGCTTTTGTTCTTTAAAAAATAAAACTTGAGGAGAGAGGCATATTTCTGCTGGCATGTGAATTTTTTGTAGGCTATTATATCTTGTTTCACATACACCATATGTTGATTTATTTAACGCTGAGTTAATTGAGTATAATAAGTAGGGCTGGGCGAACTGGCCTCATTAGAGAACTTTTTTTACCATTATTTTCTTTATCATTATATATTTTTGATAGACACATAATCTGTTTCAGAAGTCAGTGGGTCACATGACATGGAAGCTATTGAGAAAAAAAATCAAGATTTCTGCATATTAATATTCATATAAAATAGAGGAAGCACTAAAGTACAATAAACATAGCTGTGTCTCATTCGTCCAGTTTACTAATACAATCTGCTGCTGGAGTCACTGGGCCCCATGACATGGAAGATATTGAAAGAACTGCAATTATTTTGTTTTAATATATTTATGCTAAGTAATTTGATGACAGTCCCTAAATCAGTTTCCAGCGATTCAGTGCCATTTTCTGGGAGGTGAGCTGACCGTCCTCCTGCTGCTTACACTGGGTGAACCTCAGTAAAGTCGCAGCTGGACCCGAGTAGAGCTTAGAATCAAGCCCGACCTGAGCCCGGCCCGGCACATTGAATGTAATTATGAGCCCGAGACCGATTTAAACCCGACAACTGTTTAATACATGGGCTTAGGGGCGCCGCCAGGGGGGGAAAGGTTAGGACGATTCCAAGGGCCCGGCACTGACAGGGGGCCCTATGAGACATGGGCAACCTATACAAGGGCCCCACTACATTTTTTTTCATGGGGCCCAAAATCCCTGGCGGCGCCCCTGCGTGGGCTGTTATAACTGACGTTCTCGACTACAATTGTGAGTTGTGTGAACTACAGAAATCTTAATAAATATTGCAACAAGTGTTGCACTTAATGCACTCGACAAAGCCAACACATGTTATTATCACGGCCCACGACTTGTTTAAAATGGGTCCACACCTCCGACTTTCCTCCACACATGCTCAAAGTTAATTCTACTGTTTTTATTTTTTTCTTTACATCTTCATGCTCCATGTTGCACTTAAGCTACACAATCAGTGATGTCGGTAACGCGTTACTAGTTTTGTCATTGTCCTTCGTAAAAATATATATTTTTGCTTTCTTCTTGCGTCTCGGGGAGTGATGTCACGTTTTCCAGCATGAGGTCACTCACGTGTCAGACCACGCAGAGACACAAATGCAAACAACAATGGAGGGAGGAGAGAGATGCGCGTTTTCTAGCTGGAAATACAGTCATTATTTTGAGTGGATAGAAAACAAAACACAAATGTTTGATCAATGGACCAGCCGGTCAAAGACAGTGGCCTGTTGCAGCCTTTGAACGCAGCATCATTACACAAACTGTCCGCGACTCACAGCGAGAGTGGGTTCACTTGATTACTAACCTGGCATAGCTGGTGTTGCATCAGCGGGCGGAGTTTGCCATCAAATTAATGTAAAATAAGCACATCGGTATACGCCAGGGTAGATTAATCAAGTGGACCTAACATGTCCCCCTGTCCCTAGTGGATGTTATGCCTATGAGAGCGAATATACCGACATGGCCAAAATGACGTCAGTTATCGTCGTAAATTTTGGTATCTGTAAATTTTCGGTTTATCGCCCAGGCCTAATAATGAGTATAAGTAGTTGCTAAAGCTACTTTTTTAGCAGTAGTTTTACAAACTAAATTTCTCCAGGGGTAGAAATGTAGTTTGTTCAAACTACTGCCAGGCTGAACTACATGTAGTTTTACAAGCTATGCTTACAAAGTAGCTTCCCCAACACTGTCTGTTGGTAACCGGGACAAGATCAGAGCAGAATCTGAATGTGGCAGTTTACTCCTCCAGAAGGTCTGGCTCTACACCTAAGTCTCTCCTCAAGAGCTTCTTGGCACTGAACATCTGAGCGCTGGCTCTGACCACCACTCTGCCTGGCCCTCCCCAGAAATTATATATTGTGCATTTAAGTTTACCAATGTTAGCCAACATTAGTCACAAAGCCATGGGTCATATTGCATCAGACCGAATAAGGGTTTAGCAGCACACATCCCTGTTGAGTTATTTTATGTTTTTTTTTAATTTATTTATTTAATTTATTTGTCTCACTTATATATATACTGAATACTGAAACTGTCGAGAATGGCACATGATTGACTTGATCTGATGAAGTCACACCAGTACCTTTATCAAATCAAGACATGATGAGATTATCAGATCATGCCCTCATGTTAGCAGTCAAAACAAATTCTACTTACAGAGCAATGTTTACTTATAGTTTCATCAGCTGTAATTTTGGAGCTGATCCCTCATACTGACAGGGCAGATACTCAGTAAAAGCCAGTATCAGCCCTGTATATCGGTGTGCTCCTGCTGTCAGCATGGCTCAGTCCCAGTGGACCGTCCAATCAGAAAAGCTGTTTTCTCTGTTCTTTTCCCTCATTCTGGCTGCAGCCTACAGCTGGGAGTGTGAGCTTTCCTGTTTGACCCCAGCAGCAGGTTCAGCCAGAGGCTACGGGTTCAGCAGTTGCAGCAGCCACAGATTTTTCACTGCCTGTTCTTAAGCCAGCGTCTCAGTGCACGCCTGTCTGTCACCAGCCTTTATTTGTCGAATGGAGCTTTCTGTGTATGTTAACATGCGGGGAAGTCGACTCAAAGTTTAATCATGCAGAAAATGGAAAAAGGCTTCCCTGCACCTCATAGGGCCGCACCACATACACCACAGTACAGGTACCCATTGACCACCCCCTCCTTTCACCTTGTCCCACACACACAGTCTGAGGGTTGTAATGAATCTATGTTTATGCGTCCCATCTGTCTGCAGGTAGTGACAATGCCTTCCAGGCGCAGCCATGAGTTTCAAATAGGCAGCAGGGCTGAATTGTTGGCATTGCCTCTCTTCAGTGTGGGACTACCCAGCCGTCACAAATGCTCCCAAGCCATATCAGTAGAAAGCATTTTTCCTCTAGATGTATGTTAAAGGGTGTGCCGCACCAGCCAGGGAAGGCTAATATAGGCTACATTGCTTTTGTGCTCCAGTAGTCATACATCCTCATCATCATCTCAGCTAAACACCTCGTTTTACTTATTACATGTTTGATGCAGGACAAGCTGTGGTTTGACTGTGTGTAGAGATGGGAGAAAAAGATGAGCCACTTCTCATATCTAAGCAACCAAGCACACAGTAATGATGAGACAGAGATTTGGGATTTGGGTGTACATTTCTGCAAACCAAAGATGTGTTGAAATTTTCTTTAGGTTCCATTTTATGTTATGATGACACAGTACTTAAGCTCTGGTTAGGTTTAAAAAACAACACAAAAAAAACCACTTGGTTGGTGTCAGGAAAAGAAAAATGTTTTGGCTTAAAAACCTGGTTTGTGATCACAAACATGACTGGAAATTAGCCAGACAGTTGTTTCACACTTAAAAATGCATCTTTTTGTTTAGAACATATATACAAATATTTATATAAATATAAACATAGATAAACATGTACAAAAAATTGCATTTGTTTCTGTGTGAAGACAAACAGTTGGCAACAAGATGGTGATGATATCATCTGCATCTTTACATTAAAAGTTTGACATAAAAAATAAAAATGAGTATAAACATTAAAACCATAAAATTAGAAGTCTCAAAAAACAATACTTAAAATAAGAGGCAACCAGCAGCAGAATTTATAATTAGTTGCAGCTGAATTATTGTATTATTTGGTAGACCAGAAGGGGGAGCATTACAGACGTATAGCCTGCCAGCAAGTTACACAGGCATGTGCCTTATAAGTCGCAATTTGTCAGAAAAGAGGATTTCTGAAGTCTCATTCCCAACTCGTCAAATAATGACACTCTGGGTTACCCAAATCATCAAAAACTGATGCTTAATATCTGAAATGAAGATAAAAAAAAGTACACCAATCAGCCAAGTGGCATCAGTAGATGCAGCCAGACAGAGCAGAGTGTCATCAGCATACAGTCGCTGTGGGGAGATATGCCATGCCTTCGGCATCCACCAGGTCAAAACATTCCAACTTTACGTCACATCGTTTATGGATATAGGTAAAAGTGTAGTGTGCATGTTTTGCGGGCAAATACCAGATCTTATGTTGATTAGCTTCTCACTGAAGTAGTCAGCAAACTCTTCACATTTGGATCCTATAAGCTCAATACTGTAGTTGGGTGAGGGATTTAAAGATAATCTATCTTCTGGCATTGTGAATGTTGGTGTCTGTTTTACAAATACAACGTGATTTTCAAGTACCTTGTTGTCATTTTATGATGAGTTACTAGTTTTGTTTTTCACCATCTGCATTCAGCAATTCTGCACTCTATGTTTAGTTCTTGGGTTGGGTCTTGATGTGCTCTGTTACTGGAAATATGACTAATGATATATTGTCTCTAACAGTGAATGATTTGACTGGTTAGAACTGAAATTTAATTTCTTGTTTCTTCTTTTAAAGAGAAAGTAAAGTACCAAAAAAATGGTACAACGGTACCAGTATCAAATCCCAGGTACCAGTACCAGAACCTGTATCGGTTCAACAACAGCATAGATGCACAAACTGGCATATATGTTCACCCTGTCTCCCCTATCAGATGGCTCAGTGATGGGTGAAAAAAAAAGGTGTCATTTCTGCGGGATCTCGCAAAAATGACATAATTCCCTGCCAGGGAATTCCATGCAAGGACAAGGGTACAGTAATTAGAAGAGCTTGTCCCTAACGATCAGTAATTTAGTTTACTGTGATCAAGTACGGAAGAAAGCAATCTAATCAGTAGAGACTGTTCTCTAATTTCCATGCAGCTTATGTGCATATGGACATTTGACTTTGACTGCTTTGACGCAACTGTGTGGGAAGAACTGTGTGTTTCTCATGGGGAGGACATTGACAGCTTAACAGACTGCATAACGGACTACATTAACTTCTGTGTTGATAACACTGTACCCACCAGGACTGTAAGGTGTTTTTCAAACAGTAAGCCCTGGATTAAGGAGCCTCCTCTTTCGACCAGGTGATAGCCGCTTGCTTGAGAGTGATGGAGGTCAGGCCCCTTTGCTCTTTAGCTTGTCTTTGCATGTCCCTGCACAAGAAGTTATGTCTAAGGCCCAGCACAAGCCGCTCCTTCAGCAAGGCCTCTACATCAGGAACACGTGTTGCCTCCTGGAGTTTCACGCTGTTGAGTATTTGCTTTCTGTCACAGAATTCTATAAGTCTGGTTCCAATGGGAACTTTGTCGCCATATTTTTCCTCAAGAAAAGCAAAGCAAATCTCCTTCAAACCTGCATTATATCATTGTTCAGCATGACCTTAACAACTGACTTGGCTTTGCCCTTAAGGTGCTGTTTGAGGAGCTCTACTTGGTCTTCTGCAGAAACTTTATCTACTTTGAATCAAGGTTATTATAGTTTTGAAATTTTCATTAGTTTTTATTTTTATTTACTTTTTCAGTTTGCTTTTTTATTTCAGTTTAGTTTTAGTTAGGTCAACAAATGATTTACTAGTTTCAGTTTAGTTTTTATTTAGTTTTAGTCTTAGTTTTAGTTTTTCAGGTATTAAGAGAGCCTTGACTAGTAGACGCTGAAAAGGATGAAAGAATGTGTGACACCCAATATGATCATCACCATTATGAAATCTCTATGAAAATGGTCTCCATTGTGGAGAGGACTAACAAACATGCATATACACACACACACAGGCACACATACCACTCTCACCACATATCTTTAGTGCAATAACTTCTTGTTAATCTTGAGGAACACGTGTTGTTTAAGAGAAGTTGTAGTCCGATTTCTCAGACCCGACGATAGAAGACCACACATAGAGAAAATGCGCTTCACAAATGCTTGGGAGGAAGGGGCACTGACTAAATGTAAAGCCACTGGGGCAAGTCTTGAATAAACGGCTTCCCTTGACCTCCAGAAATACATATATCACAATGGCAACCCGGATGCCAGAGGGCGCTGGTGTGAATATCGATGCTTCTCAATCCTTAGCAAAACTGTTTTTTTCTGTTGGAAAAAGAAAACTAAGTTGTCCCTACAAGCTCTGGGGCTGTGCTATTAACTTTGAAGGCTGCACACCTGAAATATTGGCTCCGTGGACTCACCTTTCTCTGTTGATCAGCTATTAGTCTCGCTGGTCAGCTGTTAGCCTAGCAATGCTAACTTTCAAACCGACGCACTCAATACTCTGTGGGCTGTCCATCATTGCTCCGTTGGTCCTCCCTCCACCACGGCCTCGGGGTTATTCACCGCCGGACTCGCTCTCCTCGGCGGCTCTGGTCTCCCCCGGCTCGCGGCGATGTTGGATGGTCACTGCTCCGCCGTTGCTGGCGGGGTGTTCAGGTGTTCAGTGCAGAAGCTCCTGGACCTCTGCTGTCACTTCGCCCCAGGCTCCATCACTGGTATTGGATTTGTTTGCCCCCCTCTGGACTGGAGGAAGGGTAGCAGCACAGCGGCTGCCGCAGGACAGGCAGTAATCAAGGGAGAAAACGAAACGACAACGAAAACAAAGCTGAATTTATCTACAATTCAGTTTAGTTTCAGTTAGTTTTGCTTTGTTCATTGTACTTTTTATTTCGTTTTCGTTTTCTTTTTAATTGTCGTTTTTATTTTTATTTCAGTTAACTAAATTATTTTTTCACTGCTAGTTTCAGTTTTAGTCTTAGTTTTCGTTTACTATAATAATCCTGCTTTGAATGAGAACTGCATAGGTGTAGTTTTTCGGCACATAGCTTCTTCTGAGATGGGTAAACACTGAGATCAGAATATTTCCTTTCCCTAGGAATGTAGACAGCGACTGGAGCCCTTTGAGCACTGGCCTGCTGCTCAATAACAGTCTTTGCAAGGGCAAAAGCTTGCCCCTGCTCCTCTATGGCTTGCCTTAGGGCTAATGATTGCTCTGCAGGCCTTCTCTGTAGTTCTTGAAACTGCTTTCGTAGATCTTCCATCTCCATTATTACGATGTAGCCTGATACAGGAGCTATACCTAACTATATGTACATTTTTTTGTTTGTTTGTTTTTTAGGACTATCCTGTTTGTGACACCAAAGAAGTAGCGGTCCAACATCAGCCATGTAATAGGGCTCCAAATCTAATCTACTCTGGATAGCCGAGAATACAAAAGAGTCTAAGCCCTTGCCCCTGGCCTACTTTGCCCCTTAAATACCCTGTATTGCTAATGGGTAGCATAAGATTAAATACTTAAATACTAATGTTGAACACAGTTAACCCTGAAACATTCACATTTACCTCCAGTTTACGTTTCTACATGTTGGCAGAATGCTCTTCCTGCACATGTGTCTTAATTTAACTTGAACAAATATCAGTCTTGACAATCATTAAACAGAAAATATGTACGGTTACTCCAGCATCATCTTCATCAGGGATCCAGTGGATGGAGAAGTATCATTGGTTGGCAGGGATAACTGTTGGCCTTTCAAGAACTGCTTCGGGCCCCCATGATGTCCCTCCACACACGCTCACATGTTCTAAACATGTTGATGTATAATAGTTATGTTTATCATATTTAACATTTATGTTAGCATGTTTGAATGTCAGTTTTCCATGCGTTTGGTCATAAACTAAAGTACTGAACAAAGCAAAATTGTAACCTAATGACATTTACAGACAAAATCAGACATCACCAGTTATTAAATTGATTACAGGGGAACATGAGTTAATAAATGGTGTTAATCTCAACATGTTCTCACTCCCGACAGCAGCTTGGTCAGTGCCCTTAAAGTGAAACTCTTGCCAAAAAGCAGCCAGTAGTGGAGCTGCTTAACAGCATAATTCCAAAGAATCGTGCACTTTGTGATAAAAGCGTGAAATTTGGTACACTTATAGCCAAAGACAGTCCAAAAAAAATGTGATACTGGGCCATCGCACATTTTCAATATGGCAGCTGTGGCAGCCATTTTTCAAAATGGCCACCATTGACTATCATTTCCATGTGAATTTTCTTTTGTGTGTTGATTATAATATGATATTGATCATATATTTAACTACATTTATTTACCTCTTTGGAGTTTGCACATGAATGATACAAATACATTTCAAGATGGCCGCCTGACTGGCTTGAAAATCATTACTGCTTCAAAATTGCATGGATTCCTGTGATATGAATGATAATGAGGTCACACATTTTTATGATTAGAAATTCAGGTGGCAACTTTAGTATTTAGCCTATTTGGAACACAATGCAAGATAGGCCTAACTGACAATAGTAACTGTCCAAACATGGGGTCAATTGTGGAAGACTCTCAGCAATCCCCTTCACAGTAACAGAGAGGTGCTGTCTAAGGCAGCTTTTTTGCACTTACACTGCTTAACACAACCCTTCTTACATTTGCAGGAGATAAGTTCATAGCTGGACTGGCCTGCATCAGACATCAGGCATGTCCAAAATGGTTTATAATGACCCTCAGATGCCTTTGACCAGCCCCATCTACAAGGAGAAGGAAGCTCCGGTGTTGACACCAGCATCTGACCTCATACATGGCCTCCTTGATAGACTCCCCTCTTAACATGCTCCTTTAGGGCAGCCTTTGTTGGAGGGATTGACTGCACATTGTGCCTCTTTGCAAATAACTTCCTCCTAGCTTAGTCTATGTCTGTGGATGTGCTAGTTTGATCATAGAGCTGGAATATAAACCTTTCAATAGTTGCCATTACCCCCTATAGAATGTCATGTGGGGCAGAAGACAATTCTAATATTGCATTTGTAAGCTCTGGAAAGACAGCCCACACAGCCCATGCAGTCTTTTTCCCATGCCCAGCAAAGCTTGATACTGTGTCACAGCCAGTCAAAGCATGAAACACTGGAGGAGCATGTGCCTTCTCAGGCCCAAGTGCAGCTGAGATTTCATGGGCTGCTAAGTATTGTAAACTCTTTCCAGTACCAAATGCCAACCAAAGCTCATCCTCTGCCTTTAGACCTTGAGCTGCTGCCACAGCTAGAACCACAACATCGGTATCAACAGTTTGGATCACAATTTTCTAGTGACCATTTTGTACTGCATGGGCCACATGTCATAACATCCAAGTGTCAGCTTCCTCATGTGTGCATGGATAAATTGAGGACTGATCAGCAAGGGGTGGCTTGCTGAGGACAGCAGTCCACCATTTGAAACGTGGTATTAGCATGTTAGCACGTTAACTATTTATGTTGAACAGGATGTTAATGGGAAAATGATAGTAAGGGTTTTTCTAAAATACATTTAATTTATGTATTTTCAAGCCTAAATAAAGCAGACATGGTTCTGCGGTATCTTCCTCCTAAGTAGTCTTATATTAACAGCAATCCACCATTTGGAATATGGTATTAGCATGTTAGCATGTTAACTATTTATGTGGAACAGGGTGTCAATGGGGCAAAATAAGGGTTTTTCTTAAATAAGTTTTATTTATCTAGTTGTAAGCCACAAGTCACATCTGATCTTTTCAATGAATTGAAGGACTTGAAGGCGACATCAACATGTCACTATTTTTGAGACTTAGGTTTTTGGGAAGTTTAAGGAAAAAGATTGAAATTAAAGTGAAACTATAGCCAAAATGCAACCTAGGCTTTTTTTGCAAATGTATATGAGTCAAACCTTTGTGTAAAAGCATAATTACGACAAAGAGGCACTTTTAAGATTGACCATATTTTCGTTTTCAGCTCAAACTCATTTTCAACGGGAGTGCATGGGACACTTTTACGCTAGCATCAAAATCGCAGGGCACAGGTATTTTCTTGCTCTTTATACTACTGCACTAGAGGGGCAGGGGGTAAGTGGGTAAGTACAATGTCAAACTCAGAAGCACAGGGCCACTGACCAGACTGCTGTATTTGACACACTGGGAGTGAGAACGAGCTGGACAATCCATACAATATTTGCTAATTTCCCCTGGATAAAATTGATGGACCTGCTGACTGACTGATTTAACAAACTGATGACCATTGCATTTCCTAGAACTGCATGCATGGCTGAAAAACTTACATGACTCCAACTACTAAGACCAGAGAAGTTTAGGTTTTAAAAAGTTCCATCAACTGCTAATATCAGCATACATTTACACTTTGTTTCACACTGATCCCAGTGGGTGCATCTATGGTACTGGGGAGAAACATTTGATTAGCAACAACCCAGTCAACTTACCAGCATCAAACCAAACACTAACTTAAGTCAAGGGTGTTCCACCAAATGATGCGTAAAATTATTACATTATTACATTTAAACTGAACTAACTAATACCATCCAGGAATTTGTTCATATCAATGTCTGGGCCAAAACAAATTTGAGGGGAAAAAAATCTGTGGCTTGGCTGTTTGGGTTCTGCTTGTTATCTGGTTTTAATGTAAATACCTTTTTATTGTTCCAGATGTCTAAATGAATTATTCAGTCATTTGAAAATAAGGCTCTTCATCTTCTTTCTTCTCTTGTTTGCATTCCTGGCAGCCATTGAAACACAGAGCACCAGTTCAGAGGAGCTCGTCCCCAGCCCGCCATCACCACCGCCCCCTCCCAGAGTCTACAAGCCCTGCTTCGTCTGCCAGGACAAGTCCTCTGGATATCACTATGGTGTCAGTGCTTGTGAGGGCTGCAAGGTAGGACTCAAATGCCTCCTTAGTTTTTCCTCTGTGGCACTTAGACAAAGAGCCTTTTTAACTCGGAGTAATTATTAAATGCTTATGCAAATTTCACACAACTGGCTTCATTGAGCCCTTTTAATACTGCAGTACCCCTTTGGACAAAAAACAAACACCTGCTAACATCTGGCTTTTGACTTAATGTGAGTGTGTACGATTGGCATTTACTCCCACATCAACTGACTCTGCAGTAGTCACTGGTGTTTATTGGCTCCCACTCTGATGAAAACACAACACCTGGATGGACTAGCTAATTATCACCCCTTGTTGGGCCCGATGATCTCTGTTCAATCAGCTTGAACATCATTAAACCCTAAATAACGGGGGATTTTATTGTGAAGAAGTTATAGGAAATTAAACGTACTTGTAATTGAATTAGTGGAGCCACTTTGTGGTGATTCTGATGTAGTACTGCTGGGATCAAGACAAGCACGTCATTGGTTGAATACACACCTTGAAGCAGGTAGCTCTGCTGGGCTGCAGATATAAGTCAAACCTTGAGTTTGAGATTGTTTATAATTGAAGTTTATTAAATTGAAAGCGTAGTGCTGAACATGTATCTTTGTGGCAATTCTTATAAAAATTTAAATTGACTTATCATAACTCTTAATGTCACAAGTTTTTATAAAAATAATAATAACTAGAACTGCAAGCAGTTATGAATGGGGGCCAAGCCAAGTGACTCGGACCCCGCGCACCGCAGAGCCCACGGAAGTTGGCCCCAAAAGATGACGAGCTCGGGCAAAAGTTAGGAAACAGGCCAACTTCTGAGCCGTGGTATTCGCTGTAATGGGAAGTGCACCAGAAGTGCAAAAGGCTGAATGTGTGCCGATTTGGATTTGTTGTAATAAGCCACGCCCACATTGACCAGTCATGATCACCTTCAAGATATGGCCTCAGGATTAGCCCTACATCATACGACCAAATTTCCTCAAAATCGTTGTAGCCGTTCAAGAGATATAAACTTCCCATATTTTTAGTGCCCCCTAGTGGCCAAAATTCACCAGATTCGGCAACCAAGGATCTCAAACTTGGTGTTTATAGCATTTAGTTTGACCAAGATATCAAGCAGTTTACATTTTTATAGCTAGCTACAGAAATTTGTGAAGAGTGGACGTGCCAAGTTTCACGCAGATCGGACAAAATCCCATGGAGGAGTTCAAAAAAGTAGGTTTTGCATATGTGGCAATTTAGCGAACGAAATGTGTAGCAGAAGTGGGCGTGGTCTATGTCAGAAAACCCAGCTCTATTCAGAGAACATATGGATATAAGGTTTGCGAGCGTGTTATTAAAAATGTGGAAGTTACAGACAAAAACGCGATTGCATCCATTATAATATAATAATAATAACTTTATTTATATAGCGCTTTTTAAAAACAGAGTTTTACAAAGTGCTTTGACAAGACAATGCACAATTTGTGGAAGACAACAGATGTGAGGGAAGTAGTCGAATAACATAAGTAAGAATAGGAAAAAAAAAAAAAAAAAAAAAAAAAAAAGGGGTTAAATCAACAAAATAGGAACAACAATGTAGTCAACTCAGACGGTAGGAGCAAAGTAAAAAGAAGACGTCACATAAAAGCAAGCCTATAAAAATGTGTTTTAAGAAGAGATTTAAAAGAGGTTACTGATCCTGCAAGCCTTATCTCCTCAGGCAGGGCGTTCCAAAGTCGAGGGGCCCTGATGGCGAAGGCACGATCACCTTTGGTTTTTAACCTTGACTTTGGAACGGTTAGAAGGCCCCCGCCTGAGGATCTAAGGCTGCGCGCTGGCTCATAAGGAGTTAAAATGTCTGTTATGTAACTCGGGGCCAGCCCCCCAAGTGCTTTAAAAGTGATCAGTAAAATCTTAAAATCAATTCTAAAACGGACAGGGAGCCAATGAAGGGAAGCTAGAACAGGGGTATTGTGGTGTCGTCTGTTAAAACCGGTTAGAAGCCTAGCTGCAGAGTTTTGTATTAATTGGAGGCGAGAGAGTGATTTGTGGTTGATACCGGAGAGAAGGGAGTTACAGTAATCTAGTCTGGAAAAAATGAAGGCATGAATGATTTTTTCCAGGTCGGGGGGTGAGACCATATGCTTGATTCTGGAGATTGATCGTAATTGAAGAAAACAGGACTGGACGAGTTTCCTTACGTGCGGGATGAAAGAGAGTTCTGAATCGAATTGGACACCAAGGTTTCGTGCAGTGGGTTTTATGTTGGCGGACAGTGGACCGAGGGCTTGGTGAAGAAGGCTGGTATGGTCTGGGGGGCCGAACAGTATGATTTCAGTTTTTGAGCTATTGAGTTGTAAGAAATTTAGAGCCATCCAATGTTTGATGTCTGTGAGACAGTGTAAGACAGCAGCTAGGCTTCCAGGGTCACCGGGCCTCAGCGGGAAGTATATTTGTGTGTCGTCAGCATAACAGTGGAATGAAACATTATGGTTTTCAATGATCTGGCCGAGTGGGAGCATATAAATAGAGAATAAAATCGGACCTAAGATAGAACCTTGCGGTACACCACAGGTAATGGGCGTCGTAGTTGAAGAATAATTACCTGTGGTGACCGAGAAGGATCTATCTAAAAGGTAAGAATAAAACCAACTAAAAGCAGTACCCTTAATGCCAACCCAGTTTTTCAGGCGGTCTAGTAAAATGGCATGATCGACTGTATCAAAGGCTGCACTTAAATCTAAAAGGATTAAGATAGCACTCTCTCCCCTGTCGGCTGCTAAAAGAAGATCATTTGTGACTTTGAGGAGGGCAGTTTCTGTACTGTGTAGAGATCTAAAACCAGACTGAAACTTCTCAAAGATGTTATTATGTGACATAAAAGATAAAAGTTGTGTGGAAACCACTTTCTCTAAAACCTTTGATAAAAATGGCAGCTTAGAGATAGGCCTAAAATTGTTAAGAACAGAGGGGTCAAGGTTTGGTTTCTTTAAAAGAGGTTGGACCACAGCATGTTTAAAAGAGTGTGGAAAAATGCCACTGTTAAGAGAGCTGTTAATAATGAATAAAATACTGGGTCCAACAGTGTCAATAACCTCTTTAAGAAACTTCGTGGGGATAAATTCAAGGCTGCAAGTAGTTGGTTCCATGTGTGATATGACTTTGGTTAAAACGGGGAGTAAAACTGGTTCAAAACAGCTAAAAAGACTATGGATGTCTCTGCTAGTTTGTAAAATTTGGTCCGGGGGGGTAATGTTCTGCCTTATATTGGTGACTCTGTTTTTAAAATAGTTTAAAAAGTCCTCACACCTTTCTTGAGAGTCATCAGTAAAAGGAGGGGGGGATGGGGTGGATACAGACTCTATGACTTTAAATAAAATCCTGGGGTTGGAGTGATTTGCTAAAATTAAGTTGGAAAAAAAGGTTTTTCTTGCTTCTTTAACTGCGTTTTGGTAGTTTACCATGGAATCTTTCCAAGTCTGATAAAACACATGTAAGCCTGTCTTTTTCCATCTCCTTTCATTTCTCCTGCAGTCTCTTTTTAGTAGTTGAGTGGAGCTGTTTAGCCAGGGCTGCAGTGCTCTATTTGTTTGTTTTTTGTTTTTGTAAGGAGCGATGGAGTCCAGGACAGGCTCACAGGTTTGGTTAAAAAGGGAGACCAGCTCCTCTGTGTTAGAATTGGAATTAAAAGCAGTTAAAGAGGCAGTAAAAAGCTCTGAAAACTTGTTAACGGAGTTAGGGTTAAAAACTCGACTGCGAGCTGGTTTGCTGTGATTAAAAGGTGTTTGGGATAAAATCATATTAAATAAAACGGCTTTATGATCTGACACACAAATATGCTTGGTAGAGAGGTTATCTGGGCTGATGCCACTGAACAGAACCAGGTCAAGAGTGTGACCCTTTGAGTGTGTGGGCTCTTGTACCGCCTGAGTGAGGTTAAAAGAATCCAAAATATCCATAAAATCTGTGGTAAAAGATTGAGGAGGGCAACAGACATGTATGTTAAAATCACCTAGAATGAGAATTTTGTCATATTTTGACATAAAATGCGATAAAAGCTCTGCAAACTCCTGAATAAAAGCTGAGTTAGGTTTAGGCGGTCTGTAGATAATTAAAATAATAACTGGCACTTTGCTGTGCACCATAAATCCCAGGTGTTCAAAAGAAGTAAAACTAGTTTCTAAAATGGGCGTGCATTTAAAATTTTTTCTGTAAATTACAGCAACCCCCCCTCCTCTGCCAGACAGCCGAGGTTGGTTGAAGTGAGTGAAATCAGGGGGGGTTGCTTCGATAAGAGGACTAAAATCTCCCTGAGATAGCCATGTTTCTGTGAGGATAAAAAAGTCTAGATTATTAGAAGTTATAAAATCATGGCATAAAAAGGATTTGGTGTTGAGGGATCTGACATTTAAAAGACCAAAGTTTGCGGGGATACAGCTAGAGGCAGGAGGTGGCAGAGCTTGTAGGGTGACTTGGATTAAATTGTTACGGTCAACCGACCTCCTGGCTCGGTTTTGGTCACGTGATCTGATTGTCCAGAGGGAGCGGATGGCGCAGCTGCTGTAATCAACAGAGTGAGGAGTGATTGTAAGGTGATTTGCTTTGAGCGTGGGAGACGGAGGAAAGGAGAGGGCGGGAGGACAGGTGTGCGTAATGGCAATTAGTCAATCGTGTGCATAACGCACCGCGTGCTGGAGTTTGGCAGCGAGCATGTGGCATCCCAACATGCTCAGGTGAAGACCATCTCGCCCAAAAAAGGATGGACGCTCCCAGAACAAGTCAAAGTTGTGGATAAAGCAGATGTTATGTGCTGCGCAGACGGATTGGAGCCAGGTGTGGAGATAGAGAATCCTGCTAAAACGAACATCGCCACGGCCAATTGTGGGGAGTGGGCCAGAGATAAAAGCAGACTTTCCAGAGTTATTAAGAAGATTAAAAAGTTGGAGAAAGTGAACTTTTGTTATCTCCGATGGTGAGTGGGTGGTGTCGTTCGTGCCGCAATGAACAATTACTTTTGTAATTGTTGAGGGCGCAGACTCCAGGATACCTGGAAGTTTTTCCAGGATGTCGGCGGTGGTGGCGCCTGGGAAGCAGTGAGTGACCGCATTCGCGAAACGGATGTGCCGGATGATGGAGTCGCCAACGATCAGGGCAGTAGGGGGGAAGAGAGGAGTGGGTTCCTGATTCACAGCAGTGTGGGAGTGGGCAGGAGTAGCAGTAGCAGTAGCAGTAGCGGCGGAGGAGGATAGGAGATCCACAGTGGCTGCCAGAGCTCCAGGTGTGGGGCTGTGATCCAGTTTTGGAGACGGCTCTTCCGGTGGCTGAGGGCGAGGACCACCAGAGCGCCTGTTGACAGCATCCCTCAGCAACCTGCGGCGGAAGGAGGAGGACTTCCCCGCCTGATTGTTCTGCTGAGTGGAGGCCGACTGTTCGCCACGGACCACATCCGTCCAGAGCGGCAGGTGTGTGGACCGGTTAGGTGGAAAACTGGCAGAGTCCTTGGGTCTGGCTCCAGACCTGAGCCACGAAGCGGCCGGAGCTAGGAGCGCCGTCACCGCAGCTACCGCCGGGGGAGTCGACGCGTCAGATGGAGAAGTTTTCACCGCTGCAACCGCTGCTGCTGCTACCGTAGCTGGGACGGCGTCCGGTTCCATGTGAGGGGAAAGAGGAGCACCAGCCCCTGGGACGGCATCGGTCGGAGGGGCATCAACAGGGCTAACAGGGACATCAGGTGGTAGCATGGCAAAGCGGTTAGTAAGGTTGAGGGAAGGAGGCGAGGCGGTGCGAGGACGCACCCCTCTATCTTTGCAGACTACCAATGACCAGGGGGCCTGTGAGCTGGGGGTTGAGCACGAGGAGGGCCTGTGACAGGGTGGTGAAGGATCCCAGTGGATGGTGTCAGCGAAGGCCGAGTTCATGGAGGAGATGATCTTGGACTGCGTGGCAGCGGTGTCGATGAAGTCGGAGAGCAGAGAGTCTTTTTTCCGGAGCTCGTCTGAGAGTCGTCTGATGTTCTCGGTGAGGTGAGTGATGTGTTTTTCTGCTATTCGGCAATCATCGCAGGAGGTGGTTGTGGATGGTGGGGTGCGTGGTGCCATGGTTGGAGCAGATGGTCGCTGTGAAAGACAGAAAACAGCTACGGCAGCAAGAGTGTTTATAAAGGCCTATGCCTGTTTGGCTAGCAGCTAGCTGGGTCGCTGGTGTGATAAGTAGCTTCAGGCAGGCAGTGGAGACTTACACACGAAGACTCCAGTTGGAGTCCACGGCGTTGGAGGAGAACATATAGCAGACAGTTGAGGTGGAGGAAGGAGGCGAGACTTACCGGCACGGGCCCAGGTATTGGGCCCGATGAGGTGGTTAGGTGTCCGGTAAGCTAGCTGGTTGTCAGCTGTCAGGGATTTTCCTGCTGCTGCTCTGCTGCTGCTGCTCTGCTGCTGCTGCTCTGCTGCTGCTGCTCTGCTGCTGCTGCTCTCTCCATTATAGCGCCACCTAGTGGAGTACATATGCAATTTTTGGTATGGAAGAACTGTGTCCTATTCTTTATGTACCATATACATTTCAAAGCTCTCAGCATAATAGTTTGGCTGAAGTTAATGTTTGCTGTTTATCTTGTAATAAGCCACGCCCACATTGAGCAGTCATGACCGCCTTCAAGATATGGCCTCAGGATTGGCCCTACATCATACCGACCAAATTTAGTAAAAATCGGTGTAGCCGTTCAAGAGATATAAACTTCCCATACTTTAAGTGCCCCCTAGTGGCCAAACTTCGCCAAATTCGGCTCATCCCTTCCCAGTCTCATGGCAACCAAGGATCTCAAATTTGGTGTTAATAGCATTTAGTTTGACCGAGATATCAAACAGTTTACATTTTTATAGCTAGCTACAGAAATTTGTTCGTTAATAATTTCCGCATTTTTTTACCCAGCAGAATTCTTTTGATAACTTTAGATCAGGTCCAGCTGAAGAGTGTACGTGCCAAGTTTCACGCAGATCAGACAAGATCCCAAGGAGGAGTTCGAAAAAGTATGTTTTGCATATGTGGCGCTTTCGCAAACGAAATGTGCAGCAGAAGTGGGCGTGTCCTATGTCAGAAAACCCAGCTCTATTCAGGGAACACATGGATATAAGGTTTGCGAATGTGTTATTTACAATGTGGAAAAACCCTCCAAATTGCAGTGCCCTTCCTTGCAGGGTTTAGCCTGCAGCACCACTTTTAGCCGGAGAAAAATAAAAAATAAAATCTTTACAATTACAATAGGGTTACTAGCACCGCTGGTCCCTCGGCCCCTCGGGCTTGGCCCCCTAATATTTATTGTTAATTTGGTTGTACTGTTCTTTAAGACATGACAGTACCTCCACTCACCATTAGTCATGACATTCTCAAATGTTTTGACTTTTAGAAATTCCCTCCAAAATGATCCCTGCCAGAACTAGTCTGTCTCCTCCCACTTATAGCATCTGTTGCTTGGTATCCGCTAACACACCCTGTATGCACATAGATACAGTATATAATATAAACAATATTCAATAGTCATTTAATAGGCTGATGTGTATACTGTACCTTTTAAAAGCAGAACTAAACTATGAGGTATTACAGGATATAAATGTAAAGCAGCTGAAAACCACAAAGTAAATCTTTACATTACTTAGTGGAAATAGTCATGGATTACAGTAATACCTTCTTGAGAACTGCACATATATTCCTTCCAAGGCGATGGAGTTTTCTCCCATGTAGCCAGACTTTGGTGTGATGTCCTCTCTCCTCCCCTCTGTAATTGAAGAGGTGGTATGCCTGGAATCCTTTGGAGTTTTTGGCCCAGAGGGAGGTGGTGATCAGCTTGCTCACTAGCCTCTAGGTAAAATCAAGTTTTCCAATGACTCCCATGCTGTTTATGTGTTAGTATTCATCATCGTAAAGGTCTGTGATGACCTCTGACCTAGCTGCTCAGGCCTTTGTTAAAGGGAAACCTATACTGTAATAAATGATGGAATTAATCTGTGCTGCTCATAAATTGACAGAGATGGCAAAAGTACCCAGATACTTTACTTGAGTAGAAGTAAAACTACCTGTGTAAAAAACAACTTAAGTAAAAGTGAAATTACTGATCCAAATATTCATTCAAGTAAAAGTAAAAAGTACGGGCTCTGAAATTTACTCAAAAGTATTATTAAAAGTAAAAAGTATTTCTATTGCACGATTCACTGCAAAGCTAATAACCACACGATAATTTAGATGGAATCCATTTAATCAATGTTATTGTTTGAACAAACACAAGATGTATCCTAATGTACTTTACCATAGTCAATTGTAGGCATCTGATTGTACACGTCAGGTTCACACATCACACTTCTGAACATTAAATTTTGGACCAGGATTTGCCTCTAAACTGTGGTGTCACAAATCATACTCGTAGGCCAAACTGTTAATCAACCTTTTTAATTGCACATCAGGCAACAATACTACTACTATAACACATACTAGACCCCTATCTTCATCTCTCTACACTACATCACCCCATCCCTCTATGTGAGTCTAATGTGAAGGCAGGGTAAACAAATCTACCAAAATTGTTTGTTCAACTTCAAGAGAAGAAGGTCTTCAAAGTTCTTGGAACATGGCTTAGCCCTCTTGGGTCTAAAAATCATTCCTGCTGTGCTAAAAAGCCTCTCACTGGCAGCTGAGGCAGGTAGTGGTGTGTTTAGCTTAAGAGACAGGTGGCACACAGATGGAAACGTTTTCAGGATGTCCATGGTATCCAGTTGGACTGGCCAGGTAGGACTCTAGTTGCTTGGTGTTACCGTCCTGTTGATCCGTCTGCTTGATTGTCGAAAAGAAGTCCTCAGACGACTACAACGACGCAGAGTCACCTGACTGCCCTCCACTACTCTGCTCCTTCAGGTGGGTTTGGATGTAGTTGAGGCCTATGGGGGATACAAAACCAAATGAAGAAACATAATTAGCATAAAAGAGAAGGGGATGGAGAGAGAAAGGAGGGGCCGGGAGCAAGGGAGGGTGAGGAAACAAGGGAGTAAGGGATGGAGGTATGGAGGAGGCAGGGAAGGGTTGTGGGGTTCTAAGTGGTACGTGCAACAGTCGGTTAAGATCCACTTTGTTTGAATATACAAAGAGATGTGAGGGTAGTGAGTTTTAGGGTGTTAAACATATTAAAAATAGCATAGTATTAAACAAAAATAAAGTGATGCAGCACATACCACATTTAAGGATGCCTTCATCAGTGGTCCAGCGTGTTCTGAATTTGGGGACAAGATTGGCAGCAGCAATCAGCTCTGATTCAGCTAGCATCTCTCCAAAGCGACGTTCAAGTCCTGCTAGAAGAGCGTTCACCAAGGGCCCACAGTACTTGGAAGTGGTGTGAAGGTTGTGGAGCTTGGACTTGAGCAGTGTGATGGTGGGTACCAGCCAACCTAGCTGCACGTTGGCCTCTCCCTGAAGAAAGGCTCCTCCTACCCAGATGCTCCACTGAGAGATTTAGGAGGTCCTTTGTTCCCACAGCAATCAGACTCTTTAACAAGAGCTGTTGATATGTTGTATCTTATGCTGTTGTTGTGAATTATGCCCTTGTTTATAACTTATGATGTTGGTTGTTGTAACTTATGCTGGTGATATTGCTGTGATTGTTGTGTCCTTCCAGTGCCTATGTATGGTGCAAACCTATTATTTGTTGTTGTAGTGTGTGGTGTACTGTGCTCTGTCTTCAGTATCAACTGTCCTGTTGATGTATGTTGTTGTGTGTGTGGTGGCTTGGTGGCAAATGAATTTCCCCTTGGGGATTATTAAAGTGAAATCAATCAATCAATCAATCAATCAATCAAAAGAAGGCCGACTGCCTTTGCAACTGGGCTCATGGTCTTTGCGTATTCCGTGAGAAATGCAATCTCGGCAGGAGTGAACCTGAGAAACACACAGACACAGAGACGCACAAAACCATCAATGTCTAGGCAGTCAAACATGTTTGCATGGAGCAACAATGCCCACAACACCTAAAACTATCCAAGGCAGGCAGTTATTGTTGTGCTCTTTGTAACAAGTGCATTATGGCATTATGCCTAGTTCTACTCCCTGTTAGGCCACTAGGTGGCACAATAAGTGAGCACTACAAGTTATCACGCATTCTTCAGTGCAGGTAGAAGAACAGCAGTGATGAGAGACTGTATCACCTGAAAAGATGGTGAATAAAGAAGCTAGCTGCTCATGTTGATTCTCTCCTGCATGTTTACTTACACCAGCCAACCCTACAGTTAGGTGTTAATACAAAGTAAACTTACATCGGAATCTTCAGCGCACTGCTGACCGCTGCAATGGCTGCTTCTCCTAGCTCCTTAATGATTCGTACAATCCGCTCAATAGCATAGAAGAGAGAATTCAACCTTGTAACAATAAAAAAGGATACATTATATTTGTTTAGTGCTTTACATCTGAAACAGATTCAAAGGGCTGAACATATCTCAAAGTGCAAAGTGTACCTTGTTTCACAGGGCCTGAGGAGCTGTAGTTTGCAGTGCTCTTCAATGATCTCTGAAGCTGTGGTGGATCTGCTGCTCTTGTTCCAGAGAGCCTGGCACTTTGCAAATGATGATCGCTGCTTTGACATCAACTGTGGCCACCTGTTAATATCAAAGGACCGTGTTGGAAATAAGTGTTCACACTTACATGTCAACCCTTGGATTACCGTTTTCACTCAATCCATAAACTCAATCAATCACCCACCAGGTTCAAAAGGTGACAGGCACACCGATGGTACTTTGGCAGCTGGTATTCGAGCCCATCATCCTGCTTCAACAAGGGACCGGCTTCAACGGACTCAACCATGTCCTCTTCACCGTCCTCTTCTCCTGCTTAATAAAATAATAAAATATTAACTGCATTCATAGGGTGCTTTTCATTACCCCCAAACACTGGACAATAGCTATGTCATCATCACAAACCAATGTGTAACACTCACCTGATTGATCTGGCTCTGCCCTGAGTGGTTCTGCGTTGTTGTTTTCATCTTCAGTGACACCATACCCTCGGAAGGCTTTCACAAAATTGGAGCCACTATCTGTCGTCGTACATTCAATCTTGTCTCTGATGTTGAACTCTAGACAGACAGACGGATAAGAGAGAAGGCAGGCAGATACGGTATTGATCCCACAGGAAATTCAAGTTCGCAGTAGCTAGGGAAAATTCACAGACACATACAAATGAATGCACACATTAGAAGTTAAGGAACCAGATATTCAAAGTTAAAAGTATTGTATTAAAATGTGAGTAACAAACCTATACATTTTAACTGAATTGGACTTAAGTAAAATACTACTAAACCTACCAATAGCCTACATACCTGTATGTATTTCAGTCAGAGCATCTGCGAGTGCAGTAAAGTTGTGTGGCCCTTTCAGTTGCTTGCACGCTAGTGCAGCAGAGCACCTCTGCAGACTTGTGGGTTGTATCCAGTGTGCTGTGACACCGATGAAGCCCTTTCTATGTGCTGTCCAGCAATCTGTAGTGGTTCCGATGAACTCGACATAGCGTGTTGCAACCTTGAGATTTTTTTTCATCTCCTGTGTTGCTTTTTCAATCTTGCTTTTCATCGTATTACGAGCCATGACCTTTGCATTTGGTTGCAGGTGATGCACGAGACGTTGGAAAGCCTCCTCCTTAACAACACTCAGAGGGTGCAGGCCCTGAACTACAAAGTCAACGATATGATTATCCACACTTTTCTGTGACACGTGCCTGCCTTCCCAAAGTTTCACCTGCTTGGATGCTTGGTCCTTAGGTTCTTCGTTGTTCTTCCTTTTCAGGGTTGTGAGCTTTGTATACCTCTCCAGGTGTCTCTCGTGTTTTCTCTAGAGGGACAAATGTAGGAGAGCTGCAATTAAGTCAAGTGATACAAACGTATGTGAGTCGGGGGCGGCATTGCCTTCAGCCTTCCAACCTTACGTCAGCCTTACGTCATAACGTTACAGCTGACTAGCGCAAAAAAAATGTGCGATTTGGGCCGTTTAACTGGTTAGGCAAGGCAATTTTATTTGTATAATCCGTTTTTACAAACAGTTTGTCTCAAAGGGCTTTACATGGCATCATAACAACATCCTCTGCCGTTAGACCCTTACTTGACTGAGGAAAAACTCCATAGAAAACCCTTTTAACAGGGAAAAACTGGAGAAACCTCAGGGTGAGCAACAGAGGAGGGCTCTGTGTCCGTGTGTGTGTGTCTGCTTGTGTGTTTCCGTGTGGTTGTGTGCGCCCGTGTGTCCGTGTGTTGATTGTGTGCTGATTGCTGTTTGTTGGTATCCCTGGTCATTGCAAAAATAAACAGTAGCCTGGCTGTTGCAAATATGCGCCTGGTTCTTATAAACGCCTGGGCTCCAAGTTGATTTAGCATATTAAAATGGTCATATAGGGTAGTCTGATAACGGTGGCTAGCTAGTTAACTTAGCCTAGACCTAGCCTAACCAGCCCAATTTAGCACAACATTACTAGCTAACGCAACGTTAACACATTAGCTAGCCTTAATGACTTACCTGTATGTGTTTCCTGAGGTTTGACGGAGAGTTCTTGAATGCCAACACTTCATGGACTTTAGGTTTGCATAAGACGCAGCACATTCGCCAAGAATTATTCTTAAACCCCACAAACTCGAACAGTTCTTTTAAATAAGGCCATGGGTGCTCCTCGACTGGCTGCTCCGCAGTCTCTTCTTCGCATTCCTCTCCATTGTCCATTTTGAACCGTTGCTGGCTGCAGCTGGTGGTGTGATGCGAGAGTTCTGTTTTACTGGCGGACAGACAGCCGTGTCTCTGTCGTGCCTCTTTCAAGATCTTAGCGGGAGCCTGCAGGAGCCTGTAGCAAACACAGGCTACAGGCTGACATGCATACGTCACAGCGCACAGCGTAAAAGTAAAAAGTTGTCAGAAAAATAAATATTTCTAAAAGTCCAAATTACCTGAAAATTATACTTAAACACAGTAACGAAGTATTTGTACTTCGTTACTTGCCATCACTGTAAATTGAATAGTGTAGTATGTACACAACAGCTGAGTTGAGTCTCAATACACATTGATAAATGAGTGAAGAGTCAACATCACATGATTTTCATCACTAATGAAAGGTACAGACAGTAAATAAAGTGAAATCAGTCTCATCCCATCCCTCCGCTCACTCTGCAGAGAGCTGATGTAAAAATAATTCAATTCATAGCAGAATGGCCTTGACTTTTGTAACATCCTGACTCAACAGGATTAAGCAAAGGATGATATTTTTTTTTCCTGTCTTGATTTTCTGTCTCCATAGCGAAGGCATTGTTGTCTGCGGTGCAAGGGGCAAGCCCCTTCTGTTGGATAGATGCAGCCAAGCATGCTGTATAGCTGTAGGCTGTTAGCTAGCAAAAAGAGCCCTTTCCTGCCCAGTGAACGTGCCAATTTGAGCCACAAATAGACTTAAAGACAAAGTGTGTGTGACTCATTTTAGCGATGTGAGTGCACATATACAGCTAAGACCAGCCCAAGCTCTGTACATAACTGTTTTACTAATAAGGATCTGTCCATGTTGATTTATTTTAAGCTCTCACACACAGAACTATCTAATCACTGAGGAGAATTAAGACTAATGCAGAAGTTTTACTTGGAATGGAAGTAATCCAACTTTATACCAGCAAACATTACATTTTATATATAGCCATCAGACACTGGACTCTATCGTCTTTGGCTCCACTGCTGTAAATTCGGTGGGAACTGGCAGGGGTCTATGCTAGCTAGGAAAATACTTAGGATACACCTGTGAATTCTCACTGTAAGCTCCTTTGGGACAAACCATAAATAACAGAATGGAAAGCACCAAGAGAATAATTTCAGGACTGCCTCTGACTTTCTCTCACAGAAGACATGTCAAAGCCAGCACATTCTCACTCCCAACAGGTCAAATACAGCAGCTTGGTCAGTTGCTTTAAGCTTCTAAATGGCTTTACCTACCCCTCGAGTGTCATTTTTAAATTTAAAGGGTTCAGCAGTCAAGTTAGCAATGAATCACACATCATAACCTTCAAACAAATTACTTTTTACTTTTGGTTACACATGGGACATGAGCCACAGTTTCCAGGGGGAAAATTCGCTGTATGACCCATCCATTCATGAACCCTGACCATCCTCTGACTTAAACTTGTCTCACTCTTTAAAGTACTGTGCAAGAGGGACACTTCACAAAATGATGATAGAGGGGAATCTATAGGGTCAAACTTAAAAGCTTAGGGCCACTGACCAGGCTGTGGTTTTGGACATGTTGGGAGTGAAAACAGGCTGGTCAAAGCACAGATGTAAATAAGAAACTGAGTGATGGATGAGTTCCGAGTAGCTGCTTTGGTGTCAGGCTCCCATTATTGTTCATCCTGGCTTAATTCTTGCTTTTACCAAAATGACAAATAAAAATGTCTGTTGTGGCCAAAGTCAGTATGTATTTTTTCACCGGCTTTACTTTATTTCATGTTCTTACCATTTTCTTCTAGCCCAATCCATAATTTAATTATAGTCTTTATTTTTTAAATAACATGTTCGCAAAACTATATAAACAAAAGGAAGCAGTAAATCCTCATGAGAAGCTTGAATCAAGGAATGTTTGGCATTTTTTGATTGCTTGTTAAAATGGTTGTTTATTATTTTTCTCAGTTACCCAGGAACAGACCAAATTCAGCAGCAATGGGAAAAACAGCATTAATGCAGTAGGTAGTGGTGGCACCTTTACCCGTGTTTGGTTCCAGCAGGACTGAGTAAGTGTTGGCCGTCCTTGGCAGATTTGCTGTGTGGACAGGGCTGATTTGAATTGTTAAAACAGTGCAGGCATATGGGCCTCCAGAGGCACATGCATATGCAACAGATGACAGTTTCATCTGTGTTGACCCAAAGTCAAGAAATCTTCCAAAGTCAAAGCATGTGACATCTGTAACAGCGTTGTGAGGCAAACTCCACGAAAGGAACCTTGTGAAAATGTTAAACCTCAAGGAATCTGGTTACAGTTTCTGTAATTTGATCTGAGCATGATGTCTGTACTAGTTCGCTGTCACTGATTCTCTGCTGTTCATTCAAGTGACAACGAATATAAGCATTCTAGACTCTATCATGTTATATTTGACTTTCCAAGTACGAGGAACTGCTGGCTATCAGATATCTATCTTCCCGTCAACCCTTATATTTTGGTCTCATTTCAAGTGTACAGGAGTTCTCATGGAAAAGGGAACTTAAAGGGCTTCTATGGACGAATTAGGAAAAAAATAGTCCAGTGACTAGCAGTTATTTGAAGCAAAACCATGACAGTTTCCTAAACCTAACAAAGTAGTTTTGGTGCCTTTATTTTGAAAGTATAACTGAACATTGCGTGTTTGTTATTACTTAAATTAACCACAGAATGAGACTGTGTTGTTTTCATGGATGGAGGGGAAACAATGAACAGGGACACAGCAGTTCAGTTCCAAGGTTTTGTATGATGTCTGAATTAAATTGTGTACAAACGACCAGGCCATTGTTATATGTTTTCTGAAGTTGTGTACTTACGTTATTCCAAATGTTTCCAACAATGCTTGAAGTCAGATATATCTGAATTTGCTCTCAAGGTAGAGGGGAATTTCACTTGGTCACCTGTTGGACAACATCTGAGAGACTCAAATAGTGAGGAAGGAATTTGGCGGATGAGACTAAACATAACATTAACAAACCTGTAAAACATTACCTCTTCTGTAAACATTTGTGTCTGAGGCAATGGCAGTTGTTTGAAAATGAAGACAACAAAGAAATCTCCCATAGAGAAAATGTGATTGTGATTTTGGGCTATATAAATACTTGAATTGATTCCAATGATCAGACACTGAAATTATTTTATTTTGATTGAGCAACCCCTAGTGGTAGAAATGAAAAACTGTATTAACAGGGGATCAAATGATTTTGTGTAATATCACTTGTAGTGAGACTTATCACCTTACTCTACTGTCCCCTTCAGTTCTACAGTTTTTTTTTATGGTCTTACTCTTTCACCAACCTTGTCAGGCAAATATTTTCTCAGGAGTTGGTAGACACAAACAGATTTAAAAAGAGAGATTGAACATGGCTATTTATCAAGTAAAAGGAAAATCAATTCCAAATGACTAGGTTAACTAGGTAACTGCTTGCTATCAAATTGCGCTCTTAACAAGATGGTAATATGTCAGGGTTTGTATACATGACACAAGTATCTAAAACAAACATGGCTACTAAGGCCATTTTAAACACATATCTTATTCAACTTCTTAACAGCACTGTCATAAATTGATCAATTAATCATAATCTCCTCTGCACATAGAATAAAGATATAGTTGAATGACGTTAAGGACATTCTTCTTATGTCAGAAAAGAACAAAATACCCAAAAGTGCCAGTACATATACAAGGTCTAAAAATGCACTACATAAAAACAGTACTCTGTCCCTGCATTCCCATTCCTTACAACTTTAAAATAGGCAGCAGAATTCCCTGAGAAATTATGAAGCTTATGAATGTGGCACACTCAGGAGGTGGACCTCATACATACAGAAAATCATTACAGTATTTTTTTAATCTGACTCTGTTGGACAGGGAGCCAAACAACATATCACATTGTGGCCTTTTCTGAAGTTGACTTATCTTATTTGGATAAGCCAACAAACATTTAGATATTGGAGAGCTTTGTCCGAATGACAAAGTAAAGTAAATAACAATAATAATAATAATAATAATAATAACAATAGTATTAATAATAATAATAAGAAGAATAATGATAATGCTCTGAGCCCTTCAAATACTTTTATGTTCACATTCAGTAATGTGACAAAAACCTTATACACAGAAAACCTTAAACAAACACAACCTAAACTATCTTTATGACTTGACATCACTAGATGTAAGGTTAGGGAATAGAATGATTATAGGACAGTTTAGAAAATGATATTTTAACATTATTTGCATAAGCCCTAAAATGTCCATAAAAGAAAGACAGCTTGAATCTGTACTCATGTTGTCAGCGCTGACAGGCATTTAGGGACAGGGACAAAACTTTGCGCTGTGAACACTCCTCCCCCTCCCTTTCCCAGTTGTTGGATCCTGAGGCGTTGACACAGCAGGATTAGCTTGATGGAACTGGTTTGACAAGCGGGAGACCATAACCTCTTTGAATAAAACACAATGCAGAATGCTCACAGTGGAAAAGAAACACTCCTCTGTCTGAACCCACAGACCTCATAGCTCAGTTTTTCAACCTCAAACCCACAGGCAGGGATGGACTAGATGAATAAACTGACCCAGATTCACCTACAAATGTACATGTGGTTTCTCAACAAACCAGACTCTTTTTGTTAGAATGTTTCATAATTCCCACTAAAGTTTTACCTGACACTGGGGGCCTGACATAGATATAGGGTATATGTAAGGGATAATGCCCAACGAGGTGTCCATAAACAGGAGTTAATGGACGACGTGAAGTCCATTAACTCCTGTTTATGGACACCTCGAAGGGCATTATCCCGCTTATACCATGGTCACTTGCCAAAGAAAATAAATTAAGTTTTACAGCGTTTTACAATCAAAATATAAAGTTTTTTACAAGCCATAACTAAGTTTCCCTGGTTACACCTGAGGGTTTGACTAAAACCTGGAACAAGCATTACCCTCCCGTAAGGTTCTTATGCAACGAAGACGTTGTTCACTCCCCCAGTAAATAGGACGGACCATAGATACGACTAGGCAACAGGAGATATTCTAGTCTGCTCGGGGATGAGGCAGAAAGCTAGCACTATGCTAGCAAGATTCACAGTCAATAACATTGCGTACGGTTGACAAACAGTAAATATAATTTGACAGTATGCTAGCTAATAAGGCCAGCTAGCTAACCAGTCATGTCATTGTCCCCAAATCAATAGCAAGATTTTCACGAACAAATGATCGGCCGTGTGTAACGCTACTGTGGCTGCAGCCTGAAGTAGAGAGTTGAACAGCGAACGGGATGTGAGATTATTCGCGTATCAGTAAATTTAGAGGGGAAGTGTACTTTCTGCAGCTTGTGTGTTACAGCCGCCACCCTGTGGTGTTCAGAGGATAAGGCACTGAAGGACTGATGGACTGCACTCAGTGTTGGAAATAAAATATTTAGATTTGATATGCCAGCTAGCGCATTGATTTAGAGGTGAACAGACAATTTGACTGGAACTACTTAGTAGTTGTCCATATATCAGGGGTTAATGGACACCCTTCAGCCAATCAGAATCGAGTATTCCCCCAGACCATGGTATAAACAAAAGTAAGGCATGCTCCACCATCCACATAGACAATAGAAAATCCACAAATCGGATATGTTGTATGCAGACTCACAAGGTCTGAGATGAGTGTTACACAGAAATGTGTCAAAGAGATTGAAAACATCAAAGAGTGAATTTAGGAGATATTTACATTTTCTTTTTTTTTAACATCAGTTTTCGAAAATATATGTAAGAATTCTGTATTAAAATATCTAAAAATGACTTGGAGGAACCTTGAGAAACCTTCGGTATCCTCAAGGTAGCAGTGTGTTCCACCTGGTTGCCTGTCACTGCAACTTCCAGGAGAGAGTCATAGAATGACAAAGGAAGTCATTGCTGACAGATCTGATGTGACAGCAGTGGTGGTTTTAAAGGTCGAGAATCTTTGTTTTTGTTTCACATTATACGTAAGAGTGTTCATTCTCCCCAGCAATAACTGTATGTTAGCTTTTAGCTTGATCGCATGCAGTGTGGGTGGCTGCTTATTTGAATTCAAGGTAACACCTCAACACTCAGGTGTCAAAACTACACCTCTGCTGATCAATGCTGCATATAGGTTGATACACAATATCAGTATTAAAAATAAATCCCTGTTTTAATCGCAAAAGTTTAAAAGTATTTGCTGAGCTCACCTCTCGTCTGTAAACAGCTCCAGATCAGAACAGCTCTGAGCAGTTGAGCTCTGCCAATCCCCAATGTCCCCATTGTTTAACTAGTCCTTTAACATCTGTCATTCTTTAGTTGCAGTCACCCTTGTACACACCATGTACCACCTGGGAAAATATCAGCCTCTCCAAGAAGTACCATTATGACTGACAGTAAAATACAAAAGTGTAGATGTACTCTATTCAGCTATTTGTTTGTGCTTTTTGCTCGCAACTTAGCAGGTCCTGTTAATGCTTCAGTAGTCACAAGCACTTGTGCTTGGTTGCCTGTTGACATATCCTCCTCCTAGTAGGCATGTCTCTTCCTGATAGTTCCTATTTGGAGCTTTCGTTTTACCTACACTTACTCGTTATCATCATAGTTTGAGTTTAGCTCCTAGATAATCATGAAAGACATATGCACAAGCGACATGCATGAATGTGACTAGGTAGCACGCTCAAACAAAAATATGACCAACTTGCCTACAAGAAAGTGTTCTAAATCAAAATTTCTGCAGAATTTTGACAGTATTAATCTTGTGTTTTTATATTAACTTATTTAAATTTTAAAAGACATATCTGGGATTCCTCTGTTTACCATTAATGGGAGCCTGCATACCACCAGGCTTACTCGTACCACAGTTCAAGAATAGGGGCTCTATTGGTACACAAATAAAGGTTTTTTTTTAGCATACAATTTGAATTAAATTGGAAAGGGCTCTGAAGGGTTTGGAAGACGGACTCTTCCAGGGAAACTACTCCCCATTTAATAGTCACAGCAGAGTAATATAAAGAAGTGTGAGATTATCACGGCTTTGCTGTAAATTTACATGAATAAACCTGGGCCTTACAAGTCAGCTAGTATTCAAGCAGCTGATGAAAAATATAGTGATTGTGAAGCAGCTGATGGCAACTGACTAATGCAAGAGCATTTTCAGCACACTATGCATGATTTTGTAACTTCAATACAAGAATCGAGAGACATTACATTTTGGATATGTATAATGGCTAAATCTGCCATTGAACAGCTCCACCCTCACACTTTTGTTCCAATTTTGTTGCAATTTCTTGTTTAAATCATTGGACTTATTTTGAAAAGCGCGAACAGGGGCAATCTTGTGGAGTTGGTGCATGCTTTTGCAGAGTTTGACAACAGTCTTGCAAAGCACTTGGGCTCATCAACAGTCTTCAGCGGTATGTCAAACACCATACAACATGACATCATCAAAAGCACTGTTCACATTATCCAGGATGAGACTGATAAAGAAATACGCAAGTCCCCTGTCATTGCTGTACAAGTGGATGACTCGTCAGATGTGGACAGGACAGGCTTGTCAACTTGGCCAAGATATCCAATGACTCTGTTGTTGTGGAGGACCTAAAGGCCAGTGGGAAGTTCTGCGACATGGTATATGATCACTTTGCCACCATGAGAGACAGGAGAATGGCCTTCCTCGTCAAATAGGGTGAGCGTATTGCTTTTTTTTTTTCTGTGCACAGCTTAGTAGTTACTGAACTGCCCAATTAGTTGTTTTTTTTTTATGAGATTATAGTCCTTATTGTGTCTTGCTTGCTTTGATTAAGCAGCATGTGAGTCCACTGAAGTTGTTTATTGTTGTTGTTTATGTGGAGAAAATGAGCACCATGGACACAGCCGTGATGGGCCATCTAAATACAGTATGCACATGTCAGGTGTGCTGTTTATAGCCACTGGTACTGGGTTATTGTGTTGCTGTATAATGAACATTTATATATATATATATATATATATATATATATATGTATATATGTATATATGTATGTATATATATATGTATGTATATATATATATATGTATATATATATATATGTATATATATATATATATATATATATATATATATATAGAGAGAGAGAGAGAGAGAGAGAGAGAGAGAGAGGAGACTTTCGGGGCCTGTCCGGCACACTTTTGTCAGGGGGTGAGTGTCACGTCGAAACGGTGCATGCGACTCTTGGGACTAATGGTAGCAATGGCACAAATAGTCCCTTCTTTAGGTACAGCGTTACCTCGTTAGTCTTGGGCCCCACCCACAGATGCAGCTGCCAGCCAGAGTGTGAGTCACCAGTGTGTTACTTTTGGCTCTCCACTGGTAGAGACACCCAAGCAATCTTGCCAGATGGAGCAGGCTGGGCACCTGTTACTGTTAATCTGTTAAGTGTTAGCCCTGTCCACAAGGGTAGCATACTCATATCATTGGCTGCATTTCAGTTATATGGATCTTACGCAATCCTGCTTTGTCTGCAGCAACAGTTAAACAGGGGGAAGGCTCAGTTAACCCATACAAGTATGGTGGCTGCCATTAAAGCAGCCCATGTGGGGCAGTGCAAGCAGTGCCCTGCTAGCCATTTTGGTGCCCGAAGCATAATTCCTTCATGATGCCCAACCCCGAGAAAAAAAAGTTTGTTTTTGCCAGTTTAACTTTTTATTACCAAACATATAACTCAATACCAATAACACAATAGCAGCATCACACTGTAACACCTAAGAACAATAAAACAAAAAAGGAAAATCAACTTTGTAAACACAGTACACAGAACAGGTCACACAGGTCTCTACATTGTCACCTGCTGATGGACTCTCAATGACAGGACTTGTGCTTTCAGAGGTGGTGATTCTCTGCTGTGTATCTATCCCTAAATTGCTGGTTGAGGGTGGTTGATCAGGGCTTGGTACTGTTGTGGAGTCTACAGACCTGCTGGCCAGCTGGGGTTGATGTGTGCCTGAACTACTTATAGATGGTTGCTCATCATCTGTATCTTCCTCTTGGCTAGCTGTAGCAGTAATACTAAAAGTCTGTGTTCTTCAGACTTCAATTTATCAAGAGCCATTTTCTGTCCCACTGCACATCCGAGACCTCACCTAATTTGTATGAGAGACTGTAGCCTACATTCTGCGGAATTCTACTGAATGAGGGGTACCATTGTTGCTTTCTTGAGCAATTAAATATATGTCTTGTTCTGCCTGTTGTGTGATTTAAATGCCTAAAAGGTGCCTAACATTTCTATACTAAAATAATATCTGCATTATGATTATTATGACTATGATGATTTTTTATTAGGCTATTTTTGGTGCCCCACGGTTGTAGCCTCATTGCACATCATTTGAAGGCTGCCCTGAGACTCTGGGCTCATGTTTAAGCCCCTGCAGTTCCACCTTGGGTCCTCTTTTGGTCCTCGATGCTCTGTAATGAGCCCCTTGAGCGGAAGAGCTTGAAATCGCAGGCACTGACAGCATTTCTGCTGGCAGGGATACATGCAAAGGGTATCATGGATATCAGTCCATGAGGGTCTATGAAGGTTTAAGCCGTAGGATGGGGGAGCAGTGCTGGAACACAACCCAGTCCTTCTCCCCAATGTTTTCTCAATTTTAGAGCTCAAACGGGTGATTGAGCTTTATCCTGTCTTAGCCCTCAAACAGATGGAGCAGAGATCATCCCATCATTGCCCTGTGAGAGCACTAGGAGGCATACAAGGCTACCAGACCAACTGCTGGTGTTCTTCACACATGAGTGTCTGGGTAGAACGTTGTCAAAGGCTAGTCTGTCACTGAATCACAGATGTGGTCCACCCAGCCCACAGCTGGCAGGAGTGCCAGTGCAGCCTGGAGTATGGGCACACTCTAGCTGCAGAGTTGCCACCTACTGGACACTGTGTGCTAGGCAGCTACTGGTCATCTACATTCACGCGATTCTGCATACTGATCGTGGCTGCATCCACTCCGTTTCAGGAAATGGTTTTGTGGGCTACCTAGTAGTAGGTGCGACCTGCGGTTCCCAACGGCTGGCCCTCCTTCAGCAGCTTGTGCTGGGAGTAGAAGTTAGATTCTCTGCCCGAGCCCGCAGGCCAGGGTTAGGGCTGGGCTGGGCTGGACCCTTGATCAAGCATTCATGGGTTTTTTTTTCTTGTTTTTTTTTTTTAAATAACTCAAAATAATGACTGTATTTCCAGCTAGAAAATGTGCATCTCTCTTCTCCCTCCATTGTTGTATGTGTTTGTGTCACTGTGTGGTGTTACAAGCAGTGTTGGGGCTCGTTACTCAAAAAAGTAATATATTACACATTACACATTACTCTCAAAAATAGTAATGCCTTACATTACATGATTACTGCCTGGAGAAAGTAATTAGTTACATTACTCGTTACATTACTCGTTACATTCTGTCTTGGCGTCTCATTCATGTTATATAGTCCACGGTTCCTTAGCAACAAGATTTGTGTGTGCGTGCTGTCTCTGTAGGTGCTTCGTTAAGTTTGAGGTAGTGTTAGCAGCGGTGAGGAGAGGTTTCCAACACGGGCAAAGTGCACCTTACAGTCAAGTTATTTTCCTTACGTTCAACAAATTCAAAGTAATGTTTGTATCTGTAACCCTCCTGCTGCCCCAGCCAGCGCCCCCATACACACACTGACCTGTCGCCTGCGCAGCCGCGCGGGACGGGAGAGAGTCCAGCACTGCTGCAGAGGAGCCGTGGTCTGCGATTACTATGAGCAGCATGTAAATTACAATATAATATATTTCTCGCCTTTCCCCCGATGATCTGAATAAGTCACCAAATTTGTCGCTCGTAGCTTTTTAGAAATGAAGTCGCTAAGAGGGTCTGAAAAGTCGCCAAATCTAGCGAGAAAGTCGTCAAATTGGCGGCCGCCCCCCCAGCCCGCCGTGTGTGATACGTGCGACCATGCTGTTAAAATTGATTAACCTAGCAATGTAACGTAAGTAACGAGCTTGGCGAACTGTAATGTGATTACTACATTCAGAACAGTAATGCCTTACACTACTCGTTACTAAAAAAAGTAATGTGATTACAGTAACGCGTTACAAAGTAACGCGTTACTGTAATCACATTACTTTGTAACGCGTTACACCCAACACTGGTTACAAGTGAGTTGCCCTCATGCTGAAAATGTGACTTGTCGCATACGTGACATCACTCCAGACGCAAGAAGAAAGCAAAAATATATATTTTTAGGAAAGGAAAATGACAAAAATAACAGTAATGCATTGATTTTTTGGGCCCGATCTAAGTTCTAGCTGGGAGGTCACTTAAATCAGTCAGTTAGCTTTGCCCCTGGCATTCTAGCCTGAGCGGCCCATTGACCCCTCCTCAGCTTATGCCTCACTGGCCCTGCATGTAGTGCATACAGTGCATAAGCAATCTAGTTGCAGAAGACAGGGGTTTGTACATATTGGACATAGTTTCTTTGTAGCAGCGGCCTAATCCATCAGGTTGTGTGTGGGTACACAGCAAATTTGGAAGCATTAATTCAACTCCCAGGGAGTTATTTTCAACACTTTGAAAGTGTCTATATTGGTCCACTCTAGATTGAGTTAAAACAACACTTTTGAAAGTGTTAAACGGTTAACACTGTGACAAAGTTGGAACAACACTCTCAGTAGTTGAAATTTAACACACATCAGTGTTGAATTTACCTGTGAGTGAAATATATAACTCAACATAGAAATCGTTTATAGTTGATTTCATTTTAAAAATACTACTAGGAGTCAATAATTCTCAACTAATTTCACACCCAAAAACAATACATGCCACTTGAATTTACAAAGAAAACCACACAATTTGCAGTTTAAATCAACCTGTATTTCAAAGAAGCACACCACATAAAATACAGCACTGTCTTTGCAATAACCACAACACAGGTCACACAATATGACAATGTGGCACAATGTATGTTTTTTCACACATCTCATTAGAAAACAGTTTGTCATACGGTCTGTAATAAATCAACTCCCTAATTGGAAAAACAGAATATGAATCTACTCTCTCATCTACACAGTATGCATTGAAATGATCATCAAAATAAAGAGTGTCCACCCTGCAAGTCAAAATGAAAGATTGCTCATCATGTATAATGATGTTGGTGACCTTTCTGAAAATGGGAATTTCTGTATTTATTCCAGTACAAACAAACATACCAGTTTGATATTCTGTTCCATAATTCTTCACCCAATTACTGGTTGACACTTCACAGTATGCATTTACATTAAAAACAAAACTTAAAACCGCACCTCCCTCCAAGCTATCAATAATTACTTTCTTCACTGGACCAAACTCAAATCTCTGAAAATCAAAATTCTCCCAGTGGTAAGCTAGCTGTCTCTGGTGTTGTTTCACCAAAACTTTTGTGATATTTTTGAAAATGTTCACTGATCTTTCAAAAAAATTATGTTTGGCCTCAAACCTCATGCACCATACGTGAAGGAGTGGACCTATTTTTCTAATACAAATGGATAATGTAGCATGAAATGATGCTTTGGAATTAATCTTTTCTATGAAAACAAAGATCTAAATAGCTTGTGGTGGTCCTTAATCAAGTGCTTCAAATAGTATGTCATACCGTTAGCTACAATGGGTGAAAACACAATATTCACAATCTGAATCAAGAGGAGGAGCAGATTCCAGTAACAATTATTTCTATCCAATACATCACCAAAAATAAGAGGAGCATTTCTCACAAGACACCATGACTGAATTGCATTTAGTCAGATCCTCGCTAGCCTCATCCATTTTCAACCCACTTGGCCTATTTTTTCCTCTCAATATAACCATAGTTGAAACTTTGGATCCTCTGTGACAATGATTCTAATGACAGATATTTCTGGTTGACAAGGTATTGAAAGACAAGTTTGAGTTTGTACTGTACTACACCTTCAAGTAAATTGTGCATTATGTCAACTGCATAGATGTCATAAGTGTGGAAAAAATGCAATGTATTGAGCAAGCGTGTTTTTTTGACACCAAACGTTGAACCCAACATAGAATTTTCCTGTAGAGCTGCACAATGTTCTGCATGGATTTCTTTTGTATGAAAAATCATGCCAGGGTTGTCTTCAGTAAAAACAGACTGTGACTCATCCTTATTTGTCAAACAAAATCTACTGAAATATGTAGCGCTAAAGGACTCAAAAAAACCAAACAGTCCATGTAAACCTAGGTTGTCCCCTGTTACTTGTATAACAGAATCAAGCAATGGTGAGTCTAAGAAAGGCACCTCAATTCCTTGTGTTTCAAGTATTTTAAGATCATCAACAAGAGGCTTCAGGATATCATCAAATCCATAAGTCTTCAGGTCTTGTGAGTGAAAGAGTGGCACAATATGTATATTAATCAACACGGCATTATATTTTGGGGGCAGGTGGCAAGATGCTTCTTGAAACCTGAATAAGTGCAAAATGATAAACAACATCCCGGCTGTCCACATTTCAGACGTAATGTCTTTCCAGGATATAGACAGTGGTGGAGTCTTAAATGCTGACAAAGCAATGCAGAACTTTTGTGGTGTGCCTTACAGATATAACAAAGAAACATATTTGCATCCAAGGATATTTATCGCCTCAAGCGTCGTGCAAAAATCTTGCTCATAGCTCCTTGACTCTGGGACTTTCCTTGGCACTTCCCATGTCAGTGTTAAAAACTGTGGTTTGGATGAACGTATAGAAGTTGTAGAGGGATACATGGTAGCTGACACTGAAGATGAAGTGTGCTTTGAAGAGCTCATCAAAAGCTGCCAAGGATGTCTGTGCCTTGCAAGGGATGGCCTTGTGATCTATGATGACATAGTATCTTTGGATGCTGTTCTTCTTCTCACCAACACACAGGAGGACGGGCTGTCCCGGCTCCACACCAGCAAGGAAGGTTTCAACACTGGCTCCCATCTTTAACAAAATGTAAAGAAGAATTGTGAGAAAATCATGAAATGTAGCGCCGCTACATTCAGATGTGCTTCAACACAAGAAGTAGGATCATCAGAATAACTGCATAGGTACACTACTATTTGCATACCTGTATATATCTCACAACATGGTCAACAGCTTGACAGGAGCTGATTTTAGCACTCTTGTTGTGGCCTTTGGAGGTAGGGGGAAGGAGGTGAACCAACAGTACACTGTCCCAGCCTCGGGGAAAAACAGGAGAAATATCAGACACATTCACATTATAAGTAAGAGATATTTTAAAGAGAAACATGAGCTAAAGTAACCAGACCCCCCTGAGTCGTGCTGCACAGACAAGCAGTCTTCAATGTGCTCATTAGAAGTCAGTTTTTTTGCAGTCTGTCAGGATCCTAGGCTTGAAAAAATAAGGCCATTTTGCCAAAAATCTGCCCAACACTTCCTCTCCAAACATCATGGTGAAGTCTTGCTCAATCTACAGAAGAACACGCATTTTTATACTTATGCAACTTAAAAGTGTATACCTTGAGTGACAATTCACTTAAAAAAAGAAAAGTTGTCTTTCTTACCAAGCCAGTGATGTTGAGGAATCGTGGGAAGACATCAAAGACTGTCGAAGAACACTGCTGATCTTGAACCAGTGTTTGGCGGTACTGAAATTTGGCCCTCATCTTAGGCCTGGGCGATAAACCGAAAATTTACTGATACCGAGATTTACGACGATAACCAACGTCATTTTGGCCATGTCGGTATATTCGGTTTCATAGGCGCAACATCCACTAGGGACAGGGGACATGTTAGGTCCATTTGATTAATCTACCCTGTTGATACCGATGTGCTTATTTTACATTAATTTGATGGCAAACTCCGCCCGCTGATGCAACACCAGCTATGCCAGGTTAGTAATCAAGTGAACCCACTCTCGCTGTGAGTCGCGGACAGTTTGTGTAATGATGCTGCGTTCAAAGGCTGCAACAGGCCACTGTCTTTGACCGGCTGGTCCATTGATCAAACATTTGTGTTTTGTTTTCTATTCACTCAAAATAATGACTGTATTTCCAGCTAGAAAACGCGCATCTCTCTCCTCCCTCCATTGTTGTTTGCATTTGTGTCTCTGCGTGGTCTGACACGTGAGTGACCTCATTCTGGAAAACGTGACATCACTCCCCGAGACCCAAGAAGAAAGCAAAAATATATATTTTTACAAAGGACAATGACAAAACTAGTAATGCGTTACCTGCATCACTGATTGTGTAGCTTAAGTGCAACATGGAGCATGAAGATGTAAAGAAAAAAAGAAAAACAGTAGAATTAACTTTGAGCAAGTTTGGAGGAAAGTCGGAGGTGTGGACCTATTTTAAACAAGTCGTGGGCCGTGATAATAACGTCTCGGCTTTGTCGAGTGCATTAAAGGGATAGTTCGGGTTTTTTGAAGTGGGGTCACATAAAGTACATATCTATAGTCGATCTGTTTCCTACCGTAATCACCGATCAGCGCAGCCTCAGTTTGGAGAAGTAGAGAGCCGCTCCAGCCAGACGCTCAGATTTGTACTGCAGTGAACGGGTCCAGAGAAAAAGTGAAATAAACCACCTAAAACAAGGCTCACCTAAAAAAATCAATAACAGTTCAAGTGTACATTGTATAGGTAAAATTCACACCGCTTTACATCGCCGTCAGACCGCGCTTTCTTTTGGCACTACATTTTCTCAACTGCAGAACCCCCGTATCCCTACGCATGAGCGCTAATGCGGAGGGATACGGAGTGTTAAGTTTAGTTTTTATCGAAAGTAAACCTCTCGTCCAGCAGCTGGGCCTCGCGCTGTATTCCGCCGCTCACAGATCAGCTGTTGCCCAGTTACGCTAGTGCGTAGGGATACGGAGGTTCTGCGGTTGAGAAAATGTAGTGCCAAAAGAAAGCGCGGTCTGACAGCGATGTGAAGCGGTGTGAATTTTACCTATACAACGTACACTTGAACTGTTATAGATTTTTTCGGGCTTGATTCTAAGCTCGACTCGGCACCAGCCGCGACTTTACTGAGGTTCACCCAGTGTGAGCAGCAGGAGGACGGTTAGCTTACCTCCCAGAACATGGCACTGAATCGCTGGAAACTGATTTAGGGACTGTCATTAAATTACTTAGCATAAATATATTAAAACAAAATAATTGCAGTTCTTTCAATATCTTCCATGTCATGGGGCCCAGTGGCTCCAGCAGCAGATTGTATTAGTAAACTGGACGAATGAGACACAGCTATGTTTATTGTACTTTAGTGCTTCCTCTATTTTATATGAATATTAATATGCAGAAATCTTGATTTTTTTTCTCAATAGCTTCCATGTCATGTGACCCACTGACTTCTGAAACAGATTCTGTGTCTATCAAAAATATACAATGATAAAGAAAATAATGGTAAAAAAAGTTCTCTAATGCTCAAGAGGTTAACATATTATTAAAAGGAACCCTGGCTATGATGACTTGTAGGCCCTAATAAGCCACAATTGTTCTCTTGTACTAAAATATGTTGTTAGAAACACATAAAATATTGCCATTGATTAAAAAATCTATAATGTTTAGTACATATTTGACCTACGTAGGATGCCATGTTTTCTGCGCGCAATGCACTCTGGGGGCGATGACGTAAAATGGTTGCACTTGGTAGAATAGCTATTGATGCTAGTGTTTGTTTACGTGCGCACAGTTAGGTAAAATGCCACATTGTGCTGCTTTTGGATGCAATTTCCAGTCAAAAGGCAACAAGGGGAGTGATGTGAGTTTACACGGCTTTCCTACTGACAAGAAGAGGAGAAAGGAGTGGGAAGATGCCTGTGGACGGACACAACTTCCCAAAGATCCGCGGCTGTGTTCTCGACATTTTTCTCCTGTTGCATTTGAGGCTCTTGGTCGACTGCAACTGCTGAAAGAGCTCACCGGAGCGGCTGGGTATAAACGAAGACTAAAACCAAATGCTTTTCCGACAATTTTCCCACATAAGGAGCCTAAACACCCTCGGGGAGCGAGTGAAATGCGCGTTAAAAAGCGCCATAGACAAGAGACGCTGGATGCTCTCCTGAGCAGACAACCCGCTGCTGCAGCTGCCGCTTCTGTAACGTTAGGCGAACCATCGGACACGCCACTGGTCACAGAGGAAGCTGATAATTCACCTCTTCAGTCAGGTAAGCAATCAGTAAGTATAACGTTACAGTGTCGTGGAGGCTGACGAGGGCAGCCCATAAGACGTCTCGGTTGAGTCAAACTGCATCAAAGTTTTGGTGTGCTGTGATGCACGGGATATCTGCAGAAATGATCAAAGTTGTGCGTTTCACTGTATATCCTAATGCTAATAATCTCCAAAATTATTGATATTGGATTAAGTTTGATCACACAATAGCTTACCGTGAACATCTGCTGACAAAAATTGGAGCTCTTGACAGCAAACACTCGGTTATGCCGCAAATTTTGTCCCACTCTCGCCTCATCCCGTCTTTCTTGCTCTTCATTTTGATGCTCGTTTTGTGAAACATTGTCAGTGCTGTCCTCCTCATTAATGTTTCGCTCGGCTGAAGGCTGAACAGATGACATGTTTATGTCACTGAACAGTCACAACAGGGTCCCGAAGTCCGCCAGTGCAACCATATGACGTCACAACCCAGAGTGCATTGCGACGTTAACAACAATGGCGACCTACCAGTTACACTATTTTTAAAAATTTTATAAAAACGAAGACATCAAGAAGGTTTTTTATATCACTTTATTATAACTGATACTAACATTTATCTTTTAAGAACTACAAGTCTTCATAGCTGGGGATCCTTTTAAGCAGCAATGTCATCTTCTCCACTATTTTGTCTCATGTCTTAGATTCTGATTCTGAAGTCCTCAAAATATTTATTTATTTACATCCAACCTCTTCCACCACCTGCAGTACAACCGTGTGATTCAATTCGAAGAAATAAAATAAGCGAGAAGTGAGAAGCTTAGAATTTGTTTATAAGGGACTGTATATTTTATACTTTTAAACTTGGTCAGTGTAGTTAACTACAATGTAGTTTTACAGTCCTTTGAAGTGGCATTTCTGTAAATACACAGGATTTTTTTTCCTTTTTTTTAGGTCCGGGGGGGGTGTTTACTTGTCATTCATTTATCATTATCGAGATGAGTTGCTCAATATATCGTGATATTGATTTGAGGCCCTATCACCCAGTCCTACCTCATCTTCTCTTTGATTGCCGATTCATCAGTTGATTGTTTCAAAAAGGATATCTCTTCATGACAGTGCTTACCAAGCAGCTGCTTATCAATGCAGATAACCTCCCTCTTTCTCTTTGGACTATCTTGATAGGTTGTGCTGGTGGAGGATCTCCGGGACTGAGCTGAACAGTCTTTATCCTCCAGGCCAAGTAGTCAGATCCACTCTGTGGGTCATAGAAGTGTTCCTGTAATATTAAAAACAATAAATTGTAGAGTAAGTTCAAAACATATTACTACTCCATAAATTGACATACAAGCTTTTCATTTACAAATGTACATACCCATTGTCTGAGTATGGATCTCTGAGGCTGGGAAATAGAGAGATGATGCCCAAAGCATATTTACTTTTTACCTCCTGAAAGATAAACATGACATTACTACTACAATTCCTTCAGTGTTTAAAAGATACAAATTTTAGTCTCTCTCAAATTGTTGTTTTTTGTAAAATGTTTTAGCCATTTAACATTTGTTTCTGTCATAGGAGAAATTAAATAATAAATTGCTGTACTAATATGCAAAGTCCTAAAATGAGTGTGCCCTTTTAAAATATATATATATATATATATATATATATATATATATATATATATATATATATATATATATATGTATATATATATATATATTAAGTAAAGTACAAATATGAACATTGAAGTCTTACCCATGAATTTCAACCATGTCGGCCACAAGAAGGCAACTATCTCCTTGTGCTATCCATCAATGTTGTCATTTTATCATATTCATCCAAAATAATCTGTCCATCCGGTTGAGCCTGGAGAGCATCTCTCACCATCTAAAAGATAAAGAATCAGAAAGTTAGCAATTATATCCATCATCATCATTATCATTATGTCCAACGACAACCCCACAGTTTAACTGCATATCAGAGGATACTAGCAAGGAGTCTCCTGACACTGACACGGATGAGTTGTCTGACATGGGCGACTCCAATGAAGTAAATGATAGATCATGTTGAAGCACAACTGTAAACAGTTCTAAAAAATGTATACACAAAGTGAAAAAATAATTAGTTCTCCACAATACTCATTACTGACGATCGACTCCTTCCCTAACAAGGCTGAGCCTCACCTGTTGACTTCTCAGTTGTCACTCGTAACAGTAAGGTTCCCTGCTTGCAAAAGCTCCTCAAACACATCTGCATCGACTTCTGTCCCTGATTCATCTGTCAAGTGCAGCTCAGTCTCAAGTGGAAGATCTAGCTTTTGAATGACTGATAAAAATATTAGATTTAGAGCAATGGAAAAACTACAAGAACAGAAATTTGCCAAGCCTGCTTTTCAACATTGTCGGTCAACTTCTAAAAGTACTTTTTGATTTCTTCACAGGGCATTACCATTAGCTATAATAAACACAACTCCATAATATAAGTCATTTAAATATCACATACATTTACACAAACATTCTGAACTGTATGAAAAGTGATGCCAACCTTTCTGAAGAAATGTGTTGAAGTCATCATAACCACCTTCAGTCTCAGCCACTTTGACATACTTCTGCGCTTCTCTAGATCTCACCTTTATCAATGATGTAGGCTACTATGAAGAAGAAAAGACATCCAAACTGTGCCATCAGTTACAGTATGTTCACCATGTATGTGTAGAGACAGGAGAATTGTTGCTTCGCTTTTCTCGCCTGGATTCGACCGTCTGAGTATTTGTTTTGATTTCTAGCGTTACTCGCGAGTCATGCCAACTAGTCCTCACGTGGACAATGGGAGCCAGCACAGTGACACTGTAACTGAACTTCAGTCTGCCTGCTATCATGACGGCTAGCTAGTTCTCCTGCTAACACCAACACTTATCCATAAACACAGAGATACATGATCAACTCATCTCTGTTAGTTTGGCAAAAATAACGTCACCTGAAGGCATAAACATGACAGCGATGTTATTGTTTATATGCATAGATAGCTACACACACACCGTGTAACTTTAAAATTACATAAACTCACCGGCATTTTAGACGTTTATTATTATGGCAGCAGCTGAGGGGGTGTTTGACTCCAGTGTTAGCTCCGGCTAACTTTAGCTTGAGAAGCTAAAGATTTTTGTCCCAAAAGTTATCAAAAATAAACTACTACTGTCCGTAAAAATCTCCGGATTTAAAGCAGGACTTGGTGTGGCTGGTGTGGTGGCCCAGTGCGTGTTTATTCCTCCAGCAGCAACATGCCACCTGGCTCTCAGAACTTGACCGACTTTCAGTAGCTGTCCCTCGGCAAGCAGGAGCACAATCCCCCGGTCCAGCCCCGGTTCTCTACTCCATAGCTTGACATTTTGCTTTGTAAAGCCAACAACGTCATTCATCAAGATTAGACCAAAGCTAATTAATATGCGCACTCCGATGGTCTTCAGATTTATCCGTCACTGACTGTTTTAATATTCGGTTAATATGCGACGCCTCGCGCACGTGCTACATCACTTTAGCTAGCTTTAACCCCTCACAAAAAATGTGCAGTTGTACATATACCCGGTTATCCACGTTAAGCAAATTATATACATTGATCGCCACTCTTGTGCAAAAGGAACATCAATGCACCCATCAAAACATAGCATACAACAATCATGCTAACCTTAACATGGGACTTTGTCACGATTACAGTCTATGGTCACGATGCAAACAGGACTCCGTGAGACTTAATATCGACACAAAACATACTATTGCATAGAAAGTATTGTTAAATAGACATGCTGCATTTCATTTACTTAAACAAAGATACTCTGTTGAGTTGAACGAAGCGAAAAGAAAGTAGTCGTCAGCTGTTCCCGCTGGATACGCCCCGCTCTTTAGGCAAACACGTCACAGATACGTTGAAATTCTGGCAGCAACTCTATAAAGTGTTGATTTTAAAATTAACATTTAACAGAGTTGCTGAACTCACCGGATTAACACCAAGTCTTTTTAGGAACTCTCACATAGTTGAATTAGACTAAACAAGTATTGAATTGACACTGAATTTTTAATACACAACACCAACACTGGAAATCTCACACTTTTGATTTTGCTGTGTAGCGCACTGGTGATGGGTTCGGGATTCAGTTCTTGGCAAGATGTCTTACACAGTCCCCATTCATGTTCATCCGATCCAATACATTTCTAGATAAATGGGTTATGATATGGTTCATGGCCGATTTGGCAAAATTCCAGTGGATGCGGTTTTGGTAGGAAACGATACAATCCCATACAATTCTTTGTTTCTTGTAGACATTTATGAATCAGAATTAGTCAATTCTATAAAAGTGGCATTGCTAACCTTCAAATAGATATTTCTTAAAAGCCAGGAAGGAAAGGAGTCCTATGCAATTGTCTTACTCAGTAGGTGATTTGTTAATTTTTCAACAGGGGGGATGGCCCAATGGGAGCAACACCCTGCCCCGACACACCCAAAGGACATTGTTGCAGGACGCCTTAAAGGTGCAGTTGGTAACTCTTATAAAAGTGACTTTTTGTCATATTTGCTAAAAACTGTCACTATGTAAAGGCAGCATTAAATGAAACTAGTAATCTGTAAAGAAAAAAAAAACAGGCTCATTAAGTCCCGCCTACTGCTCCTACTGCAAATTGCCAGAATCCACTGCGACCGGGCAACAAGAACCAATCAGAGCCAGGATGGTGTTTGATGGACTGTCTGACAGCTGTCGATCTTTGCGCACGCACACGCTGCGGACAGCTCCCGCCCCCTTCCTCCTCAGCTGTGCTCGGTCAAGCTCATATCTCCGAGAGCGGCTTCTGTAGCTCAGAGAAAGTAATGGCGGAGCAACAACCATCAGCGAGGACACATACCGATACCTCCGTTACCAACAACAGCATACACAAGCAAAAAGAGGAAACCAGAAGAAAAAAAAGCACAAAAGAAAGAATTAGACAGAGCCCGGGATAAAACCAGAGTAAACATCGGAGTGGCTTTACAGAGGTTGAGGGAGCTCCGTGATCTGGAAGGATTCAAAACCGACGCAGAGCTGGCGACTTTTCTGCCTGACAGGTAATTATCCCTGCTTGACTTACACAATGTTTGATTTGATTTTCGGCCGGGCTAAAAAGCTAATTGTTACCATAACTTAGTGCATGTGATGTTACTGTGATATTGCAGTCGGGCTAACGGTAGCTTGTTTCCGGTGCTAGTGTCAACGTTAGCTTGTTTCCGATGCTAATGCTAACGCTAACGTTAGCTTGTTTCCGATGCTAATGCTATCGTTACTGGTTGGTGTTGTTTTATTAGAAAGCAGAAACTGTCTCTATGAGTGACCTGGCAGTCTTACCGGTTTTGTATTTGTCCTCATGATTATGTGTAACGTTTCTGAGCGCTCACAGCTGAACTAGGTGTAAAAGTAAAGCCAACTCTGATTAATAGACTAGCCTGCATTACTAAATTCAAAAACTTATGTTCCTGTTGTTGTTCTGCTTTAGGACATGTGGATTGGCCTTCTGCACCATGTCACAGGAGAGCATGAATGGTCCCTCGGTGCCTGTCAACATGGTCCCTTGGAGGAAGACAAAGAGAAGGAGTGGATAGGGAAGATGTCTGCTGCCCATGAAGTTTAGTCTGAAATCATTCTCAGTGAACGCTGGCTGAAGGAGGTTCACAAGTACTTGCATTTCAGGTATGATTATGCAGTTTAATTTTCCTTTTGTGTCGCTTTTCAAAGATTATTCAGTGTTTTTATTTGTACATGTACACTTAGAGTTCAGTTCAGAAAGAAATAATAATAATAATAGTAATAATAATTATTATAATCTGATATTTCCCACTGAATGTGTAGGTCAACTACATCCTGATGTATGCCAGCAAGCTTTTCAGTGTCAGCCCTCCAGTCTATGAAGCCTGAATCTTACTGGCTGGCCTGGACTACAACCACCATGTCCACAGACCAGCCAAGAGAAGACCTGACGGCTCCATAGAGTATGTTATAAGCGTAATAAATGTTATTAAGTCATTATTCATTTCTCAGCATCTCAGCCACTATGTTCTGTAGAATGTTCAGAAACCTGGATAAGATTTTTACATGCGACATGTGTCCTGGTTTCTCAAAACCGGGATAACATGTTTACATGTGCAAAACATAACCAGGATCCTCCAAAAACACGATCATAATCAGGATGCTAGTTAGCTGTTATTATTCAGACTGTGGCCAGTTGTGTTCAAGCTGTCACAGCTAGATACTGCCTACCTGATGGTTACCGAAAACTATAAAAGGCACAATAATGTATTTAAAAACAAGGGGCCTCATCTGGCAAGACCAAACTCAAAATTTCACACTAGAACAACCAAGGCATCATTTTGACTGTTTCAAATTTTCAATGTAATAACTGAAATAAAACCTATGTAACTATAGACTGTTCTCTCTTCTGACTCTTCCTAAATGTGTGTGTATATATTACATCCAGTTCTTTATTCTCTTTACACAGGTCAGAGATTGCCACAGACATAGAGGCATGCTGTTGCACTTTGAAGAATAAAGAATCTTCCAGCAAAAATAAAAGTTTGTTGACTTTGACTGACTTACTCTTCATACAACCTACATTGTTATATTACTTTGAAAAATAAAGCTTGACAATATTTATAGTTATCACTTGTTTTTGATAAGCATATTTGCTTTTGAGACATGCATGCCTAGACCCAGACACCGTGATTCCAATTTCTTATACTGAAGGTTAGTTTTTTAAACTATTCTGAAGGGTATTTCAATAATAAGGTAAAGTGCTATGTTTTTACATTTATGCAATTAGAAACAAATCCCTTTTAGAAAGAAGCTTTATTAGATAAATAATGAAATCACAAATATTTTGATTTGTAAAATCTGAACAATATAAAAAAAGAGAAATCTATGTACAGTATTGCACAACACTCAAAAATGCAAATACACATCTCAGGCTGTTGGTTGCAGCATTTCCTCTACAACCGTGGGCCTTTCCCTGCATCTTTGGGCTGGAGCTGGACAGGAGGTGCTGTTGGAGCAGCAGCAGTGGCTGAGGACATCACAGATGAGGCTGGGGTCCCGTGTCAAAGTTTGCTCGATATGTGGCGTTCCTGATGTACATCCAAGCGTTGAATTTGCTCCTAGTACTTACAAAATAAAGTATATATTAGTAAAAAAAACTATTACCTGAGATACAATGACAGTTGTTTGTGTTTAGAAACAGACTCTTACTACTGAGACAACTTACACGTTCAAATTAGAGATGCACCGATCCAGTTTTTTCTGATCCAATCCAATACCGATACCGTTGTTGAATTAATAATAAACTGTATACCTTCCACCATGTGAAAGGGACTAAAGGCACCAGACTTTCCTAACTAAGACAAAATAATCAAACAGTTAACGTACATTGTAAACATGTGTAACATTAATAATAATAATAGTAATAATAATAATAATAATACATTTAATTTATATAGCACCTGTCAGGGTACCCAAGGACACACGTAACAAAGTGGAACAAACAAATGAAATAATGAATGGAGCGCCTGTCAGTCAGCACGGAGGGAACAGTAGCCCCGAAGTCAGTAGCACCGTCTGTAAACAAACTAGCGTCTGGAGGCTCCGTGCACACAGCGGGGGCGACCATCCAGCATCGCTGTGAGCCGGGGAGACCGCAGCAGCAGAGGAGGAGACAAAGCAGCCCGGCGGTGAATAACCCTGAGGTTGTGGTGGAGGGTGGACCAACGGAGCAACAATGGACAGCCCACATAGTACTGAGTACGTTGGTTTGAAAGTTAGCGTTGCTACGCTAACAGCTGACCGGTGAGGCTAACAACTGATGGCGGGGCTACTAGCTAATCAGCGGAGAAATGTGACGTGAGTACGTGCAACGTCCTGCAAACAGGAATACAAAATAAAACATAGCAGCTGAACCTGAGAATAAACTAATGAAGAGTTGGTCAAACAACAACTTGCGCTCTTCCAGCATGCGACACACTGACGCTGATGAATGACGTAGGATGTGCTGCGACGGCGAAAAAAAAGAATTGGATTGGCCGGTGGATCTGTTTCATTTTACCGATCCCCGATCCAGCCGTTTGTCAATATCGGAGCCGATATCCGATCTTAATATTGGATCAGTGCATCCCTAGTTCAAATGCAATCCTCTGCAATCTCACATGTCCGACTTGAGCAGTGTCATCTGTACGGAGGTCATCTGGTGTTTGTCCCACACGACGCCCTCTGCCCCGGGGTCCACGGTCCTGGCCTCGGCCCGATCCACCTCGTCTACGGCTCCCTCATCTACCCGTGCTCGTAGAAGCAGCTGCTGGGGTGTAGTCTTCATCTGAGCCCAGTGTCTCAGTCTATAAAACTCTAACCATATCAATAAATAAAAATGTCACACGTTTTGCAAAGCGACAAATGTAAATAAGCTGCTAATTTACTGGTGTGACTGACGTGCTAAGCTAAATACTACACTTTCCGAACATTATTTTTTATCACAAAATTAGACTTTATTGCTAAATAAACATGTAATGAATTTAGGAACACATTCCTAGGTAAGGTATAGCCATGTGAAAGTCACTGTAAAGCGTTTATATCTAGCTGTGTGGAGTGTAGCTCATGTTATTACTGATTCATGTGTGTTGTTTACCTGGGCTCGTCAGCAGTGTTGCCAGATCTCGCGAGAAAAACAAGCAAGCGGGCCCATAAAAACAAGCCCAAAACAAGCGACTTCTCTGGTCGTGGTAATAAAAAAAAAATCCAGAAATGTATTGCATTGTATCATTGTATTTATAATAATGAAACCATGTATGAATAATAAAAACACATGTAACAAGAACAACTTTGTGTAAAATGTGAACTATCCTCTTTGTCAGTTGAAGAGAGTGTGGACAGAGAAATCACAGAGAAATAGAACAAATGTTTTTGGCATAAGACGTCTTATTATAGATTCATACAAACAGAAGGAGTCTTGGCCCATCTCTGCTTCCTTCGAGCTTTGAGTGAGAGCAGGGGGGAATCAACACTTTATATAAAAGCAAAATTGGAAGCAGAACTAAAAATCCAAATACAAACATATTTGAAAAGAACAGGGAAAATGGAACATTTACATGAGACATCGCACCAACTAATGCTAAATGGAACAGAGGACTGAATGGTAGAACATCTCCAGACAGCTTGTTAGTGTTATTGTTACTGTAACTTATACTTTGTTTGCTGTTTTGTTTTGCCTATTTGCATGTGAAAACTCAATAAAAATGTAGGTCTTAAAAAAAAGAGCATAAGACGTCACAGTCACAGGTTAAGAACCCAGAGAGTAGGCAGTTTCCTTCTCAGAGTAGGCAGTTTCACTCTCTGTTGAACCTGGCCTTGTAGTGATGTCTTGGGGGAAGTTTTTACTTCTTGTGCTGCAGAAATAAAAGGTGAGAAGAAAATGAGAGATAAAATTATTCTTCAGCCACTAAGAAGATGGATACTGAAGAGCCCCTAAATCCCATTATCCCATTCAATGTTACAGTAATTTGAGGATTATCAACATTTACCAAAAAATCAACTTCTGTGCTTAGCATCATATCCTAGTACTAATAAAAAAAGATACAGTAACAGTGCTTACCTCAATTAAAATATTCGTCTTCACTGTCTTCATCTGCATCTGCCTCCCTGCTCTCTGATGCTCCACTCACAGAGTACATGTCACTGTTAAAACGCTGAAGCATCTCCTGGCTTGGGGCAAAGTCCTTGCAGCATATGCCTTGCCTTCTCAGTCCATACTTGATGTGGAGTATGCTGCTAAGAGTTTCTTGTCCCATTCTGTTCCTCAGTTTGGACTTGACTACGCTCATCTGTGAGAACACTCGTTCGACATCAGCATTGCTCAAAGGCATCGCAAGCAATGACAGAGCAAAGAGGGCAAGTTCTTTGAACATTTGGTCTCCACTGCTGTCTTTGTAATTGAGCACTTCAACCCAAAACGCCTCTGCCTGGCTATCTTCCTTGTTTGTCCATGGGTGGTATGTAACAGCCTGATACTGTGTTTCTAGAGCTGCAAGATCACCAGAGTAGAGCTTCAGCATTGAGACTGATGTGAGCTGTGGTTTTGTTTGTGACAGAATGACGGTTGGACTGAACACAGTCATAGATTTCCATATCTGGATGTTGGCTGGAAGTCTTTGTTGAACTTGTTTGCAAGCTTCAACCAAGAAGTCACGGCACCTGCTCTTCATATTTCTCTCAGCTGTGCTCTCCATTCTTGCCCCATCCAATGCCATCATGAATGTGACCCCATAATTCACTGCACCCACTGGCAACAAAACACTGGGGTCCGTTATGTCGATCACAAGCAGTTGTTCATCTGATGTGGGGATCATTCCAGGCCTCACCACTCTTGAGAGGAGGGAGCGAAAGAAAAGAAGCAGACATTCCAGCAGTTTGAATGGATTGCCCCTGTCCTGCTGGAACAGCTTGTTGATCCTGTTGAACTCTTGAAGAAATGGCATCACAAACAGCATGTACAGTTTGTTAACAGGATCACTGTACATCTGGTGCAGGATTTCAGCATCATAACATCTCTGGTTGTCTTTGGTTAGCTGAAAGTGAAGCTTCAGTTCATCCCACTGATTGAGTATGCGTAAACAGCAGTCATGGATGGAAAGCCACCGTGTACCTGACATCTGTACAAGCATCAAAGGGATTTCACCAGGATTGATGAGGCTGTAGATCTTTGCATACTCGCGGCGGCGAAGAGCACTGTGGGAGAACCAGTTGTGAGAGTGTGAAACCAAGTATTCAAGGTTGCGTGGGAGTGTCTCGACTGCCTTGCTTACACACAGCTGTATGGAATGGCACACACACTTGAGCAGCTGGAGAGTTGGGATTTTCTGGAGAAGGTGAGTGTACACCGAATTCCTCCTCCCCACCATGACACTGCAGCCATCCGTCCCCAGCCCGATGCACTTTTTAATGTCCAGCCCAATACTCTGTATAAATGAGGTCAGAGTGGAGGCAATAGCCTCTGCCGTCTCACCCTCCAAATTAATCAGGCCTAAAAAAGTGGACACAACTTTGTTCAGTTTTATACTGAAGTAGCGGATGACGATACACAGCTGCTTCACAGATGCAACATCTGTGCTTTCATCAATGACGAGGGAGTAATCAGCACCCCCTATGTCCCCCTGAAGCTCTCTAAACATACAGGGAGCTATTACCTTGTTGATTAATGAGGTGCACTTTGTCCGGTGAATTTTGACATCTTTGTCGCAGGTTGAGCAAATTAATTCTCCAAGATGGTCTACAGCTTTCACTGATGTGTGACAGGCAATATAGGTAGCCACCTTAAGCTCACTTTTCCGTCTTGAGTCGCTGTATTTGGAAACTCTGAACCCGACGTCAGTGAGCCTCATTGATGAGAATGGCGCTGTGTTTTTTTTATGTTTAACTGTGTTGGCATGCTGTTTTAAGTCGGCATGATGCGCTCGTATTTCGCACTTACATGTACGACACAAGGCTTTTGTATCGTCCCCCACCACGGGCTGAATCCATTCTTTTATACCGGTCTCTTTCTCCCAGTCTTTGTTGTACCTTTTCCCGTATTTCGCCCACTTTGTTCCTGCCATTGTTTGTTGAGAAGATCATCATATCCTCAGTCCCGCGAATTGCCTTTAAATGTCTGTCACTCGACTGTTGCTGGTAAGAAAACAGACCGACCTACTCTACCTCTGATCGGCTAGCATTTGTGGCAATCAGGGTCAGAGCCAATCAGAAGCAGTATGCAGGGGAAGCTCTGTTGTTGCCATGGTGACCTGTGTGTATGAGGAACGCGATCCCTCGGCTCCGCCCACTCCCATTTGGAGCGGATGACAGATCCAGGAAGAAAACAAACTATCCTGCGTTTAAATAACATATCGAATATATCTGCTTGACAACTCATGGAACTGGAAGCAAGCCCAAATAAGCAACAACACTTTAACAACAAGCCCAAAAAACCCGCAACCCGCGACTACCAATATTTATAAGCAACTTGACAGAGAAAAACAAGCCCAAAGTCGCTTATAATAAGCGGACTTGGCAACTGTGCTCGTCAGTCACGCGCAGGTCGCGTGCGTCGCGTGCACGCCAGCCTCCTCTCAGGGAGGGACTTTGGAGGCAGGGCAGGAGAGCAGCGCAGAGGGAGGGGGAGGGATCTGAAAGTTGTACTTGTTCAAATTTAAGGCGAAGTCCTCTCTCTCCTGCACCTTTAACCATAACTGACATTTCTAATTCTACAATTCCATTTTATCCAGTTATCTTCCTTCTCTCCCTACTACACTTGTCTTTTTATAACTGTATGAAATGTATGAGTAAATACACCTATAAATTGTATGCAGTGGACTGAGTTTATTCAGGCAGGGTTTTCTCATGTTTCTCACAATACACTACAAGCAGGGTCATTTTAAGCTACATGACCCTGCTTGTAGTGTATTGTGAGAAACATGAGAATACACTACAAGCAGGGTCATTTTAAGTTACATGACCCACATGACCCCTTGGAATGGACATACAATGAACATTGTACAGTATAGTAGAGCATAACCGATTTATCGGTAGGCTGATTTTATCTGCCGATATTAGCCTATCACAGATATATTGGCATTACCGTATATATTGTCCGATGTGCACCAATATGATTTATATTTAAAAAATATAATGCAGAAGACAGGCTTGGGGGGATTTAAAGTTGGTGTAATGACATAGTTTGTCCAGCAGAGTGGTGGTAAGCTGGTGTCAGGAATAGCTTGCTCGCTAATGGTTAAATTATAAACCAGCACAAAAATTACAATTGCCAACGTAACATAAGCCACCATGTTCTGAACAGACACACTAAAAACACTCACAAAAAGTAATATTTTAGTTTTAGAACATAAATAGCAAGCTTTTGTTGATCTGGTCATTTTTTGTATTTATACAATCGGGAGTCTGCACAGAGTGTTTTATTTTGAAGATTTACTGGATGTTCTATGGCGTTCCTGTGTCTCAGACTTCCTGCCAGCACGATCTGCTCGGTGCAGCTTGTTGCGGCTTCCGTAATAAATAGACAAGGCAACCAGAACACAAAGCAGCTGTGCCCAGCTTGACTCCATTGTGTGCCGGAGCTGATCGCGGCCGCATGTGATTTGTAACACACTATCTGCTGCTAGCAGATGGAGAGTGATGGCAGGTTAACAAGGGGGATGCTTTTTGGTCATTTTGCTAACAAGGGGGACGGCATCCCCCCTCAAATGGCTTACTGGTCTTACTGGTATGTATATCTTTATCTTAATCTGCTTACATCGGAATGTATCAAAAACACACCTGTTGTCCCATCCTGGATCCGAGGAATAACTATCCAACTGTCTGGATCGCATGAGCAGGGTCTCTGAGATGGATCTGTCTGCACTGGACCTCTCTGAACTGGATGTCCCTGACTGCCTGTATCCTCTGCTTCCTAGTATCAATCAGTTATGATTAACATTTTCAGTGTTATACTTTTGCCATTAGAAACGCAGTTCAGCTTGACTTGTTTAATTTCGTAACCATGGCAACATAGAAGCAGTGTATCCTGGGAAAACAGGAAGAAAATGCTCTGTGAGGCAATCGGTAGCAGTTGTGTTAAGATGTTCACGGTTAGTGTCTTCCGCTCCTCGGTTGAGTCGCCACTCTTCATTTTCTCTCTTTGCTAAAGTAATGTCCATGAGGGCAGCATACTCATACCATTGGCTCAGTATTATTCACACCGTAATAAGGCTGTCAAGTTATTTTATGTAGTGTGAATATTGAAACACAGTTGGACGCCAATTGTGTCGCTAAACTAAGTTAGCCTATGCTAATTGCTTAGGTATGTTGTGATATGTTTATTTGTTTAATAATGTTGCTTAAAAATGCAGACATTTCATCGTATTGTGCTTATAGTTTCACAAGATTCCCAATAATTTTAACAAAATTAACAATCCCTGTCCTGGAGTTTTTTTTGGGAGTGTTTAAACTGTTTGGAAAGATAGCCCATGACAGTGAAAAGAAGTTAACAACATCAAGAGATAAGTGGCTAACACTACGGCTTCCAGTCAGCTGCATGCCAGTTTATTTCTCCCTGTGATATCGAAACCATGTTAAATCATAATGTCACAAAAAGTCAACAGTAACAAAGGAAATCGTCTAGCTCAAAGACCAGAATGGCGATCCCCATGGCAAAGGCAAAAGCCAAAGCAGCGCAGGCTTAAAGTGGAGCAGGCACACATTCAAGCAAGTCCAGATGCATTAAATGATGCTGCCATAGCTGAGGCAAACACACTAGTGGCTGGTTTATTAGATCTCGACCTTGAATAATGCAGTGAGGCTAATGACCCTGTCCTGCTGTCTGTCAAAGATCAGCCACTGAACTATTGGGCATGGATAACATTGTTCCAAAACACTATCGCTGACCTCACGTCTGCTACAGACGAACTTGACCTCCAAACCAAGCATCTTGGGAAAGAGTCAACAGAACAGGTGAGAAGAATAAAAACGGTCATCATCAGAAATCCGCAGACAGGACTGTTAATTGCATGGGAATGGCTAGACGGAATATACCTCTCGCCAGAGGCTGTCGAACAGACTCTATTCAACAAATTGGAAAACTTTCCTGAAGTCACAACGAAGGATCCACAACTCAAGAGATTTAGCAGACCTGTTATCAGAGCTATAAGTTGCCAAAGAAGATGGCTACCTTGCAGGCTTGCCATACTTGGACACCTCCAGAGGAGTAAATCCTATCATTGAGATACTCCAACATAACTTTCAAGAAAAGTGGCTATACTTTTGGACAAAGTACAAACGTGAACATTTTGACGGCTTCCCTCCTTTTTCTGTGTTGGTAGACTTCATACACACACAAGCAAAGGCTCAAACAGACCCAAGCTTTAAGCTCTTTATCCAAGCTTCAGCAGAGAGAAAGAACAAATGGGAGAGGCCCACAAGGACCAGTTGACCCAAACAAACACTGCCCCCTGCACAAAATCCCCACCCTCTGCAAAAATGCAGAAGCTTTCTTGAAAAGAGCATAGAAGATCGCAAACAGCTTTTGAAAGAACATTACATCTGCTTTTGCTATTGCTCCTCCACAGAGCACCTCACCAAGAACTGCACCACTGATGTAAAATGTACAGAATGTGAGAGCACTGGCCATGTGACAGCACTTCACCCCGGCCCACTAAACTGGAAATCTAAATCATCCCCTCCTGCTTCAGAGGATGGTGGGGAGGAGGACAAAGCAGACAACCAGGAGGTCTTTTCTAGCTGCACACAAGTGTGTGGTGAGGGTTTGAGTGCCAGAGCATGTGCCAAGATTTGCCTTGTCAGCATGTTTCCTACTGGACACAGAGAGGAGTCCAAGAGAATGTACACCATACTGGACGAGTTTTTTGATGTCTGGGTGCTCCTACTTGTATACACTTAAGACATGTGCCAGACTTACTGAGACAGTGTCCCCACTGTCTCAGTATGTCTGGAGAGCCAGTGGTTACACTGTGGAGTGAGCAGACAAGAAAGTAAGCATTCCTCCAACTACACTCCTCGAGTGCAAGTCCCTAACAACCGTACAGAGATTCCTACCCCAAACTTAGCCCTCCATCATGCCCATCTGAAACGCATTGCCGATCAAAACACCACCTCTTGATCTGAATGTCAATATACTCTTCCTACTGGGCAGAGACATCCTGCAGGTACATTAGGTCAGAGAGCAGATAACTTGCCAAGGAAATACACTGTTCTCTCAAAGGTTCAACCTAGGATGGTTGTCATCAGTGATGTATGTCTCAGAGGTGCTCACAGATGTACAGACACAGACACCTAGCTGGAGGTGAACAGCTACAAAACAGCTATCCTAGAGAATGGTCCTGCAAGCCACCTCCAGTCATGTAAAAACCAGATGAAAGTGAAAGAAATGTTCTGTCGAACACCTGAACATCAACACCATCTAACACCAACCTCCACATATGGCTCAATGACGCTCACTGAAGACATGCAGAAGTCTCTCCGCCACTGCAATCTGGACAGGAGTGCTGGTACCTGCCCTTGTTCGTGTATCATCCAAGAAAGCCAAATAAGATTTAAGTGGTCCTCGACAGCAGGGTGTCATGTGGAGGAGTATCGTTCAATGATGTTTTGCTCACTGGCCCTGACCTTAACAATAGCCTCCTAGGTGTTCTCATGAGGTTCAGGAAAGAACGGGTGGCAAGTGCCGCTGACATCGAACAGTTGTTCCACTGCTTTGTCGTGAAGGACTTTCTCCGTTTCCTGTGGTATGGGAACAATTACCTCATCTTTGATGTTATCAACTACAGGATGTGACTTAAACTCTTTGTGAACAGTCCCTCACCCCCTGTGGCCGTGTACGAGGCTGACTATGGCAACAATGCAAGAAGATTCATAGACAGTAAGTTCTATGTTGATGACCCTTTTAAGTCCTTCGACACAGAGGATGAAGCCATCAGCGTTCTTGAGTGAGCACAGAAGATGACGACCAAAAGCCATGCTCAAGTGTGCTCTCAACCACCAATAGCCTCTAGGACCCCCAGGGTTGCTAGTTCATGGAAGGCTGATACTCAGAAAGCTCACCGCCCAAGCAGAGGATTGGGACTCACCACTCCCCAAAGACACGGAGGTTAAGTGGATCTGATGGAAACAGTCACTCCAAGACCTAGAAGGAAAGCTGGAATTGTCTTCGGAAAAGCAAAATTGGCCCCTTAGCCTGGCCTAACACTCCCAAGGCTTGAACTGTGTATGGCTACTCCATCTATGATTGTTGCATAGATGGACACCACATTCGGCAATATCACCTACTACACAGATAGCAAGTTGTTTTAGGATATATCCACAACCAGTACATAACAGGGTCAAGCGAATCCGCCAACATGTCCTGGACAGTGAAAGTACGCCCCTACAGATGTCAATCCAGCTGACATTGGGTCAAGAACCAGGACACCAGCCCTCTTTAGCAGCACAGTATGGCTCACAGGACCAGCCTTTCTCAATGACGATCTCATTGACCCTGACATTGACTCCAGTACGTTCCCAGGTGACAAGTCTTGTGCATGTTACCAGAGATGTGGTACATCCTCAGCTTGTTGAACGCTTCCCCAAGTTCAGCACTCTTCTAACAGCCATAGCACACCTGATCCACATAACTCGCTCTCTCACCCACTTCGTGCAGAACGAGTGTCAGGATAGGTACATCTGTCATCCTACAGAGGAAAAGATGCTGAAAGCCAAAGTGTGTATTGTAGAGTGTTCAGAACATCCGATCTCCCAGCACTCTGTGGAAATTGCATCCCGTGATAGACCAAGACAGACCTCTGTGGGTAGGAAGCCAGATAGGACAGTCAAGTCTAAGCATGGATGAGACTCACCCCATCATCCTTCCCTTCACCTATGTAGGTGTTGAGGTCTTTCGACAATGGGACATCGACTCAGACTGCACAAGAGGAGCAGTTTCCAAACTCCAAACAATGGGCTGTGATGTTCTCATTCATGTGTTAAATGGCAGGTAATAGTGAGGTGATTGAGGCAAAATGCACCAGCATCTTCATTAACATTTTGGTCTGTGCGCTGCTTAAACTGAATAAGTCTCGTCTGACTGAGGTGGCTGCAATCTTTAATGCTAGGCCACCCATACCTGTGTCATCGGATCCGGAATCGCCTCTCATCCTTTCCCAAGCAACGATCCTGACTCTCAAGACAGGCTATGCACCTCCTCCCCCTCCAGGTAACATTGAGGAAGCAGATCTCTTTAGAGAGGAGTGGAAACGGTTCAGAACTTGGCAGACACGTTTTGGAACAGGTGGAAGTGCGAATACCTCAAGACATTGCAGCTTTGTCACAAGTGGCAAGGAAGACAGCTGAGCAATCAGCCAATCAGGCTAAGGGAAATGATTGGCCAATGGGCTTCATCACAAAGATGATTGGATGGATTGGACCGTTGACAGTGGAAGTCGTTGGGATGGAACCAAAAAGACTTTCTCTTGCCTCATTATTAGAAGTAGTTCTGCTTCTTTCTCCAAAGACTGATTCTGTTAGTGTTGGATCTTTAAAAGACCCCAGGTGGGGAGTGTTATGTTCCTAGAAATACGTTTGCCATTATAAAAGCAGTTCAGCATGATTTGTTTATTTTTTCGTAACCATGGCAACATAGAAATAGTACATCCTAGGAAAACAGAGGGTAAATGCTCCGTGCGGCATTCGGTCGCAGCTGATTTACAGTGAAACCCTCGCCAAAATGCAACCTAGGCTTTTTTTTGTGAATGTATGTGAGTCAAACCTTCGTGTAAAAGCATAATTACGATGAAAGGGGCACTTATAAGATTCAATGAGCTCAAACTCATTGTAAATGGAAGTGCAAGGGGCACTTTTACGCTAGCATCAAAATTATTTGATGCTATTTTTTAAACACTAAGAAGGCTGGACACAACATGAAACTTTGCTCATAGTATCACCAGGGTCTCTACACCTGAACACGAGCATTAGGAACATTGTTTGTGTACACTGAGTTTACTAAAAAGAAAGTTTTTGCACAACTCACGTTAGCAGTAGCTTCTTCCTCTCACCGTCTACATGGCAGCCCAGACGTACTCGGGGATCGACACGTCTGGGTAGAGTGTTTGTGGTTAAGTTGAGCTGTGTGTAGAGACCCTGGTGATACTACGAGCAAAGGTTCATGTTGTGTCCAGCCTTCTTAGTGTTTGATGCTAGCATAAAAGTGCCCCATGCACACCCATTGAAAATGAGTTTGAGCCCAAAACGAAAACATGGTCAATCTTAAAAGTGCCTCTTTCGTCGTAATTATGCTTTTACACAAAGGTTTGACTCATATACATTCACAAAAAAAGCCTAGGTTGCATTTTGGCAGGAGTTTCACTTTAAGACGTTCATGATTAGCATCATTGGCTCCACAGTTGAGACGTCGCTCTTCATTTTCCCTGTTTGCTAAAGTAATGTCTGTGAGCATTGTTCATACTGTAATGAGGCTGTCAAGTTATTTCATGTTGTGTGGTAACTATATGGCTAATTGTGTTGCTAAACTAAGTTAGCCCATGCTAATTACATAATCTACGCACTTGTATGTGGCATGACCTCCACCAGAAGTCCGTGACAGGAGCAGATAGCGCCGAGTTTGAAATTGAGACTGAAGTAAAAGCTTAAGAAAATTGTTATTGGCTTCTGTGTCACCAATAACTGACCCTTGCCAGCTACCTGACTGGAGTACACCTGACTTTCTGGACTGATCTAAGAGTCTAACTGCCTGACCAGTGTTGCTTGTTAGCATCACAGCTAAGCTAATCACAACAACATTGCTAACCATGCCCAGTGTGGACTGTGCACTACAGCAAGCAAACAAAAAGATTTCTGACCTCAAGGATGATATCTGACAGCTCTCAGAAGAACTCCGGAAGAAAAAGTCACTGTTATCCAACTTCATGGATGTAGCATCCGTACAATCCAAAGAGATCGATTCGCTCAGTGCAATTCTCCGGGACACAGTTGCTTGGGACCCAGCTGCTGGCCCACAGCTCTCCTCATGCTCAACACCCAAGCAGCTGCTTTGGACCGAGGTTTTGATACGCGGTCGAAAGAGGGACCCTGCTTGAACCTCGACAACCCAGCTCATCCAGATGACCACCCCCCCGCGGCTCCTCATTCCACGATGATGACGCCTGCAGCTACTCTCTGCCCGGCGACGACACCTGCTGACCCAGATGATCTCCCTCGCCCTGGCCCGAAACAGTGGCTCCCATCCAGATCCAAAACCTCCTCCTCACCGCGTCGGATTTTGAGGGATGCTGTGGTGCTCTTCCTCAGACCAAGCCGTCTATTGATACCTCTCTGCATACATAGCCACTACACGGCCACAGCACCCTCCTGCTCAGACACAGAGTACTGAAAGCCCACAGCCATCGTCTCCTTGTCCTCTCTTCACTCCTACCACCCTCATTATAGGAGACTCAATCACTCTGAAGATTCGCTTTTTCGGTACTGGTTATCCTCGATAAGCTTCCTGACCTACTGTGCTCACTCCCACCATCCATTAACCAGGTTCTAGTTCATGTCAGACTGAACTCGGACTTCATGACACGACTCGTCGGCAGTTGGAGCTGACTAAAGAGGACTTTACTGCCCTCTTCAGCCTCTTAAAGCTGTGGAAAGGATGTCTGGCTCAGCAGACCTCTACCAACTCTCGGCAGTGGAACTGGGCGCTTCTCCAGAATCCTCAGTCTAAATTGCCTGCAGAATCCACAACATTGGTTTCATTGACAACTTCAACCTGTTCTGGAACCGTCCTTCCCTCTTGCTCAAGGATACTTCGACATGTAGCTCAGTTACACCCCAGGAGAGCCGGAATTCGAACCAGCAACCTTCCGATCACTAGTGCACTAGCTCTACCCACTGAGCTACAGCTGCCCCGTTATTTCATATCTCAAATCAATACACACACACACACACAGGTGTTGTCGAAATACAGATCACAATGTGCTTGTTAATCCAACCAGGTCAGATCAAATCAAACCTCACACCTGCAATCTAACCTTTGGGCTATTTAAAATTCACTCACTGACCAACATGGGACCTCTGCTCCATGATCTACTGATTAACCGGAAGTTTGATTTGTTTTGCCTGACCCGTACCTCTGGCAGAGGGGGTGGCCTGGAAATACTATACAGTCAAATATGGAAAGCGTCCTCCTTTATAGTGCCTGTATACTCCTCATTTGAGTCCATTGCTCTGCTAATCAAGGGCCCAACCCCTACTATTCTGGCCACTATATATCGACCACCCAGGCCGAATAATGCCTTTCTACAGCAATTCTCTGCCTTCCTAACAAGCTTATGTTCTGTGTCCCCAAATGTAATATTGCTGGGTGATTTTAATATCCACTTGGATATTAGCAGCAACAATGTTTTTACAAAGGACTTTACTTCATGCCTTGACAACTTTGGACAAAAGCAACACTGTAAAAAAAATTAAAAAAAAAAAATGGTAAAAGCACTGGCAGCAGAGTATCCAAACGGATACCGTAAAATTACAGTAAATAACTGTATCACAGAACTACATACAATAACTGTAAAAAAAAAACACGAGTAGGGTTTACAGTCAAAATGAATTAAAATACAGTATATCATAGTTGATAAATGCCCATTATACTGTAAAATAACATATATATTATGTCAAAACACATTAAAATCAGATACCTTTCAGGTTAATCTCTACAGTAATTTCATGTTAAAATACTATTTTTTACCATGTACAATAACAAAGTTGTAACATATAAAACCAAACTACATTCATAAAACTAAAGACAAATGTCTGCAAATTTACAGTCTTCATCTGTAATTTTTGAGAATTAGTAGATTAAAAAACAACCATTGGACAGTGGAAAAACAAGCTAAATACATTACAAATACATCAAAAATAGCTACATTTAAGGCCAATCTTTGTAAATTACAAGTATTTAGTGGTCATTTCATGAAACTGTATTGTCCATCTGCACTGATTTTCTGTATAATTGTGGTTTCCCGAAGTAAAAAAAGAATGACACAATGTATAAAGAAAATATGTACCTTTAATCAAATAGGAATCCTGCACATTTACAGTATTAGTTCTTTTAGAGAATTGGATGATGGAACACTGCACATCAAAATACATTAACAGGTTAAAAATAATATCTGTAATTTTAGGGTATTAAACAGTCATTTTAGTAAACTGAACCAATATTGTTAAAAAAAATTCATTTGAGGGAAAAACAAGGATAGTAAGTCATTACACATCACAACAGCTAAGGCTGACTGTTTTTATATGGAAAGAAAAAAAAGAAATAGGAATATTTTAATATTAATATTCTACTGCATGGACATAACCAACAATATATGATAAACTTTTTACCATGGAGTTCAATAGTTACATGATATGGTATATATAAAATATATATATATCTGGTGGTGGATAGATGGACCATAGTTATTAACAGAAAAGCATTGCAGATTTTGCTCTTTTCACAGGTCATGTTTAAAATAAGTAAACACTACACCAGTTTTATCATTTAAAGTGATATTCATAACTTTTGCGATGTACTGTCCATACTTCAAGTCCAGAATATTGAGCAGCTGCTTCAGCAGTTGCTCCTGTGCTCTACAAGTAAGTTACATTGACTAGACCTCCATATACATTAATTGCATGGCAAAACTGGAAACAGAAACTCAGTGGGTTCTGTTTTAAGTATCCAACTGCAAACTATTTTCATCTATAAGTAACATCAGCATAAGAACTACCTATAATGATAGAACCCATCTTTAAATTTTTTTTTTTTTACGTGTACTTGGAATATACTCAATGTATTGCTGGCCTGATACTCAGACAGAATTGCGAATTTGTTTTCGCTGCATTATTCAGTCTGAACATGCTCTCATAGCAGCCGTTAACAGAGCAGCTCAGTGTCAAAGCAATTTCTCAAATGGCTACACAACTTTTGGAGACAGATGGACCTGGTTTCGTCCAGAAGCCATCAAAAGGTATGTGCAGGGGTAATACAACTCTGATAGGAGGTGTACTGAGGGGCTAGGCGATGGGGTATATTTCATCCCCGACACCACATTTCCTAAACCACATCTAAACAGAGCTAAATGTCTCTGGTGTGGTTGACCACAGTCAACTCAACGTATAGAAGATAAGATAAACATGGATGTCATAAGGTAATTCAACATTGTGTATGTATGGTATGGATTCTTTTTTCAGCGCAGTGAAAAAGCAACATATCCCTGTGGGATGGCGAAAATCTGACATGATTACATGGGTTTTGTAACATATTCTAGCAGAATCTACTAATTGCCTGTTATGTGCAATAAAAGTAATTTTGTGGCTTTTTTCTCAATACAATGAATGTGTACTGGGAGCTAGACTCTGTTCCACAATTGTGAAGCACAGGAGCAAGTTAAGAAGACAATCAACAATATTTGGTCTTCAATCATGGCCATTAAACTTTGTAACTATTTCTTGCAAACGAAACAATTGTAAAAATCATGTTAGGATACATTCAATGTGGGCAATACATACTGTGCCTGAGAAACTGTTGTCAGATCAAATTCAAACTGTCTGTTCACTTGCTTGGCTGCTGGGGCCTCCTTAAATACCTCCGATTGTCCATCTATGGAAAATATCAGGCAATTGTTTAGACAATCACTGTAAACCTTTTGGCATTAACAAACATTCACGAGAAACTGAAATCATCATTTCTACTTTGAGTTGCTTTTTTCTTATCGGACATGACCAGAGCTTATGCAGGAATTCTGAAGTTCAATACCTTTTTAAGCCTTTTTAAAAGACCTTCTCAAAACATTTTAAGACCTCATCCCCACTTCAAGCTGTAATCAGCAACACATCTTTAACTTACTAAACGGTTGTAGTTTGCAATTAAAGCTATAGAGCACAACCATACAACAGAACTCAGATAAGCTGGGAAGAAACAAAGCTCAAAAGAATAAATAAAACCAAAGGCAAGGACTGAACTGAGGAAGAACTGATATTTGGAGAGAGAAATTTCCAAATAGTCAAATTGCACGTGGAGTAATAAGGATTGCTCCAGACATTGTTGTGTAGACTTTTGGCTTGTATCCAAAACATTTGGACAGTATCACGGTTTAAGTTTTATCTTTGTTTCCATGGCAACCCGGATGCGAGAGGACGCTGGCGTGAGTATCGCCGATTCTCCATCCGTGACAATACAGCTTTTTTTCTGCTAAAAGAAGATAGCCAAGTTGTTTTTGCAAGTTCTGAGGCTGTGCTACTACCTTTGAAGCCTGCACACCTGAAGAACTGGCTCCATGGACTCATCTTTCATCTTTCTCCGCTTATCAGCTGTTAGCCCCGTTGGTCCGCCGTTAGCCTCACCAATCAGCAGTTAGCATAGCAACGCTAACTTTTAAGCAGACGTACTCGATGCTCTGTGGGATGTCCATCATTGCTCTGCTGGTCCTCCATCCGCCATGGCCTCGGGGTTGTTCACCACCTGGCTCCGTTCTCGCTGTCCCCTGCTGCTGTGGTCTCCCCCGGCTCGCGGTGATGTTGGATTGTCGATTCTCCGCTGTTGCTGGTGGGGTCTTCAGGTGTTCAGATCGGGAGCTCCTGGACTTCTGCTGTCGCTTCGCCCCGGGCTCTGTCACTGGGACTGGATCTCTGGGTCTCCTGTGTCGCCCCCGCTGTGTGCATGGGACCTCCAGACGCAAGTCCGCTTCTGGACGGAGGGTGCTGTTCCCTGCAGTGCTGGTGTTGGCGGTGGTGTGGCTGTTCCCTCCGTGCTGACTGACAGGCGCTCCATTTATTCATATATCTTTGCTTTGTTTGTTTTCATATATGTTTATTCCACTTTGTCAAGTGTCCTTGGGTACCGTGAAAGGCGCTATATAAATTAAATCTATTATTATTATTATTATTATTACAACCTTAACAGAGCACAAGGCAATAACAATTAATGTCAGTCTTTTTCCTGATAAATCTGGATTTAAAAAAGTATCTTATTGGAAAATGAACAGCTCCCTCTTAAATCCCAATTGAGTAAAAGAAGAGCTAGAATTTATTTTTGGAATAAATTGGGAACTCCTTAAATTTGTTTCAATGCAATGTAACGCATGTGCTCTGCATGTGTGTTAGTCAAACAGACACACAACAGCAAACGGAGGAGAGACTGACTAGAGTGAATTAACAGTGATGGCAACAACAGACTCGGTGAATGACAGAAAACTTTTTTTTTTAAAAATTAAATAAAAGAAAATAATTATGTGACGAAGTATGGTATCATTATTTCAAGCCAAATTATGATATGATGATATATACCATTACCATGGTATAAAATTACTTATACTATGATCAAAGAATTTGGCCATATCACCCACCCCGCAGTCCAACTGTGGAAAATTCAATTGATTGCACATCATTTGTAAGGCTCACACCTATCTAGATGAGGTCTCATAGCTGACAATGCATATCAGAGCAAAAACCAAGCCATGAGGTGGAAGAAACTGCCTGTAGAGCTCAGAAACAGGATTGTGTCGAGGCACAGATCTGGGGAAGGCTACAAAAAAAATTGCTGCGCTGAAGGTTCCCAAGAGCACACTGGCCTCCATAATTCTTAAATGGAAGAAGTTTGGAGGAACCAGGGTTCCTTCTAGATCTGGCCGCCTAGCCCAACTAAGTAATCAGGGGAGAAGGGCCTTGGTAAGAGAAGTGACCAAGAACCTGATAGTCACTCTGGCTGAGCTCCAGAGATCCTGTGTGGAGATGGGAGCAACCTCCACAAGGTCAACCATCACTGCAGAAGATTTTATTTGGAGCCCTTCCCCAGATCTGTGACTCGATACAATCCTGTTTCTGAGCTCTGCAGGCAGTTCTTTTCACCTCATGACTTGGTTTTTGCTCTGATGTGCATTGTCAGCTTTAAGACCTTATATAAACAGGTGTGTGCCTTTCCAAATCATGTCAAATCAATTGAATTTACCTAATCAAGGTGTAGAAACATCTCAAAGATGACCAACATAAATGGAAGCAACCTGAGCTACATTTCAAGAGTCATAGTAAAGGGTCTGAAAACTTAGTACGATGTTATATTTTAGTTTTTAATTTTGAATAAATTTGCAAAATTTTCTAAAATTCTCTTTTCACTTTGTCATTATGGGGTATGGAATTTAGAATGATGAGATTAAGAATGAATTTAAATGATTTTAGCAAAAGCCTGCAACATGACAATGTGAAAAAACTGAAGGGGTCTGAATATTTTCTGAACCCATTGTATCTATTCTACAAGCTAATCAGGGCCGTGCAGACACATCAAGGGAACGTGTTAAAAAGGGTCACATAGAGGAATATTACACCAATACCACACACTAGGCGTGGAACAGTTCACAAAATCCACAGTTTGGTTCATATCACGGTTTTGTGGTCACGGTTTTCGGTTCGGTATACGCTGATCTTTAGGAAAATCAATTATGTCTTTCATAGTCAGGTTACAACTGAAAGAATGAGGCAGTCTGACATTTGATACATCATTGTGACAGTTTTAGGTTAAAAGTAGGTAGATTCTGGCACTGCAAGACAGGAGACATTGCTAGTTCCAACATGCTTTTCATTTATTTGGCAAAGAAAGTTATCTTTAACAAATGCTAAGAACAAATAGTTATTCACTGTCACTAATGTAATGTAATGGGCAATCACAGTCATGAAACCTTCAGTAGCCCTGGAGGTCCATCCATCACTAGAAAGCACTACATAAGCTATGTCAGACAACTCTAACAATTCCTTGTCGGGTCTCTTCATAAAGTGCGGGAATTACCGTGTTGCTGAAGTTTTTGCAGGAGGGGATTCTATTTTATATCTTGGCTCGAGTGTTTTAATCATATAACAAAATCCCGCACCCTCCACCACGGCAAAAGGCTGCATATCTTTGGCTATGAAACACCACTCCTTTCGTTATGCATGTTGCCCCGTCTGACTCGTCACTGTCAGGCTCTTTAAAAGCTGCGGGGAGCAGAAGTTGTCCTGTCGACTCTCTCCCTTTCCTCCTTGCGCTGCCAGTTGTCGCACTGGGATGATGTCTTTGCAGATGAGCTGACATGTTAATCGTGTTACTATTAGCATAAACAACACATGTTGCACAGTGCTCGCACACTGTCGCACTTTTGTCAACAACTTTCATACTGCCGTCGTCGTAGGTCACGTCGTAGGTCACGTCGTAGGTCACTCTAATATATATATATATATTTACATTAAATACCTGACAGGATGGTTGATAAAACAAGTGTATTTCGAACTATCCAATAGATCCATGTAGATCCATGTGTGGAGGAGTGGCTGTGGATATATGCATTTGTATTAACATATGAGCTATGACCTGTCAAGGTGGGTTTGGGGTGAGTTGGTGAACGGGGGAAAAGAAAAAAATGGGACGGAGGTATATGTAAACATAATCTGTACTATACTCACATTCCTTCAATAAAATTGTTTATGAATACATTTGTAAAAGGAGCAAAAAGTGTGATGAGTGGAATCCAGTGAAGTCTTCCTGAAATAAGCTACAGTGAGGGCCCTTGAGAGGCAGTCCAGATAGTTTTAGCCATAGGCTTGATAGCAGGCCTGCTAAGTTGGCAACACTGATGTCAGACTGACTGAATGAATGAATGAATGAATTTGAGCTGCAGGCCGGTGCCCTGGTTACAGGTGTCCAAATGTCAAGGTGTGCTCTGGGGTCGTGGAGATAAAGTCATGAGGGGACGAATGTCGAGGGAGTACAGAATGTCTGTGTGTGCATGCATCAGCGAAAGGTGTGTGAGCCTCTTCTGGGTCATGGTGCTGCGTACCCATGTCTTCAAAAGATGCAAGGCTGAGAGAGTGCGCTCGGACGAGGCCACGGACATGGATAGGCACAGACATAACTCGATCAGTTTTTCTGTCTCTGAAAACACGGCTCTTGTTTGTGGCTGGAGCTTTGTCAAACATGATGCTACATCTTGGACTGTGACACACTTAGACCCTCTGTCTTTTGTGACATCGGCAAGCTGCTTTGCGATGCTTGGCCCAAGGATTTTGAGCTGGAGTTCAAGGCAGTCTGTGTCAACTTTTGTCCAATCACGCTAGGTTGGGTTGCGGGTGCTGGTGCTGGGCCTGTCGGTGCAACTGCAGGCTGAGGCGGACAGTCTCCTCACTCCGGCTGCTCTCCGTTGTCGTGGTTGCGGTACTAGTGTTCTTCTTCACTGGTGGTGGTTTCCAAAAAAATCCGAAATGCGTTTCTGTGCATTTCGTTTCTGCCATTAGACTATGTACATTTGCTAGTCTGTTGCTGCCATGGATGTATGCTGCATGGAGCGAGCGGGAAACCTCTTTACTCGTCGACCACTAGCCTGCCTGACGTTGACAGCGTAACTTCCGTGAACCTGTGTTGATTAGGCCTAAAAATTATTTTTAAAAAATCCAAAATACATGTAATTGCCTACGTGTGTCAAAATCATTTCTCAAAATATTCATAAGGAAAGTATAAATTGTGCAAAATATTTTTAATATATTTTTAAAAAATCTCCCTCTCGCTACTAGGGGGTGCTGCAGCACCCCCAGCACCCCCACTTCCTGCAGCCATGATGGTGCATGTATGTTTTATGTATGATACCATTAATTACCCTTTTCAAAAAAACACTTGAAAAAACATATGATTAGTTACCTGCAATTTTAAGGAAAACGCTTTGAATGACTGCTGATTTCTGTAATGTACTTTGAATAGGAAAAAACATGTTAAATTGCCTTTAAAAATATAATAATAACGTGATCTTATATTATGGTTAATAATTTGTAATTTTAAGGGTCAATCTTTAAACTACTGCTAATATCTGTTATTCTACAGTTGTTTTCTTACTGAAACTATTGATGAACCTGTAAAAAAAACAAAAAAAAAACATTTTATACAAAATTACAGTTGAATATGTACTAATACAATACCATATAAATGGTAAACATTTAAATTACTCCCATTATCTCCAAATCTACAGGCATTTTATTGTTTAAAAAAAAGAAAAAAAAATTGTAAGAATACAGAATTCTTTCTGTAAAATTACTTTATTTAAAGTGCACTTTTTGTAAAATAATATATTTTACATTGTCTTTATACAGTAATGTACAGTAAATTACTTTTGTGTCTGTACAAATACTACTTATTACCTCTAAAAAAAAAACATGAAATCACCTTAACCATGCACACTTTATGACCTGCAATGTTATGGAAACACTAAAGATTTCTGGAACTTTACGTACATTTCTTCATTATCATTATTAGGAAAGATCTGTAAAATTACATCACATTTTATGTAAAATTGCATTTAAATATCAAAGAAATATGTTAAATTACCTTTAAAGAACATAATACTAATGTAATATCATATTATTGTTAATTACTTGTAATTCTACAGGTACATCTTTGAATTACTCCTAGTATCTGTTAATTTACAGTTGTTACATTGTCTTATGGAAAATGGTAATAAACTTGTAAAAAATAATACAGAAACTTGTATGTAAAATTACAGTTGAAGATGTACAAATACAATAAATTTTAATAAAAAAAACACAATATTAATGTTATCTTACATTATGGTTAATTAACTATAATTTTAAAAATAAACCCTAAAATTACTGAAAATGTCTGTAAATCTACTAGCATTTCATTGTTTTATTAGGAAACAGGAAAAATTACAGAAAATCTCCTGTAAAATTACATTTTTTTCTTACAGTGAATACATTGACTTTCCGACACTCCAAAGGTAACATTTTTGACCTAATCTGCTGTTCTGGTGTAACCCCTCGAAACTGTTGTGCCTCAGATTTCCCTCTCAGACAACAAGCTAATATCCTTTATTGTCAATCTAAAATCCTCTAAAACTAACATGCCTCGCTCCATCACATTTCGAAACATCAAAAATATTGACTTGTCGGCCCTCTCTAATGGAATTGATGACTTTCCCAGCAGAGACAACCTATCTACCACAGATGAACTGGTATCCCACTACAATATTGGACTTCAACGACTACTAAATACTCTTGCACCTCTGAAAACAAGGTCTGTTTCCTTTACCCACTCTGCTCCTTGGTTCACACCAGCACTACGCCAGCTGCCATCTGGAACGCCTGTATGTCAAAACTGGCCTAGCAGTGCACAAAGAAATGTATCGTGACCACATACTCCAATACAAGGATGCTCTTTCTTCAGCCAAAACCACTTACTACACAACCTTAATCAACTGTCTCTGAAATAACCGGACTCATCCTTAAATCCAAATCATCCACATGCCAGTTAGACCCCCTACCTACCCACCTGGTAAAAAGCTGCCTGCCTGCCTTATCCCCTCTCATAACTGACATCATTCATTCCTCACTGACTTTGGGTGTTGTCCCGTCATCACTAAAGACTGCTGCAATAACTCCAACTATCAAGAAACCTGGTGCAGACCCAGATAACTAACAACTGTTGCAGCTCAGCTAAACACTCTTTCTCACTACAACCTCTTTGAACAATTCCAGTCCGGCTTTCATCCCCTTCACAGCACTGAGACAGCCCTGGTGAAAATCACAAATGACCTCTTAATGGCATCTGACTCTGGTTTACTCTGTATCCTGGTTCTCCTCGATCTCAGCGCAGCCTTTGACACCATCTCTCATACCATCCTCCTGGACAGGCTGGCCTCCATTGGAATCACTGACATCCCTCTGGCTTGGCTAAAATCCTACCTCACTGGTCGCACACAATTTGTTCAACTCAAAAATCTAAGATCTTCCTCCTCTCCAGTCTCCAGTGGTGTTCCCCAGGGCTCTGTCCTTGCCCCCCTCCTGTTCACTATTTACCTTCTGCCCCTTGGATACATACTCAGGAAATTTCATATTCAATTCCACTGTTATGCTGACGACACCCAGCTCTGGGTGTCATCCTGGACGTCACATTAACCTACGAAGCCCACATCAATAATGTTACACGATCCGCATACTTCCATCTCCACAACATCAACCGCCTTCGTAGCTCACTTACACCAACCTGCACAGCCATCCTTGTAAACACCCTGACTACATCCCGTCTGGACCACTGTAATTCCCTCCTCCATGGTCTTCCGTGGAAATCACTCCATAAACTCCAACTGGTCCAGAACGCAGCTGCTCGCATCATCACCAGAACTCCCTCTACTGAACACATCACTCCAGCCCTGCAGCAACTCCATTGGCTCCCTTTAAAATCCCACATTCATTTTAAGATTCTACTCCTCACATTCAAGATCCTCCACAACCTGGCACCTTCATACCTTGCTGAACTTATCCATATCCACACGCCATCCCGCACTCTCCGATCCTCTTCTACCATCCAGCTCTTTGCCCCATCTGCCAACCTAACCACCATGGGGTCAAGAGCTTTCAGCCGATCTGCCCCCAGCCTCTGGAACTCTCTCCCACTAGACATTCGCACCAAGTGGCTTTCTCGACATCTGACTAATCATACAATCACACTCTCACCTATTCTATTATTGCACTATGTAATTTGCATCTTCCTATTTATTTATTTATTTATTTATTTATTTATTTATTTACTTATCTTTCATAAACTGCACTAAAATGTTTCCTGATATTATTTTTTATTATTATTATTTTTATTTTTTCCTTTGATGTACTGTTGTTGTTGCTGTTGTTATGTGCGGTGTCCTTGAGTGCTATGTCAGGCGTCTTTAAATAAAATGCATTATTATTATTATTATTATTATTATTATTATTATTAGTAGTAGTAGTAGTAGTAGTAGTAGTAATTGCTTAGATACTGCTGTAATATGTATGTTTAAAAATGTTGCTTATTAATGCAGAAATTTCATTGTATTGTGCTTACAGTTTCACAAGACTCCCAGTAAACTTCAAGGAAATTAACCATCCGTTTAAACTGATTGGAAAGATAGCCCATGACAGTCAGTCAGTTGACCTAACTAACATTAACATAGTATAGCATGTTCATTTATGTTCAGTGTTCTAAAATATTTGTTTCAGAAGTTAAAGAGTTATTTCCATTTCCTCTGGAGAGTTTTTTTCTTCAGCTTTGCTACTTGCCACAGCATTTGTTACATTGGCATTACTGCATGCATGGAAAAATGTAACATAATTCAAAGCAGCCTCTCTAACCATAAAATCACAGCAGAGAGTATGTGCGTTGTGAACCCACCTGTGTATGCACATCTAATCATCTGAAAAATAGTGTGGTCACTTTCTGCTGCCTCAAGATAGCAGTGAGTCATTAGCGGGCCTGTCCACACCTCCTTCCAGACAATACACCTAGGGGGCACAGATGTTACAGGAGCATTTGCTATTTAAACAACATGGGTGCTGGGCATGAAAATGACAACTGCGTGGGTCTGAAACTCGCGATTACCCCTGCGCCCTGCTGTGCGCTGCTTTGTGCCAGGCGTAGGATAGAGCCCAAAGTCCATCTTTGTAAAACTTGCCACCGGTCAGGTCAGGAGCCTTCACAGCTCAGGTCTATATCGATTTTAAAACATTACTGTTAACACACTGTCGTTGAGATTTCACGTGTGGTGGGCATGGCATTGCAAATCTGAACATGACTTTTAAACTGAAAAATTATATTTTAATAACACATTTTATTCCTTCAGTGGGTATGAAATTTATAATTATGTGGTGGTGTATTTGATGTCAGTATTCTCTGTTTTGGAAGCCCGTCCTTTGATTTTCAGTGGATGTTTTGCACACTTTTTCAGATCCTGCTGACTAACAGACAAACACAAAAAGCAACTAAAAATAAAACCTCTTTTGTGTAACAATGCATTATGCAGGAGTTTATTAACCAGGTCACAATATTTTATTTGCATATTTCTGTTTCTGCTGAGACACTATATTTTTGGATCTGCAGTCACATTGAGTTTTAGAAATCTTGCCCTGAGTTAGATACAAATATAGCACGTTTAATAACAGGGGGAAATCTAATTGTTTTGGTTGTTTGCTGTATGTTGCAAACAAAATCTTCCTCTTTACTTCCCACTACAACTCTGCCTATATACTCAGGGATGCTTGGCCCAGCAGCACCTACTCACATTTCATAAGTTTCCTGTTGTGTGCTTTTCATATCTTTATTTACTCCCCTCTGTTGCTGCTGTTGCAGGACAACAATGATGAAGAGCCCATTTGAGTTTACAGTTTACTGCAGAGATAGAGTGCGAAAAAGAGGACATGCATCTGCAGGGCCCTTTCTTTGCCTCACTCTATCACACACACACACACACACACACACACACACACACACACTCCATAATGTGATTTGTAAACATGAACATAGAGCATAGAAAAGCCTGAGAATATAGAGAGAAAAATCAAAACAGGGTCAGCAGCACAGTGGTGTGACAGGAAAAGGTATGATTGTTGTGCTGTGATATCTTTCTCCTCTCCCTGCAGTGTAATCTGTAGCTCCACTGGTGATACTGCCCCGTGTCTGTCATTCTTCATTGCTTGCCAGTTAAAAAGAGACTTGATTTTTATGTGTTTTTCGCGAGTGTACCTGTGTTTTTTTGTTGAGGATGTGTGAAGTGGCATTTGTTGTTTGAGGAATTAATCTTTTCTAGTGTTTGTCATGAGAATTAACACTCGCCTGCGTGAACAGTCTCCCTCACTGTGAATGATGACCCTGTTTTGATGTATGAGGCTGCATTAAAAAGGTACCCTGTGAAGTTTTTAAATATAAACACATTTGCTTAGTTGTTTGAATACATTCCATGATTTACAGGGAAACTACAGTTAGAACATAAATCAAATCGAAATGTCGTTTGTTTTATCATTATTGGATTTGCATTTTTTTTTCCCCCCAGCCTCAAACTTAAATGCAATTCAGAAATAGGAACATCAGCCAAGCAAGAAAAGGGGTAGCATTTAGACTCTGATTAGTCATGGGTGTGTTTGGGGCAGAACATGAATTAAACCAAATCAGAGTGTCGTCTCCCATTCCCTTTAAGAGCCAGGTGCGCTACGACCTGGCTCTTACAAGGAATGGGAGACAAAATTAAACTGTGATATTAAACAGTGGCATTCATCTTCACTGGGGGACAGGGAAGTGATCATCCGCTGCTGGACCCTCTGCCCCGCCATTTCACAATCAGTCCCATCAACAACGCTGACTGCATATGAAAATAAAATATAATGGTGTTTAACTGAGGAGGACGAGGAGCACTGCTGCACATCCCTCTGGCGCAACCATAATGTATGGGCTAAAGCACAGGGATAATATCTTGAGTCTTTTAATTATAAAGAAGGGAAACCATAAATATTCTTGTATATTAGCTCCGGCACTAGTTTAAAATTTAACAAAAAAAAATTTAACAGATGGGAGAAGATGCAATTTAGAGGCACCAAAACCTTAACTGGCCCAGGCACCAAAATGTGTGGCACCAGCCTTGCTCTGACAGCGCTGTCTGGAGCCCAACAAGAGAGACACTCTGGTGCACTGGGATTTTAAAACTGAATTTTGAGCAATACACACGGTGTGTTCCACAGTTTGGAAATCCAATGTTTTCATACCACAGATGGAAAAAAAAAAAAAAAAGCATTAAAACACAAGTCTAGGGCTGCAGGTAAAGCATACAGACTTAGGCTGATAAAGAAATTTAGCGCTAGACTGAAAAATAATGGTTGAATCTTTAAACAGAAATCAGATTCATCTGACAAAATCCTGTACAGTCTTCACAAACAAAGCTTTCATCCCTGCAATGGAACTCTGCAAAAGCTATGAGTAAAATGCCTTGACAGCAACTGAAGGCTACTTTTTCTGAATTTGGTTATTCCATTAAAAATAGGTGATTTAATTAATCTGGTTTACAAGTTTGAAACTGCTCTAATACATGCTGGTGTAATGGCCCAAATGATACACTTAGGGGTAGGAAGTTTGATGAGGACCCAAAAGCAGATACACACGGGAGGCAGGAAATAGGGGAACCAAAGGCGAGCTTTATTAACAAAAGTTGAAGTAAAAACAAAACCAAACAACCAAGGAAACCAGAAAAAACAAAAAAAGGTCAAATGGACAAAAACCAAAGCAGTAAAAGCCAAGCAAAGTGCAAATTAATGAAGAATAAGAGAAACCAGAAGCATACCAGGGCGAGACATGAGGAGACACAGGGAAACATCACAGAACAAACTGACAAACACATGAGGGAGAACAAAGACTATATACACAGGGACACTGACGAGGGAATCAGGAACAGGTGAGGTGAGTGAGGAGGGAAAAGGACAGGTGAGGTGATGAAGGGAAAAACACAGAGAGGGAAAAACACAGGAAAAACTGAAAAGCAAGAAGAAACACACAAGGGCATGGTTTCGAAATAAAAATAAAATAAATGAAACCCAGGATCATGACACCAAATCCCAAACCCTGATCTGGAAACCATTTACTGTCAGAAAACATTTATTCTAGCATACACTCACTTTTGATAATAATGTTTCTTTTGTTTATATAGCACTTTTTATGATACTCAAAGACACTCTCCATAAAAGATATAGCTGAGTATGATGTCCGATACACACTACAGTGGCACTGCTAATGAGAGTGCAGTCAGATCAGCAACAGGTCTGGCTCTGTGTGATATGTGTTAATGTGTAAATGAGCAGAATGTAGGCCTCCCATCAGAGAATGTGAGAGCTTAAAGATGGCCACTGATCACTCCAGTGGCCCCCGCCTGGTCCAGGGCCGAAAGACAAGTGCTGAATGGCAAGAGACAACCTGAAGAATAGGGGCACAGTGGGGTGTCTGTGGGGGACTGGATGATGTGAAACCTCATTCTCTCCTCCGTTGTCTTTTTATGCCTCTCGCTCGGTCTCCAGTTCTCTGTCTCTGCAGCTATTCAGAGCAGGTTGGGTGAGTCAGACAGCTCCTCTGTTCAGGCCTCTCACTGGCTATCTCTCCTTTTTCTTCCTCCTGTTTTTGGCTCTCTCCCTGTTACTTTCCCCATATTTGCCTTTCAATCTGTACTATATCTCCTGGTCCATCAATGCACTGATTGCACTGATTGGGTTTCGGGGTGCGGGGATGTTTGAGAGAGCTGTCTCTTTTCCATGTTGTAGTTGAGTGCTGCTCTGTTTGTGCCCTATCTGTTGACGTTTCACATTGGGCACAGTAACAATACAGTTCTTTGTGCAGTCTGGGCTCCTTTATGTCCTGTTGTCATGTTTCTGCAGTTGATACAGCAGGTGAACCACAATATCACAGCTGTGAAACGTAATTTTTAGCTTTGACCAAACCAACTTGACACAGATACTCACTCCTTGATGGAGAAGGGTTGTGTGTAAATATAATAATATATTTTTTAGCTGTTGGTTGAACGCTTTTTATCTAAGAATTTTTGATTTTGAGTGCTGACAGAAGTCGAATAACTATTTAATTTTGTAGTCCATCCAACATACTTTTGAAACATTTGATAAAGATAACCTTTTTTAAACCATAACCAAGCATGCAGTCCCTCGATTAAAGAACTATATAACCATGTAACTTTTGGAATAAAAAAAAAACACAACGTTCCTGCTATGGATGAAGTAGATGTAAGTTTCTGTGTTTCTGAGATATTGCATTGACAGCAATGGGATGGGCAGACAATCTGAAAACATAATGCCTCCACAGCTCTCGCCAGTGCTGAGGCATAAAGATACATGTTTGATCACTTCAAAAAACTCAGTAGCAGCAAAACCCTAAAGAGCATTTTTTCTCAACCAAAGTTTAATTGTTTCACAGACTTTGATCATTTGACATATCTCTCAATTTCCATTAGTTTTTGGCACTGCGTGAAGGAGGTCAATGTGACTCACTATGTCCACTATGTGGCGCTAGAGAGCACTGACTAATTACACATTAGTATTTCAGGAACAGTGCACCATGATCATTTTATGTAAATAAAGGAATGATACTCCTGTAATGAGTAGTGAGTAACCCTGGTTCAATAACTATACCTCCTATGTAGAAGTGTTACGGAAAGGGATCTGATCAAACATGTGAAATGTGGGAATGTGACCATTTTCATAGAAGTTATAACAACTTTCTCGTTCGTGGTTTAAAATGCCTTGTAATTGGTGTCGAGTGAGAACCCACAATTTTCACAATATACCATGATCAAGGTTTTAAGGATTTTCTGTCCAAACTGGAAGTGGATTTGGTCAACCTTCTAGCAGGAGTACATAGAAGTAGGGAAACATTTCATTTCATTTCCCTCTGCCATTTGACCTAGTATAGTAGCGTTACAACAACTTCCTGTTTTTTTTTAATGGGAAATCAGCCACTTTTGCCGTGCTGCCAAGGTCCTAATGTTCAACAAAAAGTCAAGCTTTTATTAACTTTTCATCACAAAGGTGTTAAAATTGGCGTGTAAAAATTTGAAGTTGATCAGGTAGCCTGACATGCAGCGAAGCCTGACATGCACCTCCCCAGGAATGTTACAGTGTTGGCTCAACGTACAGCTTATGTGCAACCATATATCAGCCTTTAATATAAAACATAAAAGTCCCAGATTTTACTGTAGTCCATTCCATTTAAGCGACAGGCAACTAAAAGCACACAATTAAACTATTTGTCAAAGATGATAAAACATTGTCAGGAAACATCATAAAAATGCCAACACACTGGAGTGGGGCCTCAAAAAACAACCGGATGAACATGTGACAGGAGCACCATTTTGGGCACTTATGGGGTTTTTTAACACTGGAAAAATGGCTTGAAATATCACCTCCCTTTAAGGTCCCATATTATACTGTTTTTCATCACGTTCACACAGCTGTCAGAGGTCCAACAACACTGTATTCAATATGCATTGCCCCAAACCCATCCGTGGTCCTGAATTTCAGCTGTCTAAACGTCGCTCTAGGGTTAGGTTAGGTCTACTGAGAGCAGGCTGTTTCTGTGCCTGCACCTTTAAATGCTAATGAGCTCTGTTGACCCAGAATCGGACCCAGAAGGAAAGGCTCCTGAAGAAATACAGACTCTGCGGCTGCAGCAGGACGTTCCAGAATGGTTAGTGTGTCTGAATAATGTTAGCTTGTTTGTATGTGTTGTTACAGTTACTACCATTTAGCTAATGGCTAGCAGCTAGCGAAAGCTGTGTTTGTCTCCAACACAGTCTCCAAACTCTTGGACACTGTTTGCATCGTCTCTGTCTCCAGTCTGCACATGTTTCCAGACTTTTTACTGTGACAACCAAGCTCCATTGTAATATTATTAACATTAAACTTGCTTCAAACGCCATTGCTTAGCGGACCGAAGCGGAGCATAGTTAGCCAATTCACGATACTCGTAGGCAACTGTAAATACTTTCAAAACATGGCACCACTTACCTGTGGCTAGGGTGCAGTTGCTGGCTCCGGTATGGTTGGGACTGATCCTTTTTGTCGAGACAAAGCCAGCTTTGTACTGGCCCTCGTTACTGAAGCAGTCCGATGTGAATTGGTTAGCACACGAACCGCAGCCGGCACGTTGTCGTTGAAAAATGAAACACAAACACGATCTCTTCTGTTGTTTTGTAGCTGGGACAGAATATTGGCATGGATGTTGATTTTTACAACCAACAACAGAGCAATTTGCGTGTCTAGCTCTGAGCAACGACATTGCGAAACACTGCTATCTTACCGCTGGACACACCGAACTTCACCTCGGGGGCGAACGCCCCCCTCTCGGATATATCCTATCATCACGCAGAGGAGGTCGATGTCAGTCAATGGGTGGGCTGCAGAGACCATGCAGGAATAGTTTGTTTGGTCGCACTTTATTTTACAGTACGTTAATAAAACATAATGGGCTGTTCTTTATATCAAATTAGACAAAACAACACGCAAATAAGACGTAACGGGCCGCACATTGTATCAAATTAGACAAAACAACACGCCAATAAGACGTAACAAGCTTTACTTTGTATCAAATTAGACAAAACAACACGCAAATAAGACGTAACAAGCCGTACTTTGTATCAAATTAGACAAAACAACACGCCAATAAGACGTAACAAGCTTTACTTTGTATAAAAATTAGACAAAACAAGACGCTAATAAGACGTAACAAGCTATACTTTGTATCAAATTACACAAAACAAGATGCTAATAATAGGTAACAAGCCGTACTTTGTGTCAATTTAGAAACCTACAAATAACGTAATCTTAATTAGACAGTAAATAAGAGAATTATGCCGTAATTAGACACCTTTTAGCCTGCCCAAATTGTGCTGTAATCAGAAACTGCATATACAGTCGTATTACTTAAAATCTAGGCTATTATACTTCGACACTTTTATACCAAATTATACTGTAATCACAAACCGAACCACAGATCCCAATACACTATTAACCACTATTTTACAAGAACCTCATCTAATTACAAATCAAACAAAATATAATATCAGATACAAAATACGCTAGTTAGACACCACTCCCCCTCATTAACAAATTATGTACTTATGAATGTACATATTATATTGGACACAGCCATTGTAATAGTCAGACAAAACACACAAGAGTTCAGAGGAAAATACATTTATTTGAGTTTTATTTAACATAGTTTCACTTTCTTACAGAGTCATTTATTGATCATTAGAAGAAAACAGTACCTTAACTAAAGTCAAACCTTATAGGTTCACATCTGGTCGCTACTACACACGTCCCTGGTAACCTGGATGTTCTCTGGAGTCTTGTGGAGTTAGTAGGTGGCTTCCTCGACGTTCTACTCCAATAGTTAAGACATCACACATTTAAAGCCACGTCACTATCCAACCCCAGTGACATTAGACCAGCTATTGAAGCTGCCAGGACATTGCATCTTTATTTCCCACTGTTAAACCCTTACTACAGTCTTATTATACTTACTTACAGGGTAATTAGTGGCACATAACAACAGAACTGTACTGTAAATTGAAGGGAAGACGTACTGACTGTTGGACCCTTATGCAGTCTTATTAGGTCTACTTAGGAGGTAATTAGTGGCACATAACAACAGAACTGTACTGTAAAATGAAGCGAAGACGTGCTCACTGTTGGACCTTTATTGCAGTCTTATTAGGTCTACTTAGGAGGTAATTAGTGGCACATAACAACAGAACTGTACTGTAAAATGAAGCGAAGACGTGCTCACTGTTGGACCCTTATTGCAGTCTTATTAGGTCTACTTAGGAGTAATTACTGGCACACAACAACAGAACTGTACTGTAAAATGAAGCGAAGACGTGCTCACTGTTGGACCCTTATTTCATTCTTATTAGGTCTACTTAGGAGGTAATTAGTGGCACATAACAACAGAACTGTCCTGTAAAATAAAGTGGTCCCGCTAACTGTTAGACCCTTTTAGACTTTCTTAGAGGGTCGCTTTTCTGACCCTTGTGGACGGCCTCCAGTGCTCCAGAGCCCTGCCAGCACAGGGCTAAAGGGCGCTATGTGGCTCACGATGCATCACTGTGGCCGGCTCTTTTCACAGGGCCCTGGGACCTCCACAGCTGCTTGTAGCCGAACTGGAAAGTCCTGGAAGTCCTTCTCTGCAGGTCTGCTGAGCTATTGAAGCTTTCAGAAAAACAACGTTATCTCCTAAATTTATGAACATGTTACACACTTGCACAATGATGACAGTGTCCGTCCAGGTGCCAGTGTCTTCATTTCACAGGAAAATACTGCGAGTACTGCAAATACAACAAAAAAACAGTCTTGTGTGAATACAGGCTCTCCATGCTGCTATCTTGACTGTCTACGCTTCCGACTGAGCTTAACTTCCTTGTTAACCAGATTAAAGCCAAAATAATATAAAAACAGCTAATACTGTCTTCATATTAAATGAACTAAATTAATGCTTGATACACAAGATGACATATACAGCCTACTCATACCCCAAACGAACAAACTCCCATGTTTGCTTACATACACCCACTCAATTTGTTATTTATTCATTTATTTATTACTTTGTTATTATGATGGCCACTGAACACGATGTTTATGTGTACCAAATGAACTGCTCATATAAACTGCAGAACATTGTGTTAAGTTGCACTGAACACCTTATTGTATGTGCAACACCTCTTATAACTGCTTCAATCTGTGGCTTCGTGTCAACAAATTCCAAAACTCAACATTTATATGCATGAGAACAATACAACAGGACGGTGAGGTCACTAACATTACGGCGCGACGCCATTAAGCCTCGTTTAAGCTCATAGGAGGCTCTCAGTCTTAAGCGAGCGCACTCCACATGCCGATGTTAGCAGCTAAGGCTAGCAACTGTTAGCGGCCTTATTTCTTGACATTCGTAGCACTGTAGACATAGCAACCTAACATACTAACTTAAACGTAAGTGAACAGGGAGCCTGTGCGCTTATCTCACCTGCAACTACAACAATATGCAATCTTGTGTGAGTTCAGGCTGCCCATGGTGCCGTTCTCACTGTTCTGTGCTTCGCAACTGAGCTTACTTCTTCCTCGTTTGCAAGGATTGCAGCGCCAGTCACTCGCCTTGAAAAACCTATACTGACACCTATTGGCGAAAGTGGATGTTGCCACAGTAGGACACATCTGGGGGAGCGTAGCTTTGTAATTAATGATAATAATAATAGTAGTAATATCATATATAATAATAATAATAATAATAATAATAATAATAATAATAATAGCAATAATAATATTAACTTTGAACATGATCACTTTATCAATTTGTGATGTAAAATGAATAACAAAATGCAAACAAGACTTCTAACCCTTTTTCTAAAAGTGTCTGTACTTTAATTTAGAATAGTTTTCATATACATTACACAAAACACAAAGAATATATGATAAGTTTTACCTATTTGGGCCATAATTGGTCATATTGACCGCACATCACTTCACAGGGTTTGCTGCTTTCTTTGTCTCTCTTGTCTCTAACTGTGTCAGCGGTCTCCAGCTGCGCTTCTCTGCGAATTTACTTGTAAGTTGATTATTATATAGCCTAGTTGTATTATATCGCCTGGTTGGCACCATGAGCAAGCAAACACGGGAGTTCCCCCTTCATGAAACAGCAAGCTGTTCAACATTCAAGTGTGGTGAAGTGGTGATGCGACTCTGACTGTGTACCAGGGAAATCCGAGGAAGAATGTCTGCATCCTGAGCACCGTGCACACATGTGTGGGCACCTTTAGTGGGGCGACGGCAAGGCCAGAGTCTGTGGTGTACAACAACACGAAGCACGGCGTGGACGACCTGGACCAGATGACGAGGGCGTACTTCGTCAATGGCGGAGCACCAGCAGCAGGAGAGCCCGGAGGAAAGTCCTGCAGCAGCTGGCAGAGGAGCTGAGCACAGAATACATGGAGGGGAAAGCGGCCGCGGCAGTCGGCACAAGGTGGGCAGCAGCGGAAACAACCACCGCAGCAGCAGCAGACACGGAGACGGAGGCAGTGCCGGTCCGAAAGAGCTGCAAACGGAACCAAACGTCGGACACTTGAAATGCCACAAGAGTGTGTGTGGTGAGCAGAGCGGAGATCTGTGACCAGTCATCAGAACGGTGTTATTTCGTTTTTTAAAAAAAAATATCATGACACAATGAATGCATTCATCACTCAGTTGGTATAGGGTTTAAATCTAGCGGTCAAAATGACCGCTTACTGCCGCTCTAGTAGTGTTGGAGTTCCGGCTCTTCTATAGACGTGTTTCAAGGTGTAGCCTATAAATACTATTTACAGAATGAATGCATTCATTGTGTCATGATATTTTTTTTTTTAAAAAAACGAAATAACACCAAAACGTATATTTTACTTACCTTTCAAGTTTAATTATGCATTTATCAATATTCATATCGTCGCACACAGTAAATCGTAATTAGCTATTGCACATTTACACACGATTTTAATAGAGAAAACTCAGAACAAGGAAATTAACAATTAAAAGTAACTTATATGATTATGAAACATTTTATTTTAACAGTTAATAATATAAATTAAGAAAATAATAATAATTGAAAAAGCTGGAAACGAGCTGATCTAAAACAAACAAAGAGCCGTTTTGATGACTGGTCACAGATCTCCGCTCTGCTCACCACACACACTCTTGTGGCATTTCAAGTGTCCGACGTTTGGTTCCGTTTGCAGCTCTTTCGGACCGGCACTGCCTCCGTCTCCGTGTCTGCTGCTGCTGCGGTGGTTGTTTCCGCTGCTGCCCACCTTGTGCCGACTGCCGCGGCCGCTTTCCCCTCCATGTATTCTGTCCTCAGCTCCTCTGCCAGCTGCTGCAGGACTTTCCTCTGGGCTCTCCTGCTGCTGGTGCTCCGCCATTGACGAAGTACGCCCTCGTCATCTGGTCCAGGTCGTCCACGCCGTGCTTCGTGTTGTTGTACACCACAGACTCTGGCCTTGCCATCGCCCCACTAAAGGTGCCCACACATGTGTGCACGGTGCTCAGGATGCAGACATTCTTCCTCGGATTTCCCTGGTACACAGTCAGAGTCGCATCACCACTTCACCACACTTGAATGTTGAACAGCTTGCTGTTTCATGAAGGGGGAACTCCCGTGTTTGCTTGCTCATGGTGCCAACCAGGCGATATAATACAACTAGGCTATATAATAATCAACTTACAAGTAAATTCACAGAGAAGCGCAGCTGGAGACCGCTGACACAGTTAGAGACAAGAGAGACAAAGAAAGCAGCAAACCCTGTGAAGTGATGTGCGGTCAATATGACCAATTATGGCCCAAATAGGTAAAACTTATCATATATTCTTTGTGTTTTGTGTAATTTATATGAAAACTATTCTAAATTAAAGTACAGACACTTTTAGAAAAAGGGTTAGAAGTCTTGTTTGCATTTTGTTATTCATTTTACATCACAAATTGATAAAGTGATCATGTTCAAAGTTAATATTATTATTATTATTATTATTATTATTATTATTATTATTATTATATATGATATTACTACTATTATTATTATCATTAATTACAAAGCTACGCTCCCCCAGATGTGTCCTACTGTGGCAACATCCACTTTCGCCAATAGGTGTCAGTATAGGTTTTTCAAGGCGAGTGACTGGCGCTGCAATCCTTGCAAACGAGGAAGAAGTAAGCTCAGTTGCGAAGCACAGGACAGTGAGAACGGCACCATGGGCAGCCTGAACTCACACAAGATTGCATATTGTTGTAGTTGCAGGTGAGATAAGCGCACAGGCTCCCTGTTCACTTACGTTTAAGTTAGTATGTTAGGTTGCTATGTCTACAGCGTTACGAATGTCAAGAAATAAGGCCGCTGACAGTTGCTAGCCTTAGCTGCTAACATCGGCATGTGGAGTGCGCTCGCTTAAGACTGAGAGCCTCCTATGAGCTTAAACGAGGCTTAATGGCGTCGCGCCGTAATGTTAGTGACCTCACCGTCCTGTTGTATTGTTCTCATGCATATAAATGTTGAGTTTTGGAATTTGTTGACACGAAGCCACAGATTGAAGCAGTTATAAGAGGTGTTGCACATACAATAAGGTGTTCAGTGCAACTTAACACAATGTTCTGCAGTTTATATGAGCAGTTCATTTGGTACACATAAACATCGTGTTCAGTGGCCATCATAATAACAAAGCAATAAATAAATAAATAAATAACAAATTGAGTGGGTGTATGTAAGCAAACATGGGAGTTTGTTTGTTTGGGGTATGAGTAGGCTGTATATGTCTTGTGTATCAAGCATTAATTTAGTTCATTTAATATGAAGACAGTAATAGCTGTTTTTATATTATTTTGGCTTTAATCTGGTTAACAAGGAAGTTAAGCTCAATCGGAAGCGTAGACAGTCAAGATAGCAGCATGGAGAGCCTGTATTCACACAAGACTGTTTTTTTGTTGTATTTGCAGTACTCGCAGTATTTTCCTGTGAAATGAAGACACTGGCACCTGGACGGACACTGTCATCATTGTGCAAGTGTGTAACATGTTCATAAATTTAGGAGATAACGTTGTTTTTCTGAAAGCTTCAATAGCTCAGCAGACCTGCAGAGAAGGACTTCCAGGACTTTCCAGTTCGGCTACAAGCAGCTGTGGAGGTCCCAGGGCCCTGTGTGAAGAGCCGGCCACAGTGATGCATCGTGAGCCACATAGCGCCCTTTAGCCCTGTGCTGGCAGGGCTCTGGAGCACTGGAGGCCGTCCACAAGGGTCAGAAAAGCGACCCTCTAAGAAAGTCTAAAAGGGTCTAACAGTTAGCGGGACCACTTTATTTTACAGGACAGTTCTGTTGTTATGTGCCACTAATTACCTCCTAAGTAGATCTAATAAGAATGAAATAAGGGTCCAACAGTGAGCACGTCTTCGCTTCATTTTACAGTACAGTTCTGTTGTTGTGTGCCAGTAATTACTCCTAAGTAGACCTAATAAGACTGCAATAAGGGTCCAACAGTGAGCACGTCTTCGCTTCATTTTACAGTACAGTTCTGTTGTTATGTGCCACTAATTACCTCCTAAGTAGACCTAATAAGACTGCAATAAAGGTCCAACAGTGAGCACGTGTTCGCTTCATTTTACAGTACAGTTCTGTTGTTATGTGCCACTAATTACCTCCTAAGTAGACCTAATAAGACTGCAATAAAGGTCCAACAGTGAGCACGTCTTCGCTTCATTTTACAGTACAGTTCTGTTGTTATGTGCCACTAATTACCTCCTAAGTAGACCTAATAAGACTGCAATAAGGGTCCAACAGTCAGTATGTCTTCGCTTCATTTTACAGTACAGTTCTGTTGTTATGTGCCACTAATTACCCTGTAAGTAAGTATAATAAGACTGTAGTAAGGGTTTAACAGTGGGAAATAAAGATGCAATGTCCTGGCAGCTTCAATAGCTGGTCTAATGTCACTGGGGTTGGATAGTGACGTGGCTTTAAATGTGTGATGTCTTAACTATTGGAGTAGAACATCGAGGAAGCCACCTACTAACTCCACAAGACTCCAGAGAACATCCAGGTTACCAGGGACGTGTGTAGTAGCGACCAGATGTGAACCTATATGGTTTGACTTTAGTTAAACCATTAGATTATTGATCTAATGATCAATAAATGACTCTGTAAGAAAGTGAAACTATGTTAAATAAAACTCAAATAAATGTATTTTCCTCTGAACTTTTGTGTGTTTTGTCTGACTATTACAATGGCTGTGTCCAATATAATATGTACAATCATAAGTACATAATTTGTTAATGAGGGGGAGTGGTGTCTAACTAGCGTATTTTGTATCTGATATTATATTTTGTTTGATTTCTAATTATATGAGGTTCTTGTTAAATGGTGGTTAATAGTGTATTGGGATCTCTGGTTCGGTTTGTGATTACAGTATAATTTGGTATAAAAGTGTCTGAGTATAATAGCCTAGATTTTAAGTAATACGACTGATATGCAGTTTCTGATTACAGCACAATTTGGGCAGGCTAAAAGGTGTCTAATTACGGCATAATTCTCTTATTTACTGTCTAAGATTACGTTATTTCTAGCTGCTAAATTGACACAAAGTACGGCTTGTTACCTATTATTAGCGTCTTGTTTTGTCTAATTTGATACAATGTAAAGCTTGTTACGTCTTATTAGCGTCTTGTCTTGTGTAATTTGATACAAAGTACGGCTTGTTACGTCTTATTAGCGTCTTGTTTTGTCTAATTTGATACAATGTAAAGCTTGTTACGTCTTATTTGCATGTTGTTTTGTCTAATTTGATACAAAGAACGGCCCGTTATGTCTTATTAACGTACTGTAAAATAAAGTGCGACCGTTTGTTTTCCTCATTCTGGGAGTTGGTAGGCTCAGGGAGGACCAGTTTATAAATGTAGAGACCAGAGAAAACGTATTTGTCATAATATGGGAACTTTAAAGTTAGAAATGTCTATTTATGGCTTAGGGTTAGGGTTCACTTATCTGCCAAAACATATTGAAATATTTTTAAATGCTTTCAGCAAATATTGGCATATGCAATTAATCAAGACGAATCAACGACAATGTAACAAAGCTTTTAATTAACTAGATATTTAATCATTTGAATATAGCCCAAAGAGAGAGAGATAAAGAAGGTTGTTAAAACAGGTAGTGCAAAGTTAGCTAACTGTTTTAGCCAGATTCATTGCAGTGGACTATTCCACATGAATTAGCAGTGTATTAATATACTATCAATGCTATCAAGTTATCAAAAGTGGAAGAGAAGTGGACAGATAGTGAAGATTGATATGGTGGCAAAACAGTGGCTGTTTAGCTGAGGAAAAAAAATGTATTGAGAATTTTAAATGTCTGGGATCTGGTAACGCCTAAAGGTCTGATCCTTGAATCGCCCCTGGTTTTGGTCATGGCACCAAAAGACTTTTTTGGGTAGTTGCAATGAATCAGTGGCATGGCTGTAGACAGACAATACAGCTGCCCCCTGCCCGTTGGAGAGTTGGCCTCTCATGGGCATGTGACAAGGATGCTTCAAAGCAGCACCATTCGATCACTGAATAAAGCTCAATCAAAAACTCAAGTGCAGGCAGGTGAAGGAGATACACTATTTGATAATAAAGGTAATTAATCACTGGCGATTAATAACACACTGTTAAATGGGGCACCACCTGCGTTGTTTAATTATAGGAATGATCCGGAGGAAATTATTCCAAACATCTAACTGCACAAGTTTGACATGGACAGTTTGAATTATTTAATTTAATTTCAAAATCTATATTCAATCTCATGTTCTATATCTCATATTCTGAAGTAGTGATTTCTTTACACAGATCCATCGATTTTCCACATCAAACTACACCTGCACAGACAAGGACATGTGGTTATATATGTTAACTTATAACTAAATAATTCAGAGTAAATGAAATGAAATGGTAATTCAAACAAATGACAACAAACAACAGTAAATGAGGAGACTGTAAAGGGTAAAATATTGAGATTAGGTGATTTCTGAATGATGGTGAATTTTGCGGCACAGATAGTTAATTTAAAATATTACGGGAGTAATTTTACAGTAGTGGAACCCTATCCAAAATTCTCTTTGAGCTTATAAGATGGGAATCGAAGCTTACAGATACCAACTCTGATTTAAAGTCCGTGTAAAGCAAAATCAGCCATTTTCTTCTAAACACATTAAACAGGTCATAAATGTGTTTACTTAAAACATGTAAAAGCCATTCGACCATTTAGAATTTAATTTTGGAGCTAGGCTCACAAACTGTTTTTTAACATTTCTGTGTTCAGGATTTAATGGGGGGGTCAGAAATCATGGGGGGGTTTATGCAAATCATGGCCGCGTTACGTAACCCGGCCATGATTCGCATAAACCCTGCCCTGCTGCAGAAGTGGTATAAATACGTGCTGCGCATCAGCTTCAGCAGTTCTCCCACTCGCTCTCCAGTCTTGGATAGCATTGCTTACAATAGTTTGCAGCTAGCTAACCAGCCAACCAGTCAGCTAAACAGTCACATTTCCTCCTCATCACTCCTGCACCTTTCCTGGATGCCACAGTGTGCAGGGTGATGGCGCTGTTAGCTTATTTAAGTTTCCTTCAGATGACAACGTAAAGAAACGGTGGATCGATTTTGTCAAGAGGAGCTAGCGTTACTGTGGCGAGTTAAACACCACCACCAACACCGTCTCTGCAGTGTCCACTTTTCTCCCTGAACGTTTCAGCAACTGCCACCAGGTAAAGTCTGGATTTCTGCAGAGTCCGTTTAGACTGGTCACTGGGGCCGAACCGATCCTCTCCGTCCCCGGCTTGCATCCTCTCCTCCTGCCGACAGCAAGTGCCAACGGCCTTATGTGGCCGCCCCTGGCCCCCCTCGACCCGCTGATGGCGGGTGCCACCGGCCTTATGTGGCCGCAGCCGACCCTCTCCGTCCCGCTGATGGCGGGTCCCACCGGCGGTTTGTGGAGCATTATTGGTGAGCCGTCCCAGTGTGAACGGATAATCCGGAGGCACGGAGCGATGGCGTGTCGGTCTGACAGTCTGATAACTGCACAGGTCCCTCACTCAACTAAATACAGAGAAATGTCCCACAAAGCAACGTTACAGGACCGGACAAAAATATAGTAGCTGTAACCGTCTTTAGCAACTTATATGAGGAAAACAAATACCGCAGCTGTATGTGGAGAAGCGTCTGTCCTCCTGTCCATCCTCCGCCTGTCCTCCCGACTCGTCATCACATTTCTGCTCAGAAAACAGCGTCTGTCACCGGCAAAGACTTTAACTCACCGAGTGTTTGTGATGAAAATAAATCACCTGCGACTGCCAGCCCTCCTGACCGAGACTTCAGGGAACTTTCCCCCAGAAAACAGCCTCCGTCCCCGCGAGTGACAGAGCCAGACAGCGTCCTGTTTACTGATGGTGATTATGTATAAGTATGCAATTTAGCGCGAAAAACTTCACTCCGTCACTGTCCAGGATGTTTGGTGGGTCAGACTCTAGATCACTACACATTATAACAGCATCCATACGATTATAAACTGTCCACGGGTTTAGGTAGACAAGGGGAACACCTTCAGGGAACACCTGGGGAAACACCGACGTCATTAACATGACGTGTACCGTCACCGTCACTGCAGCCGTCCTGCCGACAACAGGTGCTCTCATCCCCGCCACCGGCCAGACTTTAGATTCTCTGTCTGAGCCCGACCCGGTCGTTATCGCCATCAGCCAGGGAACGGTCGGACGCTCGTCACCGCCAGAGGCGGGCGCTTTTTTTTTCTTTTTTTTTTACAAGATCGCTGCAGCCCACAAACACCCACTGTAAAGCAGCTAACATTGAGGATGAGTATAGCGTCGCAGCGCTGCTGTTCCACCGTCTGGGGAGAACCCTGGTTAATGTGTCGCCCGGCCGGCTCGGACACAACGTGCACGGGCAATTAAATGCATTTTGCTGAAGGTGCCAATCCTGAAGGTGATTTTACATCGTGCATCCTGTCATGCCCATGTAATGTTAGCAGATGTTATTGCATTTAATCATGACATGATTTGGCCTGAGTCCCGAGTCCATCTGACAGCACAATGATAATCCACATATTATATTTATATGTGCACCAATATAGCTATGAGAAGGAGTTATATGTAGACTGGGGTGTTATGTTTGTGTGTAATGTAAAACATGGCCTGTGAGGAACGAGGCTGAGCACTATCAGTGTCTGACTCAGAGTCAGTTTCTGGCTCTGATGGCTCAAACGGGTCCGGCTGAGTCCGTCGATGACGCTGCTAGTAGCTTCCATCGTTACTGTAGGTTAGGTCCTCCACAAAACTAAACAATATGTAACAATAAGACCCAAAGATATTATTTCAAAATTCGAATATAACAACAAATCAATTTGCTCCACAATAAACCTCATGATTTTAATAGGTAAATTCCACATCCATAAGAGTAAATTTTCCAAGTCCCTCCCAAACTTTAATGTCTTCACAAATGAGTTTATTCTTTACATAGACACCTTAAAACTGATGCCAAATAAGAAAAGTGAACGGACACTACAATACTTAAAGTCATTTTCACTTACCCCAAAATAAGAAATGCCTTATACGTATTTATTTTATTCTATTCCAATTACATGTATTATTTTATCAAGAGATATATTTTTTATTCATTTTGTATCTTGTCTTATCACTCAGTGCCTGCTATATCTTATTGTCTGTACTTTTGCAAATGTTAAACAAAGATTTTCATGCAAAAAAAAAAAACAGGTTAGGTCCTCCTGCAGTACACGGAGGCGGCTCCCCTCCTGCGTGGGCGTGGCTCCAGCGCCTCTAACTGACACGCCCCCAGCGTTTCACAGCAGAGAGAAGTGCTTGTCTTTCCAGGATTTTGAGACCTAATTTTATATACTTGGCAATTTTTTTAATCTTTCAAATTTGGCTCAGTGGTCAATGACACATGTTTCTGTGGTATGACAAACTCATCACACAAATTTATTTTTGCTTTACACGGACTTTAATGAATGCGAATCCAGCTGTGTGCAGAAGTTCAGCCTACTTTGTAGATGGACGAAGTCCAAGGATTTGGTCTCCTCTGATCCTTTCTCAGCTTGTCTGCAGGTTTGCAGCAGTGGTGCAACAGCTGGAGGATGATGTTGTGTCTCGTCTCTGATGATGAACCTCGTTCACGGGCCCAGTGAGATATTTGCTTGAGTGCCCTGGAGGCATAGTCGGTCTTGATGATAATGTCTCTATCCAGCTGGAAACGTTGACACGGTTTCTTTGAGCAGTCCAATACTGCACCGGCTTCTGCATAATGATCAATGTCTTAATCAGAATTTCTTAGAGTGGTATTTCTTCAGCTTCGATTTATGAACTAATTTAACTTCTTGTCTAAAAATAACTGGAGGATGAAACGCTGGCCGGGCGAATCTTCCTTCATCACCAAATACAAGAATTAGAAAAAGGAAACTTCTTCTGAGTCGGCAACAATACTTTAATGATATATAAGAGAAAAAGAAATAAGTTTCGTTCTTGTTCAAGCTTTTCAAAATAAAGGTATTCAGAGAGCAAACACCTCAAAAACCGCAAGTTATCACTTTAAAGAAAAATTCAACATGTGGTTCAAATCTGCGGAGATCGCTAGTCTTGGAGCATGTCGCAAAAAACGAAGTAAAGTACGGAAATTAAAAGTAGAAATGAAGAGTAAAAGTTTCAAGAGTTTCAAAAGTTAGGAGCAAGATAGTGAGGGTGAGCGGAGTCTGCCCTTTTATTCTTTTAGTCTGAAGGCGGAACTGAAGGGCGGGTTAACAGCGTCACTTCCTCAGGCGATATACCAGTTGATATCAAGGAATTTTTATTAAACTATTCCTATCGTCTTGAAAGTTTGAGATCGCGATTCACCGTTCACAGAAAGCCACCATGGTTTAACAGACATTGTTTACATGTTTTCTAAAATGACATAACCGAAATTACTTAATAGGAAAAAGGAAAAGTTATTTGTTAAGATATATCAAACACAGAGAGACATATGCAGCAGCAGCACTGATGGCTTACACATATTTTGTATAGTGCTAGCTTAATCCTTGGTACAAAAATATATGTCAGAGGTAGATAATTATATTTATAGGCATTAATGTAAAATCAGTTCGTTTAGGAAGTTCTCTTCCAACTATACCAGAACTTACCAAAAGGTGGCACTGTGGTTCCACCAAACATTCAGACATATTAAACCAGAAATTGTATCTTGACCAAACTTGGTCCTAGAGAGAAGTGGAAGACATTAAATGTATGACCTTCTTATGCTGGTCAAGAATATGTTATTTTGGAAAAGATGAAATCCTAGTTTGATACTCGTCCAGGATTAACTTGAAATCAGGTCTTACTGGCTTCTGCTGTAGAATGAGAAGGCAAACAGCTTTTAAACAAAAACATCGTAAATTTGCATTTTGACAAGTAGGAGCGAACGCCAGATGTTGATTCTAATGTGTTGTTATCTCTGCAAGGAGGATCTGCTATATCAAAGGAGAAACGACATGATCCAGTGGCCATCTGTTCCTAGTTTGCAATCAACAAAGCACTCAATTATCAGCACCTTTTTGTAGACAAACAGTTTTTCACCAGCTCCAGATGCAGAGTTCCTGAACTCCTGAGTGTTGAGCGTCTATCGACCTGGGGAAGAAAGGTTTAAAGTGTCATGAGGAGGGGTGGAGGGGCGAATGGTGACTTCATTTTAGAGTCCAGCCGACAGGCTCTTCCTGCAGACACAGTTTTATGGCTATACCAAATGGTCTCATCTCCTTGCAGGGGCAAAAAGTTGACAAAGGGGGGCCTTCTAGACCCTTCTGATGGGGGAGCAGGGCAGTGGGTGAAAGTTGAATCATCAGTAAAAACAGGCCTTTGGAAAGAGGTGAATAGAGACAGGACATGTTCCTACACAGGTGGCTCCCAGGGTGGTGCAGGTTGAGACACATGGTTACGTAGGTGGCTGGCTCAGGCAGTCAGGGTTGAGTGGGATGGCAGAGGTGCCGGAGGCTGGTTGGCAAGTGGTTGAGGAGCTGGTCCACAGGAATGGTCTAGTCACACTGGAAGAGGAGAGAGGCTGGTTTAAGACGCTGGCAAATGTTAGATCCTGAGCTTTACCCCTGTCCAGGCAGCTCTCTGTTTAAAGGGTTAGATCCCTAAACCCGCAAGAGTTCGCTTAAAAAATGGGAATTTAAATTGGGATTTCTTAAGCTGGTGGTGAGGAGACTTGCCTAGCTTCTAACTGCCTAAATCCAAACGTCTACCCTGCTTCCCCTGGTTTAGCACCTGACATGAATAGCCCTTGAGTCAGATACGGCCACCAGCCATGCTGTTATGGCAGCTCTACTCTAAATGATCTGTGCACTTGGTATGGTTCTAGGTTGGATTTTAAGGGCTTTTGGTAAACCCTAAGGGACTGTTTCAATTTGGTAGGCTAGAGTAACCTTTAAGAACCTTTAGGATATTTTGCACACTTAACACCTAACTTTTACTTCCATCAAAGAGACATAAAATCAATGTCCACAACTTTTACTTTAACTACATTGTGTAGGTTTTACCCTGACTGGGACAAAAATTTGGCCCTGGACTTTTTGGTCCAGACCGGCCCACTACAATCCGTGTGCAGATATTGTGCCAACTCGCCCCGTTGATGTACATACAAACACACAAGCTCTTAATAACACCACTATACTAAACAATATCCCTTTATATTCTGAAGCCTTGAATAAAATAAATGATAACTACACAGTGTGTTGCTCACTTGCTCTTAAGAAGGATACGGGAGAAAGGATTTAAGATTCAAGCGTGTTTATTTGTCACTCACTCATACAGGTACAAGCAGTAAATCATGGCATTAGCAGGCTGGCAGCCAGGTACTGTAGGTCACTCAAATACACACAAATAGAGAGCCCTGTGAAAGAAGACAACAAAAGATGCATACATTATTTAAGTGATTACTGAACAATATCCATGCAAGTTCTCAAGTCTTCACTAAAATAAATGTATAATAGACAGCCAAGAAAAGAGGAAAGTAAGTGTATTGCTCTTACAAGGAGGAGGCTGGCTATAGAACATTATAGGTAGAAAGGATCATAAACTGTGAAAATAGCAGATCTACATGCTCAAAACACATCACATTGCAACATGTGAGTTGTAAGCTTGTAGATCTGCAATTTTTGTGGCATCCTTTGATGAAAGTATGAAATAGGGCTTAAGTGGTTAATAAAAGCAACTAATCAATAATCAGGATAGTATATGAATATGGTTATTGTTTTCCAATACTTTAGATAACTAGATTTAGTTGTAGCACACCTCACCATCCAGAGTTTGCTATTTATTATGTCAGGTAAAGTTCATAGACAGTTAAGCAACCGTTCTGAACCATTTATTTTAATGAATGTTTATCCACACCATTCTAGAAGGCACATACCTGCTTACCACGGTATCACTACCTCCTTCACATGGTGGAGAGTCTTCCTCAACACTTATTTTTTCAGCCTCCTCCTGCACCATAAGGGCAGTCAGTGGTAATGGGAGCCTCACTCTCTTCAGACTCACTGTCAGACTCACGTGAAGGCCCCGCTGCTGAAGCTGCAGCCTTGGTGCTGCTAGCCCCGGTTAGGCCGGCCCCTCGGCAAACATCTGCATAATTGTTTTACTTTTAGCAGCCGGTGCTGCTAGAGCTTTTCTTTTCCTTTCCCTCAATTTTTGCGCAACGCCTTTGTGTCTTTTACTTTCCTTCTTGGGTGGCAGTCGTGGGCGGGGGCCACGGCGACCCAATCCCCGGACGGTGACTCTAGCCATGGGGACATTGAATGTCACCTCGCTGGGGGGGAAAGAGCCTGAGCTGGTGCGGGAGGTTGAGCGGTACCGGCTAGAAATAGTCGGGCTCACCTCCACGCACAGTCTGGGCTCTGGAACCCAACTCCTTGAGAGAGGCTGGACTCTCTTCTACTCTGGAGTTGCCCGAGGTGAGAGGCGGCGAGCTGGTGTGGGCTTGCTTATAGCTCCTCAGCTCAGCTGCCATGTGTTGGAGTTTACCCTGGTGAACGAGAGGGTCGCTTCCCTGCGCCTTCGGGTCGGGGATAGGTCTCTCACTGTTGTCTCGGCTTATGGGCCGAACAGCAGTGTAGAGTACCCGGCCTTCTTGGAGTCCCTGGGAGGGGTACTGGAGAGTGCTCCAACCGGGGACTCCGTTGTTCTACTGGGGGACTTCAACGCTCACGTGGGCAACGACAGTGTTACCTGGAGGGGTGTGATTGGGAGGAACGGCCTCCCTGATCTGAACCCGAGTGGTGTTTTGTTACTGGACTTCTGTGCTAGTCACAGTTTGTCCATAACAAGCACCTTGTTCAAGCATAAGGGTGTCCACATGTGCACGTGGCACCAGGACACCCAAGGCCGGAGGTCAATGATCGACTTTGTGGTCGTGTCATCTGACCTCCGGGCGCATGTCTTGGACACTCGGTGAAGAGAGGGGCTGAGCTGTCAACTGATCACCACCTGGTGGTGAGTCGGATCCACTGGCAGGGGAGGAAGCTGGACAGACCTGGCAGACCCAGACGTATTGTGAGGGTCTGCTGGGAACGTCTGGCGGAACCCTCTGTCAGGGAGGTCTTCAACTCCCACCTCCAGGAGAGCTTTAACCAGATACCTAGGGCGGCTGGGGACATTGAGTCCGAATGGACAATGTTCTCCACTTCCAATGTTGATGCAGCTGTCCGGAGCTGTGGCCCTAAGGTCTCCGGTGCCTGTCGTGGCGGCATTCCCCGAACCCGGCAGTGGACTCCGGAAGTAAGGGATGCTGTCAAGCTGAAGAAGGAGTCCTATCGAGCCTGGTTGGCCCGGGGGACTCTTGAGGCAGCTGACGGGAACCGGCAGGCCAAGCGTGCGGCAGCACGGGCAGTCGCGGAAGCAAAAACTCGGGTCTGGGAAAAGTTCGGGGAGGCCATGGAAGAGGACTACCGGTCGGCCTCGAAGAAATTCTGGCAAACGATCCGGCGCCTCAGGAGGGGGAAGCAGTCCTCCACCAACACTGTTTACAGTGGAGGTGGGGAGCTGTTGACCTCGACTGGGGACATTGTCTGATGGTGGAAGGAATACTTCGAGGATCTCCTCAATCCCACTGACAGGCCTTCCATAGAAGAAGCAGAGACTGGGGCCTAGAGGTGGATTCATTCATTACCCAAGCCGAAGTCACTGAGGTAGTTGGGAAGCTCCTCAGTGGCAAAGCACCGGGGGTGGATGAGATTCACCCTGAGTACCTCAAGTCTCTGGATGTTGTGGGGCTGTCCTGGTTGACACGTCTCTGCAGCATCGCGTGGCAGTCGGGGACAGTGCCTCTGGACTCGCAGACCGGGGTGGTGGTCCCCCTATTCAAAAAGGGGGACCGGAGGGTGTGTTCCAACTATCGGGGATCACACTCCTCAGTACTGGAGAGGAGAATTCGGCCGACAGTCGAACCTCGGATTCAGGAGAACCAATGCGGTTTTCGTCCGGGCCGCGGAACACTGGACCAGCTCTATACCCTTCGCAGGGTGCTCGAGGGTTCATGGGAGTTTGCCCAACCAGTCCACATGTGTTTTGTGGATTTGGAGAAAGCATTCGACCGTGTCCCTCGTGGCATTCTGTGGGAGGTGCTCCGGGAGTACGGGGTCGGAGGCCCTCTGATAAGGGCTGTACGGTCCCTGTACGTCCAGAGCAGGAGCCTGGTTCGCATTGCCGGCAGTAAGTCAGACCTGTTCCCAGTGCATGTTGGACTCCGGCAGGGCTGCCCTTTGTCACCAGTTCTGTTCATTATTTTTATGGACAGAATTTCTAGGCGCAGCCACGGGCCGGAGGGGATCTGGTTCGGGAGCCACTGGATTTCATCTCTGCTTTTCGCGGATGATGTGGTCTTGTTGGCTCCTTCGAGCCAGGACCTCCAGCATGTCCTGGGGTGGTTTGCAGCCGAGGGTGAAGCGGCTGGGATGAGAATCAGCACCTCCAAGTCTGAGGCCATGGTTCTCAACCGGAAAAAGGTGGCTTGCTCCCTCCAGGTTAGGGGAGAGTTCTTGCCTCAAGTGGAGGAGTTTAAGTATCTTGGGGTCTTATTCACGAGTGAGGGAAGCGTGAGATTGACAGGCGGATCGGTGCAGCGGCCGCAGTAATGCGGTCGTTGTATCGGTCTGTCGTGGTGAAGAGAGAGCTGAGCCGAAAGGCGAAGCTCTCGATTTATCGGTCAATCTACGTTCCTACCCTCACCTATGGTCATGAACTTTGGGTCATGACCGAAAGAATAAGATCCCGGATACAAGCGGCCGAAATGAGTTTCCTCCGCAGGGTGGCGGGGCGCTCCCTTAGAGATAGGGTGGGGAGCTCTATCACCGGGGAGGAGCTCGGAGTAGAGCCGCTGCTCCTCCACATCGAGAGGAGCCAGCTGAGGTGGCTCGGGCATCTGTTTTGGATGCCCCCGGGACGCCTCCCTCAGGAGGTGTTCCTGGCATGTCCCGCCGGGAGGAGACCCCGAGGAAGACCTAGGACACGCTGGTGTGACTATGTCACCCAGCTGGCCTGGGAACGCCTTGGGATCCTCCCGGAAGAGCTGGAGGAAGTGTCTGGGAAGAGGGAAGTCTGGGTGTCCCTGCTCAGGCAGCTGCCCCCGCGACCCGGCCCCGGATAAGCGGACGAAAATGGATGGATGGATGGATGGACTTTCCTTCTCCATTTTTGTTTTTCGTGTGCTGGTGTGTTGTTTTTTTTTCTCGCGCGCTTTCTTTCATCATCGACTCCTCATCATTAAAAGTGATTGGACGAGGGGGGGTCTAGAACATGCGTGGGTGGGACTCCTGGGCCTCTGTAGCCTCTCATAGGGCCATTGGGCCAGGTATTCTTTAGACAGACAAGCCACTGGGCCAATCTTCACCTCTCTGCTGTGTCTGTAGCTGAGCACTGTGGGCCGAGCCGATGCATGTCTCTCTCCCTGGGCCGGGAGAGTTACAATAGTTACCGAGGCGAGGCATGGCAAAAAAAAAGATAAATAAATAAATAAATAAAAATAAAATAAAAAATGTCCGTCCATCAGCCCATTAGTGACCGGCCCACCGTGAAAAGTCCTGGTACTCCCGATGGCCAATCCACCCCTGCCACCCTGGCCAAGGTCTCGTAACTTCCTCAAAGTCCAAACTTCACACCAGCAAAGTGAACAAAAGTACTCCAATATCCAAATTGTAATCCACAGCATGTTGGCAAAGATGGTTAATCCGTTGTGCTCTTAATTCCTTGGTCTGTTTCTGCTGAAGATTTCTTGAAGTCCTTTCTGCGATGTTTAGGCTGCTCACATTCTTCGTCTCAGGTGTTTCTTCAAGGCTTGAGCGAGTGGAAGAACGAACTTTAGTCTGTGCTCTTCAGGTTATATACACTCTTGCTTCGGACACTGGCTTGGTTTTGTGTCCTTATTAGGACATTTTCCCAGCCATCTCTCCATTCAATGACTAATAGTCCCTTGATGACAGCTAACGATTTCATAACGCTTATTTACGAAATAATCGTCTTGCCCTCGAGGCTGAGGTGTGGCCTTTCCTCTTGTCCTCATTTTGACCTAATCAGTTCTTTAACACTTTCTCATGACCTCAGCTAAACACCGTTTCTCTGCTGATTTTCATTAGATTTCTAAACTTCAATACATTGTTTTCAATCATGGTTACCCATTGTGCATTGTACATTGCACATTTTACTATGCTTATAGCCAAGTTCAACACTTAATTCTTATTGTGACAATAAAACAGAGACAAAGTGACATACAGAGCCTTTGAGTATAACACTTCCTCTTTTAACACACACCTAGTGTCGCCATTTCCTCTTCACTTCCTCCTCCAACACCCCTTAATATAATGGTAACACTTTTTAATTAATTTATGGCAAACAGAATGCAGCAGTCAAAGCTTTAATATGTTTCAGAATTTTTCAGGACTATGTGTAATGTCCATTTCTTGCATTCGTGTCTGGCAGGAGTGTATGAATCTCAACTTTTCTGACACGGTCTCCCTGTGTATGTACATACTGGTATTTATAATGGACAAGAGTAAATGGATCTCAACTATTTTGACACAAGTGGACATATGGAAAGCTTCTAAATACATACACTCTAAAGACACTGAGAGAAACAAGTACCACTGGAGCTGGCGAGAATAATAAGGCACCATGCAGAGGGAAGGTCTGGGTAGAAGAGCAGGTGCTGATTACAACCAATGCACTGCAGATGTGTGGACCGGCACAGCTCTGGTCAGCAGAAATGCCACGCCCAGCCACACCAAGCACCTCTGAAAAACAAAGTACCGTAATTTCGGACTATAAGGCGCACCTGAATATAAGCCGCACCAGCCAATTCTAGGGAAAAACACAAATGTGTACATATACAAGCCGCACCCGATTATAAGCCGCAGGTGTTTTAGCGTTTAATTACCATATGTAAAGGCTCGTGCACAGAGGAGATTGTCGGGAAAGAGACTGCTGTTTGGGGAAGCTTCCATTTTATTAACATTTCAACAAACAAGTTGCATATTTGCATAACCTATGACCACGCAAACGTCAACACGCAAGAGTCAGAGACGCACAAACAGACGCACAAAGCTGCGGACTGGTTCGCACGGACAGTTAAAGACAACATGAATGTCATTTAATTCAACTAACAGTGAAGTAAAGTGAGAAACTTCTCGGTCAGACTGACAGAGAGCTGTTAGCTCCGTTAGCACCGCCACCTGTCTGACTATGTGTTGTTAGCATAACAAACCTGAATCACTGACGTTGATGACGTCCACCGACAGAACAACGCGTTCCCTCGACGCAGAACTCCGAATGCTCAATGACGGTGTAGGGTCGACGACGTAGCTACGCTGTCGCTGCGACGCAGAAGCATAATAATAAACCAGGCGTTAAAGGTGAGGGACGTAACCTGTACAATCCATAGATTGAGGAGGTCCCCTAGTGGCCGTTAGCTGTAAAAATCCATAAATTAGCCGCACCGTTGTATAGGCCGCAGGGTTCAAAGCATGGGGAAAAAGTAGCGGCTTATAGTCCGGAAAGTACGGTACATAAACACACCACAAAACAGGACACCACAAAGTCCAATCATAACAAAAAATCTATTACATGAACCTTATGTTATTATCCTTTTGAAAGCAGAGAGCATTATCTAACCTTTTCCCAATCAAGCAGTCCTTACATCAGGAATAAATTCGAGGTGGTTGGGAGATGATTAACAGGATGGAAAAGCAGAAAAAAACATCTCTGCTGCACAAAGTAATCTAAATTACTTAAAAAATGTTATAAGTCATAATATACAGGGTTTCCCTTGCAGGATACAAAAGTAATCTCTTTTAACCATCACTTTTGACCAACTTGAAGTGTGTTATGGTGTCTACATCTACTGAGACCCTCTTCCTGTATTTTCTGATTTGTCTTTGTATTTTCTGTATTCATTGTTGCCACAGTAGCCCCATTCACACTGCTGTTTGCATGCGGGGATCCTGCGCCAATTCTCCGCACCCTCCTCTGTGTGAAAGTTTCAGATGCGGAGAGTGATGAAATTTCGCTCTGGCACTGATCCGCCTCTGGAGGTAGTATCAGGGCCGTATTATTGGTGAACCGCCCCAGAGTGAACGAATAAGCCAGAGGCGCAGTGCGGGGGCGTGTCGGTCTGACTAGTCTGATAACTGCACAGGTCCTTCACTCAACTAAATACAGAGAAATGTCCCACACAGCAACGTTACAGGACCAAATAAAAATAACGTAGTAACTGTAACTGTCTTTGGCAACTTATATGAGGAAAACAAATACCACAGCTGTACGTGGAGAAGCGTCCGGCCACCTGTCTGTCCTCCCGACTCTTCGTCACATTTCTGCCCGGAAAACAGCGTCCGTCACCGGCAAAAAACTTTAGCTCACCGAGTGTTTGTGATGAAAATAAATCACTGCGACCGTCAGCCCTCCCGACCGAGACTTCAGGGAACTTTCCCCCGGTAAACGGCCTCCGTCCCCACGACTGAGGGAGTCAGGCAGTGACCAGTTTACTGATGACGATTATGTAATTATGTAATTTAGCGCGAAAAAATGTAACTTTGTTACTTCCCAGGATGTATGGTGGGTCAGAATCTCAATCACTACACATTATAACAACATCCATGTGATTATAAACTGTCCCCGGGTTTAAATTGACAGGGGGCCCAGGGAGGACACCGGGAAACACCGATGTCACCAACATGACATGAACCATCACGCCTCTTTAGGAGCTGGAGCGCTGGCTTTCTGTGTGAATTACACGGCTGTACGGTGGAGATGCTTCGCTCTGTGTGTATCACCATCAGTGGAGAACTGTCGAACCACCATTTCGGAGATAATGCAGAGACGCTGTGTAAAAAGGGCTTGAGATTCTAGAGAAAAATACTTGATTGTTGACTGGTTTTTCAATCCCAGGTCATCAAATGTTTTTGGGTGGTGGCTCTCAAACCCAAAGCCCCCACAATCAACCTTGTTTTCAGGGTTCACAAGCCAAAGAGATGTAAAGAGCCAAGCTTGAGTATTGTGTTGTGGTATGAGCAATCAGTGCCTTCTTCCTCTTTAATTTCCTAAAATGGGACAAAATGGGATATGAGCAAACTTGCTTACTAATTTTCTTCCCTCTATTACTTGTTCTGCCCATTCCCCTTCCTGAACTCTGTCATGTCTTTATAGTGAACTGCAGGTGTAAGTAATAGCCCGGACGGAATAAATATCACCCCATCCCCTTCCTACTCTTCACTCCACCTTTCCTCCTCATTTTCGGGAACCCTCCAGGGTCTCCAGTGTCCTCTCCACTTTCCACAGCAGTAATAAGATGTCGACATGATTAAGAGTGAAAGCTAATCTGCCACTCTGCCTCTCTCCATTCGACTGTACTGAATACTCAGGCAACACAAAACGCCAGGGCAGAGTCCAAAGAGCTGGACAGCCAGTCAATGGCAGGAGCAGAGGGGGAGGGAGAGAGCGCGAAAGATGAGGAGGCCAGGTGGACAAGGGGTTGGATTGTAGCTAAATAATTAATGGGCGGCACTTTCGTTTTTTAATCTGTAAATGAGAAGACCTAAGATGGCGGGCCGTCGCTCTGACACCCTATCCCTGGCCCATTAAGATAACAAGATGTTGGATAATGATCTCGATTAAGGTGCAGTTTATCAGTCCAGGGGGAAGTGGCCTCATCTCCCAGGTGGCTGGGCCCATGTCCCTTTATGCCTCGACATTACATCTCAACATGGCCTTATCTACAGAATACCATAGGGAGAGTTCTGGTAGTAGTACAAACATTAATACAATTAACTTTCATGAAAGATTTGATTGTAGATATTCAGTGAAACCCTATGGTATACAGTTATATAACGTACAGTACATAGGTTTGATATTCATTACTGACATCAATGTTTATTTTCTTTTTTAGTAATAAAGATTCCTGTTAGCTCAAAAAAAAGTGTGTAGAGATTAAAAGGTATGACTAATGATTTATTATTTTTTGTGTTATATACACAAAAAATAAATCATTACACACACATTACACAAATAATAAATCACTACTACCTTTTTTTGAGCTAACAAATCTTATATATCATATATATGTATACACACACACATATCTATATATACACACATATATATACATATATATACATATATATCTTATAAATCTTTCATATATATGTATATATGCATATATATTTATATATATATATATATATATATATATATTATATATATATATATATATATATATATATATATATATATAAACACACACACACATACATATATATTTAAATAACCTTGGGAGATACTTTCAAAGGTACTTCTTATAGGCTACTAGACATTAATATGAACCATATATTAAGCTACTCTTAATGCCATGCTGGAAATTGAAAAATCTTCAACAAAAAAAAAAAAAATCATAAAATGTTTGCAGCCTGGTCGGTTGACCCATGATGTCACTTATGTTGTGTGCGTAACATACCTATATAATTTAAAGATATTTAATATGAGCCATGAGAATGATCTTTTCCTAAACCTAACCAAAGTTTTATTTTTTTGCCTAAACCTAACCAAACCATCACCATTTGACAATATTATTGTCAAAAGTCATAATATGTCATAATATGTGAACTGTTTTACAGCAAGCTTTATTTTGAAAGTCTAACTGGATGTTGCATATGAGGTATTATTGGTAACTTTACACCTGACAAATTGGGGGTGTCAGATCAGTTGCATGTGTCGCTCTAGAGAATATGGAAGAATGAAATTGTCCTTTCAGTTCGGAGGACCTTGGAGAAGCTGCATATCATCCCCCATCACTCTCAGCCCATTTCCTGTCACTCATCAATTGTACCATCAGATAAAGCCATTAAAAAGAAGGCAAATATAAAAGTTATGTTCGGTTTTATATAGGTATTGAAAGTGAATACACACTTGTCAGCATAGATCAGTATATTTTCATTTGAATACATGTCAAAGAGTAATAGTCAATTGACTTTAAATTATTATGGTTTAGCGTAACAGTGTTTGTGTATGGGAAGCTCTTAAAGGCTCTAAATTTGATCTCAGATAAGCCTGAATATGTTTGGTTGGTTTTATCATTCATATCATTTATAATTTCTATGGTCAATGGTCCTCCTTATATTCATACTTAAACAAGGACAGGTTGAAGAATACTGGATTCCAATAATGTTAAGTTCAATCTTGGCAAAAAAAAAATCAAAACATTTAGAGCTTAATTACAATAATGTTAAGATAACCTACCAGTTGAACTGCTCTTTTCTGCAGATAGTGTCACGAGGGGTTTAAAGGGGAAAAACCAAAAGGTGGACCCAAATGCAGATCAGACAGGAGGCAGGATCAGAGGGAACAAAAAGCTTTAATAAATCAAAAGCTGAAAACCAACAAAAAACAAGGAGCATAAAAAGGAAATGAATCCAGGAACCAAAAACAAAGTAGTAAAACAGTAAAACAAAGTGCAAACAGAAATTCAAAGTTCAAATCCAACATAGGAAAAACCAGAAATCAAAATCCAAAAAACACATACCACGGGGAGACTGGGGAAACAAGGAACTCGGGAAGAGTATCAGACCAATGACGATACAAGGAACAGGTGAGGTGACAGGAGGGAGGAGGACAGGTGAGTAAATGAGGGGAAGACACAAAGGAGAAGGCATAAGGAAGCAATACTGACAGACAGGGGGAGACAGACAAGAGGGATGGGAAAATACAGAGGAGAGAACATAATGGAAAGGACACGGAAAGGACACTGAGGAGACATAAAAAGGACCGAGAAATCAAAACATAAGACAAGAGACATAAGACACAGAATACATGAACCATAACACATAAGACACAGAGTACATAAAGCATGTCAGATAGGTGCTGTAAGAGGGTAAACTGAGTTTAGCAGCTTTGCCCTCCTCTGCATCCTTGTTTTGGAGGTGTGATTCATTCTCAGCGTGTCCCCATATCTGAAACCATTTGTAAGCTTCAAATGTGTAAACCCACAGTACAAATATCAAAGCAGTCTACGGTCTCAGGTCAGCACTTCTGTCCTTTCTTGGCAGAGAGGAATGAAAAGAGAAGAGGAATACAAAATTGATAGAGGACAGAGAAAAGAGAAAATACAGATGAGCAATAAAAAACGGGGAAACAATCAAGGCAGAATAGCAGATGTGACGATTCCGTTACCCCAGAAGCTTGAAAAGAAGAAATGCTCTGATCTGGGGTATCTGTTCACTACTGCTGCTGAGAAAACACTTGATATGCATAATGCTACACAAACAGCCTCTCCTACACATATAGACACAATTGCAAACTACATACAGTTTACCTATATTCAGCGATGACTTGTTCTGTGACAATACAGTCACTGGTTAAAATCTGAGAACACACAGGGTAACAAGATTTAATATCATTTAATGAAAATTGTGTTTGTAAGTCCCTAAGCTACATACAGACAAAACAAATAATAAACCGACTAATTAATACTATTATTATTATAATAATTAATTATAATAATAAAATTAAACTATTCATGACAGGATGTTCAGGAGTAGTTGAGGAGTCTCACAGTCTGAGGAAAGAAGCTACCCTATAGTCTGGTTATATGGCAGTGGACACTTCTGTATCTCTTGTCAGACTGCAGGTCGGTGAACAGACTATGGTTGGAGTGGGTGTTGTCATTTGGGCTCTGTGCAAACATCTCACCTCACAGATATCACTGATGCTCAATAGATGGGTACCAGTAATGTTCTGGGCAATTTAAACTCCTGCTGTATAGGACTATCTCAAAGTGCTCTTTCCACCACTTAACAGTATCACCACTTAAGGTCACCAGTTCTCCTCTTCTGCTGCACACAGCCTGAGCCAATGCCTATTTTCCCTTCATGAGGCATCTGACAGTTTGCCAGAGCTTCCTTTAGGCTTTTGAAAGTCCTTCCCAGAAGCCTCCCTGAACCCCTTTTACACCCAGGCTTTTGCTCTGGTGACCTCAAAAACTGAGGCTTATTTGGCCTACTTTCCTGTTGCCTATCACTGACACCTATCTGAGTTTCCAAGGTCTTTTGGGCTGTGTGCATATGTGACCTTATAAGGTCCAGCCTACAGATGCTCACTGACAAGTTTCATCTCCCAGGTGTGGCTCCAGTATGGGTTTCCCTGTTCAGGGTAAAGTGTTGCTGCTCTTTTTTTGTCAGTTCATGTGGGGTCCGTGACTCATTCCTAGTTTGGCCACTCCCCTGGAACCAGTTTGCTTTGGGAGATGCTACCACGAGCTGTTACGCCGACAGCCACAGTTTTCAGGGTCCAAGGGATGAACACACCCTACTGCAATAAGGTAGTGATTCTTGAACAGAATAATGTGGATTAAGAAAGTTTACAGTGCCTTGCAAAAGTATTCACCCCCCTTGAACTTTTCCACATTTTGTCACATTTAACCACAAATGTTTATGTATTTTATTGGGATTTTATGTGATAGTCCAACACAAAGTGGTGCATAACTGTGACGTGGAAAGAAAATGATACATGGTTTAATTTTTTTTTTTACAACTAAAAAACAGAAAACTGTGGTGTGCAAAAGTATTCATCCCCCTTTACTCTGATACCCTTAAATAAAATCCAGTGCAACCAGTTGCCTTCAGAGGTCACCTAATTAGTAAATGGAGTCCACCTGTGTGTAATCTAATCTCAGTGTAAATACAGCCGTTCTGTGAAGGCCTCAGAGGTTTGCTAGAGAACATTAGTGAACAAACAACATCATGAAGCCCAAGGAACACACCAGACAGGTCAGAGATAAAGTTGTGGAGAAGTTTAAAGTATGGTTAGGATATGAAAAAATATCCCAAGCTTTGAACATCTCACAGAGCACTATTCAATCCATCACCTGAAAATGGATATGGCACAACTGCAAACCTACCAAGACATGGCCGTCCACCTAAACTGACAGGCTGGGCAAGGAGAGCATTGATCAGAGCAGCATCCAAGAGGCCCATGATAACTCTGGAGGAGCTGCCGAGATCCACAGCTCAGGTGGGAGAATCTGTCCACAGGACAACTATTAGTCATGCACTCCGAAATTCGGGCCTTTATGGAAGAGTGGCAAGAAGAGAACCATTGTTGAAACAAAGCCATTTTGGGGGCACAACAAACATGTGGAGGAAGGTGCTCTGGTCAAATGAGACCAAAATTGACATTTTTGGCCTAAATGCAAAACACTATGGCCCTCATTTATCAATCTTGCGTGAAAACGGGTGCAAATCTGAGCGCAGAATTGGTCTTACGACAGGAAACACGTGTGATTTATGAAACATTCGTATCTGACCAATCCCAGCGTACGAATGATCGGATCTTGATAAATGCAGCGGCTGAATTCGATCGTCATTAACATGTTACGCCCTTAAATATTCCTGGTTTGGAGGCCTCGCCCACTGAGGTCAAACATGGAAAGAAGAAACACTGGCAAGAAGAGAAACTTTTCCGAGATGGAGATTGGCATCCTGGCAGCACCGGCACATCAAAGGCTCCATTCACTAATGCAATGTTGTGCAAAACTGAACAGGCCAAAATAATATGGCACACTTTCTCTGGGGTATACAGCAGAGTTCCCCCTGCTGGTCCGAGACGGAGCCACCTGCCCTTCAGCAACCTGAAGCAGCTCCACTGTGACCTGTGTGCGTGTGTGCGCACTATTGAATCTGCGTTCCTGCTCTGTAGCAGGTTTGCCAGTGGGGTTATTAGGTATTCCGTTAATTAGTTGTCATGTTAGGGTATTTAGCCTATCATATTTTATTTTACAAAAAAGTGGTATCAGTAAAAACGTGGGTTTTTTTTTAAATTAAATGTTTTTTATTTTGTTTTATTCATATTAAGAATCCGTTTTGATCTGTTCTAAATATGTGACTGCTTGTGCTTAATGACAGCTGAGGTTTGTTTAATAATTATGTTCAGACTCAGACAGATTTTGCTGTGCGGCACCACAAATCCACACACTCATATTTGCGTACACGAACTCAGACCTGACGTGAGATCTGATCGTAGCTTCCACTCATGTCCAAATTGATAAATGCCGAAGCTTGCGTGGAAATGGTCGTACGCACGGTTTTCTGCCGTCCGTTCATTTGATAAAAGAGGGCCCATGTGTGGCAGAAAACACTGCACATGACACTGAACACACCATCCCCACCATGAAACATGGTAGTGGCAGCATAATGCTGTGAGGATCCTTTTTTTACAGCAGGGACAGGGAAGCTGGTCTGAGTTGATGGGAAGATGGATGGAGCCAAATACAGGACAATCTTGGAAGAAAACCTGTTAGAGTCTGCAAAAGAGTTAAGACTGGGGCGGAGGTTCACCTTCCAGCAGGACAACGACCGTTAACATACAGCCAGAGCTACAATGGTTTAGATCAAAGCATATTCATGTGTTAGAATGGAAAAAGTCCAGATTTAAATCAACTTGTCAATCAATCTCTGGCAAAACTTGAAAACTGCTGTTCACAGACACTCTCCATCCAATCAGACTAAGCTTGAGCTATTTTGCAAGGAAGAATGGGCAAATATTTCAGTCTCTATATGTGCATCGCTGGTAGAGACCAAAAGACTTGCAGCTGTCATTGCGGGGAAAGGTGGTTCTACAACGTATTGACTCAGGGGGGTGAATACTTTTGCACACCACACTTTTCTGTTTATGATTTGTAAAAAAAAATTAAAACCATGTATTATTTTCCTTCCACTTCACAATTATGCACCACATTGTGTTGGTCTATCACATACACTCACCGGCCACTTTATTAGGTACACCTTGCTAGTACCGGGTTGGACCCCCTTTTGCCTTCAGAACTGCTTTAATCCTTTGTGGCATAGATTCAACAAGGCACTGGAAACATTCCTCAGAGAGTTTGGTCCATATTGACATGATAGCATCACGCAGTTGCTGCAGATTTATCGGCTGCACATCCATGATGCGAATCTCCCGTTCCACCACATTCCAAAGGTGCTCAATTAGATTGAGATCTGGTGACTGTGGAGGCCATTTGAGTACAGTGAACTCATTGTCATGTTCAAGAAACCAGTCTGAGATGATTCGCGCTTTATGACATGGCGCGTTATCCTGCTGGAAGTAGCCATCAGAAGATGGGTACACTGTGGTCATAAAGGGATGGACATGGTCAGCAACAATACTCAGGTAGGCTGTGACGTTGACACGATGCTCAATTGGTACTAATGGGCCCAAAGTGTGCCAAGAAAATATCCCCCACACCATTACACCACCACCACCAGCCTGAACCGTTGATACAAGGCAGGATGGATCCATGTTTTCATGTTGTTGACGCCAAATTCTGACCCTACAATCCAAATATCGCAGCTGAAATCGAGATTCATCAGACCAGGCAACGTTTTTCCAATCTTCTATTGTCCAATTTTGGTGAGCCTGTGCGAATTGTAGCCTCAGTTTCCTGTTCTTAGCTGACAGGAGTGGCACCCGGTGTGGTCTTCTGCTGCTGTAGCCCATCCGCCTCAAGGTTCGACGTGTTGTGCGTTCAGAGATGCTCTTCTGCATACCTCGGTTGTAACGAGTGGTTATTTGAGTTACTGTTGCCTTTCTATCAGCTCGAACCAGTCTGGCCATTCTCCTCTGACCTCTGGCATCAACAAGGAATTTGCGCCCACAGAACTGCCGCTCACTGGATATTTTCTCTTTTTCGGACCATTCTCTGTAAACCCTAGAGATGGTTGTGCGTGAAAATCCCGGTAGATCAGCAGTTTCTGAAATACTCAGACCAGCCCGTCTGGCACCAACATCCATGCCACGTTCAAAGTCACTTAAATCACCTTTCTTCCCCATTCTGATGCTCGGTTTGAACTGCAGCAGATCGTCTTGACCATGTCTACATGCCTAAATGCATTGAGTTGCTGCCATGTGATTGGCTGATTAGAAATGTAAGTTAACGAGCAGTTGGACAGGTGTACCTAACAAAGTGGCCGGTGAGTGTAAAATCCCAATAAAATACATTTACATTTGTGGTTAAAACATGATAAAATGTGGAAAAGTTCAAGGGGGGTGGATACTTTTGCAAGGCACTGTATATGAAGAGGTTTGGAAAAGCTTTGTCAAGCTCAGTTGCTAACCGACAATAAGTGAGCACTGTTTAGTAAAGAGATTTATTCATAGCCTTTAATTCGGTCTCACGACTGACTGCAAACCATGCCGCTTTTGTGAATTAGTTCAGACTCTGACAGAGCATGCTACGAGCTCTAATGATAGTGAGGTATCAGGAGGACAACACATTCTGATTTACTTAGCTTAGATTCAATCATGACGGATCTACTCAGTTTGGATTCAATCATGACTTATTGATTTTCATTGTGTGAGTGAAGGTCCAGGGGTTGGCTTTCAACTGTAAGGAGTCAAAAGTTAACAGATGATAAAGTGCTTAGCTAAGTTTGATCTGCATGCCAAATGGTGTAAGATGCTTAACACAGGTCAAACTCCTCTTTTAGTCTATTGGATAATTTGGCAAAGCGACCAATCAGAAGAAGTGGGTGTACTGGAGAAGGGACTCTAAAAAAGCCCTCACAGGAAGAAACTACAGGTGGCACTTGGTAGGTCTCCTAAGATCGAAGGCTAGGAGTTCTGAGAGCGCAGAGCGCAAAGCATTTTGGCATAGCTTTTCCCATAGATTTGATAATATCAGAAAGCGGCCGCTTCTGATCCGGACGCAGGGCTCAAGATTCTCTATCATTCCACCCAGCCTTGCCTCTGCAGAATTCTTTTATCATCAAACTACACGCCGACTCATTGGAGGAGAAAAGCCCAGAAACTACAATAGCTTCCTTTATTTTGGAATCCATGACATAGATTGAATGTCTTGAAGTAAAAACAGTTGTTTAAAGAGACCTATTATACCATTTACTTCTGTCTCACAAGTGACTGCAAACATTGCCACTATTGTGAAGCAAGTGCAAGGGCAAGGTGTAAGCTATTATGATAGGTTCCTTTATTTTTGGGCTGCCTGACTCGCCTTTTCTGTCAAAGGGTCATACTGTCAAGGTGGGTTGCTTTAAATCAACTAGATTATTTTGCATCAACTTTGCTATAGTTACATTTGATGCAAAATATTCACATATATTGACTATTCCTTTGTCAATGCATCCATTAATTTCCAAACAGTTTGCTGGTCTGGTTGGGCTTCAAACTTGCATTAAGGTATTTTTTAGTCCCTTGGGGGCAACACCACAAGGTGCTTTAAAGATGACCTAATTAGACCTTGTTTCAGCTGGACCTCATTAGCTAAAACTACACCTAATGACCTCTCCTGGCAAAGACAAGTTGAAATAACTAACTGTGAGAGCTGCATTGCAGTTCATATTGCATAAGGCCCGAAAATGTTGTTTCCTTTCCCCATCATTATATATATTTAATGTGATATATCCATAATGTAGATGAGGAAAGTTTAAATGAAGTTCATTGCAGCTCAGGCCTTTAACTGTTAACAAACCTTCCCCAAATAGCTGATGCTCACAAAATGCAAATCTATCTAGTGAAACAGACTGCAGTTAGTGCACAGCACACAGACTGTATTAGCTGCAGCTCCCAGTATAACCACCAGCACAATGTACACCACTTATCACACATACACTGCATAGATTTCCAAGGCTAAGTGACCAGCATGCTCTCAGCTTTGAATGACATAAGTACCTGAGCAGCCTTGGGTTCTGCACCCAACCCTGAACACATTTATATAGCAGCTGATGGCGATTCAGGCCGCTTCCAGGGTCATCTATCAGACCCAATAGGTAATGTCTATGAACAAACTTGCCTCACATCAGCCAGGATAAAGGTCTCTATTAAGAAATCAATAATACCAACTGAGATGAGGTGGCCTCAGACCAATTGATGTGCCGTCAAAGCTGAGACACGATGGCTGCTTTTGGTTAGTATCTGTTGTACAGAGGGGGGCAGTCCAGAAGTTGACAGACACCAGCTGGGCTACAGATTCAGCCATTTCGAGAAGGCCCTGGCTGCAGACCCGCAGACCTCAATGTGGGCAGAGTTAAACATTTAACCCCGCCCACTGTCCAACTCATTTAATACGGTGTCTGGGACAACAAATCATAATGAGGCACGCAGGTAGTTGAGTGGTTAGAGCGCATGCCACGTACCCTGGCTCAACTCCTGGCAAGCGGCTCTTTGCTGCATGTCACATCCCCTCTCTCACCGATTTCAAAACATCCATCCACTGTCTAAATAAAGGTGTCCATAATAATAAAAAAGAAACCATAATGAATGTACCTTAATTATTCATTAAATGATGAAAAAGTAATATATTTTAATGTGTATTTATCATAATCAAATGTAACCTGAGATACTCTCTTAAAGCCGGACTATGCAGCAGCAGTTTCCAGACCAGATTCCTTCGCCGTTTTCTAGCTTTGCACCAGTTTTGTGCATACGTCTTTCGCTACAGGGCTCCCCCTACAAAAAAGACTTGTTGACGAGCCTCCCCCGCCCACCTAGCAGCCACTACATTACCATGTGCATCTGTTTTCAAAGAAGTCGGCCGGCCGGCTAAACAGCGAGTCATGTCTGGCACTGCATTAGTGCACTTAGTGCTCTATGTTCAGCCGGACATATCGCAAGATACAGGCGACAAATCATGCGACATTCGAAGACAGAACTAGATATCTAAATACACAACGAGAACCTGGATTCAGAACGCAAACAAACGTGTTTGGTAGCAAGTGACTGCTGCGCTACACACCCGCTAACTATCGAGCAAGCCATCAAGAAACCAAGCTGAACACATACAGGGCTCACAATAAAACAGTCCAGCAATAACATTGTTCAAAATACTATCAAGTCACGTTGCAAAGACAAAGTTCATCCACTTACAATTTCAACAGCAACACGGCCAAGTCGGCGCCTGTTTTGGACTCCTCAAAAGCTCGTCCTATGTTTATCTCGTGTCTGGTCTCTTTTGCCAAGCTCCTTTTTCTTCTTCTTCTGTTCCTCCGACTGTGGCTTCCTGGGTCTCTTTTTAGTCGACTGATACATGATGAATACAATTGCCTTGCAACTGGCAGTTTATATCTACCCGGTTCCATGTTTGGGGGTGTGTTTGCCATAAAGCAGTTTTGAAACTACAATCTGACTACATTTTCGAGCGGCGGCGGGATACTTCCGCCGGCTCACTTCCGGATTGACTTCGGACCGGTGGCAGCAAGTTGCATGTTCCGTTTCTCCACCCAGAAGCGCTAGGGGGAGTCGTAGAAACCACCAAACGACCCAGAAAGTGTCAAAGAACATTCAGAATGACTTTCAGCCTGCATAGTTAGGGTAATTTTTGCTAATATTGTTGCATAGTGCCCCTTTAACATTATCAAAATTAAAGGGATCACAAATTTTTGTATTTTTTATTTTTTTTTATTGAACAAAAACAATAATTATGATGTTGATAATGAAAAAAATAATGACAATAATGATATATTAATGATATATTAATGATAATGATAATATAATAATGATAATACTAATAACACCAATAATTATGATAATAACAACAACAACAACAACAACAATAATAATAATAATAATAATAATAATAATAACAATAACAATAACAACAACAACAACGACAATAATAAAAATGACACTAAGAACTATAACAATCATCATAATCATTTTATGGGTGGGTTAGAGGTTAGGGTGGACATGTCTGGGTCTGAGGTACAGATTGTATAATATCTGTCTTAGAGGAACATGGCATAGATTTTCAAATTTTCCTCATCCACACACAGCTTGAAGAACGTCTCCATATCCTCCTGGTGCTGAAAGGTGATGACAAAATCCTCCTTTCCGTTATCCGACTGTCCTTCTAGGGCATCCTCAAGTGCCTTTATCTGATAGGCAGGGTCCATTTGCAGAACTGCAGGCTCCATCACCTGCCCACGGAGTAAATGCTGGTGTGTGTTGATCCAGATCATTGGTCTGTGAATGTCGTTGAGGATTGTGTGCTGAACCTGGTTGCAAGACCCAAGTTGAAATCAGAAATAAATCCAACATGCAGTTATAACTGCAGTTAAATCACAGCCACTTCATATTTGTAATTTTTTAAGAGGAGAACCAAGTCATGACTAATATTAAAAAATTAAAAATATGCATCTTTTTTACAATTACAATGAATAGGTGAAGTTCAGAAAAAGTCATTTATTCATTGTCATTTGCACTTCTTTACTGACCGAAAGGTTCTTGGAAGCATCGCCATCCAGTCCTCCAATACCTTGGTCCAAGGTAATGTCACAGTCCTTAGTGGATACACAAAAGCAAGACTGATTGTGTAGGTTTTAATGGTGTGTAACATGTTTGTGTGTGATAAACTTCCTTCACACGAACCAGCTTTTTTGGCGGAGAGCTGTAAGGCCTCTTGGCACATGGCTGGTCTTCATCTTCGGTGTCCAGTGCCATCTGTATACAGTCCACCATTACAGTGGCATTTTGTTTAACGTTGCAGTACATAAAATGTTTTACATTTGTGATCAGTTGTGTATTTAAATCCTCAGTTGCTAATAGACAGCCCACAATACAGCTGCGTCCCATTACTGATACTCGTGACCATTACTGAGCAATGTGTTTAAATCGAAAAATAAACAAGATACAAAATTTAGCTGATCCACTGCAAATATGTAACGAATGGAGTGTGCATATTAGAAGTGTACCATAATTATTAGACAATGTTTAACACTCATTTATGCTGCACCTGTTGACACCTAGGCTTATCACTGCTGTGCACATGGATTTTTAAGTTTGAAAAAACATTTATTTAAGTGCTGTCCTGAAGTACTGTCTTTATACAAGTCTTTAGACAAGAATATCCCACTAATCATGACAGCATACCTGTACTCTTTCAAGTTCTCGTCGTCTTCTCCTGTTTTTGATCATCTCCTCTTTAGATCTGTGTGAGTCAATGATATCCATTCATTATAGACAAAAAAAATAGTCATATAATTATCATTGAGGCAATTGATGTTACAATTTAAAGTGAAGCCTTAATAATTTTCTAGACACTTACATCATAAGAAAGTTTTCCAGGAGAACCAGGCACCACCATCTCCTTATTTGATGCATGTTTCCCTTTGGAAAAGAATAAATAAATTTACAAATAACACAATTGTATGGTCATTTCCAAAACACACTAGAAACATGTTTCTCATGCAGGCTACAAGTAGACTGACAGGCTCCTCCTGACTGGCAGTAGCAGAAGTCTGACAGGTGGAATCAAGTGGGAAGTAAGTAAGTCAATCAAGATTTAATATTATTTATTTGTCCAAAGAGAAATTTGTCTTGTACATCCAGGCTGCTACATATAACATAAAATAATGCAAAACACACTAAAGTGGATACATTACAGTACAATCAACATAACATATGACTTGATTTTAGTAAAGTGTTGGATCATATCTTAAAAACACAATTACAAGTGATGAAATGTCATCATAATTTATGCATACCTCGGTGAAGTCATACTGTGCCTCCATTGTCACTTAAAACGCATACTGTTAAAGTAAAAAAACAACAGAAAAAATAGGTTTAGTTTGATCAATTTTGATTTATGACATCCCCAGGAATATATTTGAGGATTTAGAAGAGGGTGCCATGAAGTCACATCATGTCATCAAATCAGCATCTATCTCCTAGGACTTAGATGTATAGACATAGTGTATGTAGTGTAAAAACTTTACTAAACATGTCTAACAGTGTCAAGAAATACAAGCAGTATGAGCAACAATAATGTGAATTTGCATGCTGTAAGTGCAAGAATAATAAGTTGAAAAATGTTCCTACACAAATATGACCAGTAAAATATACTGAATAGCCAACATCTAACCATCAAAACAAACACGCCACAGTTGTTTGATGGACCTTGCTTTTGTAGGCCCTGTGGTATGAGCAATGTACAAATTTTAATGAAAGAATAATGATCAAGTGGTACAGTTCAAGAGTTATTTAAAGAAATACCTTATCATCTGCACCAAAAGTCCTCCAAGGTCCAGGGGACAAGGTCTGAGCGATATTTCTGTGAAAACAGTGTATTATAAAAGTAAATGTAATGTGAGGTTTAAAAAACATTTATACACCAACATGTAAGAAATGCTTTGAACATTTAGGAACTTTCCAGAGGTTGGAACTTCAAATTAACCTTGAGAGTTCCGCAAATTTCACTTACCCACTTGTTCCTTGTGGCAGAAAACTTTATGCCTAAAATGAGACCAGGTCTGGTGGACATGGGTAAAATTTAAAAATGTATGGCCAGTAGTCCAAAATTACATTTTAAGATAATGGAAAGCACTTGTTTAAGTTCCAAAAAATAAAGTTAGTAATTTTTTAATGGGAGTACATTGGGCATTGTTTGATCACAAGAACTAATGGTGTGGTAATCTATTCTTTTTTTGACAAGAATTCACACCCCCACCCACCCAGCAAATTGGCAGAAAATGTCCCGAGGAACTCTTAATGGTTATAAGAATTTTGTCATAAAGGGCTCAAACAGAACTGCCCAGCTGTGGAATTTTATCTATGGTTCTGTTTCCATCACTTTTAAGCATCAAATAGGAATTGTCTGCCAAAACATCCAAAGTTTATATAAAACAGAACCGTAGATTAAAAAAAAAAAAAAAAAAGGACAGGTGGTCTAAAACAAAACTACCACCATCCAGATGGAACGAAACCTTATTGCCCTAAAAACCTGAATGGTAGGGTTCGACTGTCATCTCTCCAGCCAATGCATGCCATAAAGGGGATCTAGAAAGGAAATCTCCTTTTTCTGTCGTTTCATTATCTGTTAAATGTGTTAGAATATGAACAGACACACATACACACATTTTTGCTGTCATTTTTCTTATGACTTTTAAGGTTGACCTTGTACGGAACACAACAGAAAACTACAGGCAATGCTTAAAGACGTATAGCTGTGATGCACTGTAATTATGGCGATGATTAAGATTGGCAATGGGAAACTTTGTTTTATAGTAAGTTTAAACAGAAAAGCCTGAAACCTGAAACTAAATTTACGTACACATATAGTCCAGTGTCCAGGTATCAAAACTGGGAGCAGAATACATTGCAGAGTTGCTGCATTCGCCTAGAAAGGAAAATAGGTTAATATAAAATGTGAGTATATCCTTTATTAAAAAAATAACATTATTTTAAATCTAACAAAACAAAACAAAACAAAACAAAAAATATTGAAGAATCGATAAAGAAATTACCAGCAGGTGATCCATAGGGTTCAAGGACACTGTTGGAAACCAAGTTGCTGTGACATAGCTGTTTGCTGCAAACACTCCAGCCACTATCTGTTACAGATATAGTTTTTTTTTAACAATATATTTATTGTTTTGCACATAGAAAAATATACAGTCACAGGAACAGTAACACTATGGACACCCCCCCACCCCCACCCTCAACAATGCAGACATTCAAGGATATAAAAATCAAAACAAACAAGCAGACAAACAACAACAAGAGATTAAAAAAACAAACAAAAAAACAAAAACAAAAAAAACAAAAAAACACACAAAATCTGTAGTGGTCCTGTTCATTTATGAGAGGCACGCCAGCTTCCACAGGCGCCGTCATTTAAATTTAACCATTAATTTCAGTGCGATCACTTTCCATGAACTGCATAAAAGTGTCCCGTATCTCTGTAAACTTATTTAGTTTCCCTTTGGCAACATAATTTAATTTCTCCAGAGCCAAGCACGATGCCATTTCCCGTAACCACATTCCAGGTGTAGGGCCGTCGACACTTTTCCACCTCTATGCTATCACTCTCCTAGCCTGAAGCAAGGATAGATCAATCATGGGTGCAGTTTTGCGGCCCAGTGCAAAGTGATCAGGGTAAATACCTAGTATACAGAGCTTTGCCTCAAGTGGAACCACCATATTAGTCACATGTGAAATCATGTAGGTTACATTTTTCCAAAATGATTGGATTTTTTGGCATTCCCACATGCAGTGCAGTAGAGTGCCAACATGATTACTACATTTAGTACAGCTGTCAGGAATGTTGGGGTTGTAACGATGTAGTTTTACAGGTGTCACATAAGTTCTGAATAGCCACTTGTATTGTATAAGTTTTAGTGCTGTGTTTATAGTCTTTGTGCCTTTAGACAGGCATTTCCCCACTCACTTTCTGTAATATTCATTTCTAAGTCTTCTCTCCATGCAGTGAGTCTACAGTGGGAGTTGTCTTTCGATTTGGATCGTAGCATAACATACAATAACGACAGCTGACCTAGAGCATCCTTATTAGTTACGATAATCTTCACTAAAGCCGACATGGGAGGTCTTTCCAGGGAATGAATCTGTGATTTTATGAAACTCCTTAGCTGCAAGTATTTAAAGAAATGATTTCTAGGTATGTCATATTTACAAACCAATTGATCAAAGGTCATTAGATTCCCATCTATGTATAGGTCAATTATTTTACATAAACCTCTATTAGCCCATTGCTTAAATCCTCCGTCTGCTCTACCAGGTACAAAATTGTCATTACCCCATATTGGGGCATACTGGGAAAGTTTGGGTTCATCCCCTGTATAGGCGTGAGCCTCATGCCAAACAGAGAGGGTGTTTTTTACAAATGGGTTTTTTGTCTGTTTCTTAAGTTTTTTAACATGAGTAGAGTACAAATATGACTCAAGAGGTAGACCTGCTGTTGTAGTGCGTTCAATAGTTAGCCATGCTGGAGGATCAGAAGCAGAGAAATAAAACATTGCTGTACGAAGTTGTGCTGCCCAGTAATACCATTGTAAATTAGGGACTTGAAGTCCACCACCATCATAGGGAAGGTACAATAGGGAGAGCCGTAGTCTTGGACGTCTGTTGCTCCATATAAACTTTGAGAACAGGTTTCTGAGTTTACAAAAAAAGGATTGTGGAAGTGGGAGAGGAATAGACTGGAATAAATGGAGGAATCTGGGCAAAATTGACATTTTAAGAACATTAATGAGGCCTAACATGGAGATTGGCATAGGCATCCATCTATTCAAAGATTCAGTAACGGACTGTACTAAAGGAATATAATTAGAGGCAACAATATTTTCAATTTCAGGAACAACATTGACCCCCAAGTATGTAAAACCCTTTTGAGATGCTGAGAAAGGCGTAACAATCTGTGGGCTTTGTCTCTCATTCTTATTCAAAAACAGAATGGTGGATTTGGAGTTATTAACCTTATATCCAGAAAATTTCCCAAAAGATTCTATTAGTTTAACTAGTATTGGTATAGATGATGCCAGATTGGACAAATAAATAATAATATCATCTGCAAAGAGTGAAATTATATGCTCCGTTTTTTCTATTTTCATCCCTATAATTCCTGGATGTTGCCGGATGGCCAGGGCTAGTGGCTCAATAGCAAACAAGAATAAGAGCGGGGACAGGGGGCAACCTTGTGGCGTGCCTCTGTGTAATCTAAATGGTTGGGATATCTGATTGTTTGTCAATATCTCTGCCGCTGGATTTGTATATAGGAGCTTCAACCATTTAAGATAACTGTTGCCCAATCCAAATCTTGCCAGTACTTCCATCAGGTACTTCCATTCAATCCTGTCGAAGGCCTTTTCGGCATCCAACGACAGGATTGCGTTATCTTTGGCATCATGCTTTTCATGTAATATATTTAATAGTCTACGTATATTATGAAATGCATGCCGTCCTAGAACAAAACCATTCTGGTCATTGGAGATCAGGGTTGGAACATACTTCTCTAGCCTCCTTGCCAAGGCTTTACAGAGTATTTTGGTGTCGCAGCACATTAGGGATAGCGGACGATACGATCCCTTTTCTGTAGGTGGTTTGCCAGGCTTTGCGACCAGGGTGATTAGTGCAGTTCGTAAGGATGGGGGTAGGATTCCTGCCTCATAAGCTTCCTCAAACATTTCTAGCAGAGGGGGGAGCAATTTATCTGGAAACAATTTATAAATTTCTATAGGGATCCCATCCGGACCTGGGGTCTTTCCGCTTTTCATATTATGCACAACTTCTGTCATTTCATCGACTGTTAAATGTTTGTCCAGTTTAGTCGTATCATCATCTGTCATAGTTGGAATGTCTAGTTTGTCCAAAAATTCAGACTGTAACCGTGTGTTAACTGGGTATTCTGATTGATAAACAGACTCATAAAATGTTCTAACCCTTATAGCTCTATGAGTTTGCATTTTTTTAATTCTCCATGCAAGGAGCTTGCCAGCCTTATCTCCTTGGTCATAATAAGACTGTTTCAGCCAAAGAAGATTTGCAGCAATTTTACTAGTAGAAAGTTCTTTATACTTCGTTCTCAACAAGAGGAGCCCCTTATGTTTCTCTGGACTGTCATTTTGGTATAGGTCTAGCTCCAGAGCTTTAATCTGGACCTCAAGGTTGATTAGATTTCTATAGTGGGACTTTGACTTATAACCTGTGTAGCTTATCATCACACCTCTAATAAAGGCTTTGAATGCCTCCCATCGTGTGTCCGCACTGGTCTGGTCTGTGTTCATACAGAAGTAGTTATCTATATTATCACCAAGAAATTTAATAAATTTGGGGTCTGGAAGCCACTTTGTTTGGAGGCGCCACCTGGGAGGACACCTGACAATCCGTGGTATATAAAGAGTAAGTGATATAGGAGCATGATCCGATAATACTATGCTGTCATAAGCACACTCATTCACATGAGGTAGTAGGCTCATGGAGATCAGAAAGTAATCAATACGAGATGAGGTTTTATAGGTATTTGAGTAACAAGAAAACTCCCTTTTGTTAGGATGAAGCTTCCTCCAGACCTCGATTAGGTTAAGATCATTTATAGACTGGAGCAAGACCTTTCTGGCGTGTGAATGAGAAGCATCAGCCCCTGTGGAGCGGTCTTTCAGTGGGTCCAGCACACAGTTACAGTCACCACCAATTATATATTGTCCAGGAGTAGTGGATATAGTGAGAAACAAATTCCTAAAAAAGGTGGGATTGTCCACATTAGGTCCATAGACATTCACTAGAGTAATTTGGGAGGTCAATATTGTTCCTTGTAAAATAATGTACCTGCCTGTTGGGTCAATTATTTCATGGCTGAGCCCTAAATGGGATTGATTTATGAATCAAAATAATAACCCCTCTAGCTTGGGAGTTAAATGAGGCTGCAAAGACTTGCCCACGCCATCTTCTTTTAACTTTAGTCAAATCAGTCAAATGTGATTCTTGCAGGAAAATAATTTGGGATTTAAGTAATCTAATTCTGCCTAACACCTGTTTTAATTTAATAAGTTTATTCAGTCTTCTTACATTCCAGGATGTGATCTTAATCTCTGATTCACCTACCATTAAGCATAAAGGTAGCTATGCAGTGGGGCACCACATGAAAACCAGCACTGCCTCTCTTTTTATCAAGGAACAAAACAATAAAAGAAAGCATAAAGAAAAAAAACAATAAACACATGTAAACAGTAAGCAAAAAAACCCTGAGAACCCTTATGCATTTCCCCAACTGAAATACATAGTTGTAACCCCTTAGGAAACTACAGACTTCGGTTATTTAGACACCTGGTCCTCATAGTGAGGAGCAGTGTGGCGTAAGAGCTTTATGAGTCCCATTCCCCCGAGGACTCCAGCAAACTATTAAATGATCAGACCAGTTGAACATTTCTGAGAACATGAAATGGATCTTGCCTCTTGGCATGGCAACATGTGTACAATGTTATCAAATAAGGAGATAAGAAATGATAAGGTACAATAACCTCTCTAGAGGGAAAATTATTCATATTGGAACAAAATGAGGTTCATTGTGATTATTATAAACCAGATGGATTTGTACGTTTGAGTGCCTGGTCATCTTTAAGCAACTGTTCAAGAACAAATCGTTTTCAATATAGCGCTGCTTAATTGGACTGGCAGTTAACATCGCAGGGTACAGCATTAATAACTTGTCACAGCCTATCAATCATCATGATGTTGCTCTGCCTCATCATTGACGTTACATTATGAGCTTATTTACCTCTGGCCACATGTAAACACCATATCCATATAATCACGTGGACTCTCTGCTCGTAGATTAAATTTGACAGAGCACACAGTGCCACATGGACAAGTAATTACAGCACAGCCACCTATAACACAACATACGTTTTTGTTAATACTTATGTACATTTTCAGGGATTAAATTACTTCCAAATTGTTGAAATGCAATATTCTATTTCACTCACCAGAGGCACCCCAGACCTTCTCAAAAACTTTGTTATAGGTGACCCTGTTGGACATCTTCTCACGCAGTCTGAGGACAAGATCCATCTTGGAGCCTTTGCTGTCCAAACCACACTGCTTGCACAGCGCTCTCACCTCCTCTACCTGTTGTACACTTTTCGAACTCACCTTTAAGTTAAGGAGTTCATCAGCTAGGCGCTCCTCTGTTACCTGCATGTCATAACCATCACTAGACATTTGGTCATCAACATCAGTAGTCATTTTAGGTGCTTGTAATTTGTCATGTTCTGTGTTCAGGTCTACAGTGGATTTTCTAGTATGTGGGCCAATCCATGGAACCCAGTTGTGGTAGCTTGGGGGCAAGATAAAAGGATTCCTTCGACCGCCTTGGGAAAAAAAAAGTAGTATTTAAGAATTCACACACTTATTTACATAAGTCATGAAACCCCGACTTATGATTTCTGTGGCAACAGCATCCCAGAACTTGTTGATGTCCACCTGTCCATCATAATCTTGAGGTGGCCCCTCGATGTCACTGACTGTTTAAGGAAAAGTTTGTGTTTAGATGTCTACAGCACAAAATAATTGAGTGAATTATACATTTTTTTTCTTAATCCAGGTTAGCTTGATCTGGGCTCCCCCAACTTGAAAAACAGTTTCAAGTATATTGTGTCATTTTGGATGATTTTAAGTAATAAAGAAGGAGGTGAAAAACAAGAAAGGTGTGCATTATTGTCAAATTAAATAAAATGAGGCATTTCCTGGACAACATGGATTCGTTACAGGACATTTATTTTATTTCAATTAATTTCTAGGTTGTTTTTTTTTTACTCGAAAACTACACTATAAATTCCCAGGTAGTCCAGGACATGTGGAAACCCTGTGACTGTTCAGCTTTAAAATTCAGAGAGAGGAGTTATGAGAAAAGCATTTAATTCTGTAAATTATGAAAACCAAAAACTTGTCAAACTTACATGGCATATTGAAAACAGCTTTCTTACGCAAGTCCATCACAGCGACAGCTGGACTGTATCCACATGATACACAAGCAAACTTGTAGTCATGTTCAGTAAGGGCCTCAAAATGGAGATACCCTTGAAGAACTCTTTCTTTGTTTGGGAAGGAGACTCCCTCAGTTGCCTCAATTATTTCAACAACTCTGCTGACCGCAGTATGTCTCTGGAAAAATGAGGGACAGGTGAAATGCAATATTAATCTAACTGAAATATATATAATCTTTTGATGGATTGATATTCTGAAATAACATTTCAATTTTGACATTTAAGGACTCTAGAAATGATGCATTAAGTGCAAACGAAGCATACTTCATAGTATTTCATCCGATACACACATTTCTTGTCACATTTATTTGCTGGTCAAAATTACGCTATCTCGTCTAAGGAGGGTGTAAACAAACGGGCTTGTTGATGTGTGGGTGGGTGTGTGGTGTGTGTTTCTCATGTAGTGAGACAAATACTTCATCAAGTACAATCTATTTTCACATTTTTAAGTTCTCACCTGTAATGCATTCCTTATTGTGAGGCATAAGTGCACAGACAGGATTATGTGGTCGTCAAAGTTGTGGAGACCTTCATCCCACTCCTGGTATCTGTAGAACATGCCGTAGGTTGAAATGCCTAATAAGAAAATTGAAACAAAAGGTGTTAAAATTGCATGCATGCCTTTTAAGAGTAATAGTAAATGTTTTCCTTTTCTTTTTGGGGGGAAACCTTACTGTATGATAATGATGTAAAAATCTAGAATTAATCAAACATTCACACCACTCACCTTCAACTATGCCTGTGGTCATTAGAATCCTCCCTTTTGAATTGATAAGTGTAGGGTCAGTGAGTATGTAATCACACTCCTTGCATCTGGACTCTTTTGGTATCAGGTGCTTCGGCAAGGTATCCAATAGCTTTCCATCTCTTGACTGTTCGATGACAGCCTTGGGGAGTTCAGCAGGTAACTTTTTATGTGACAGAAGGTAATTTAGCATTTTTGCTATCCCTTGGTCATTAGGTGGATAAGATCCTTCCTTCATTCCACTTGTGTCCTTTCTGTGGTGGGCTGTGGTGAAATGGTTTCTTGTTCCGTGGATTTTACCTTTTTAAACAGCTCCCTTTGTGTTGCAAAAAGGTGCCATTTTCCAACGGATTTGTGGAGACTAGAATGCCTAGCTTTAGAACAGGGGCAATGCCAGCTGTTCTGCTTACTGTTGTATGCTGCCACAACCCTTCCAAGCCTAGAATAGTATGACACCTTTGGCTCGTAAACAGAAATGGGAAATTTTGTGGATGGGCCTCCAACAGAAAGCTTAACAGACAGGGGCACACCCGCAGCATCTGCCTCCTGTTGACGCTGAAGGAGACTGGCTTTGCGGTCCTCTCCAAACCACTTATTTCCCACCATTTCCACCAAGGCCTCCTGTGGCAAATCCACTGTTTGTCTGCACGTGGGCAGAACATTAAGGACTGTATATGCTGACATTCAAAAGGGAGCTTCCTCGACCTCACAGCAAAGTCAGCATTGCGACAGCATTGTTCCACCTCGCACATCAATTTTGATGTGGGCCCCCAAGTATTTTTTACTACATGGACTGGTGTTGCTGGACCACAAAATGACTTCTCAACAGCAAACACCCCATTTTTAGGATCCACACACTCGCATGACAAAAATCTCTCCCTAGTAACTGTTTCAAAGCCAACTGTATGCTTCCGGAAAACATGATTTTTTAAATTTTTCATGTTTAATTTTATTTGACAGTGCGGACAAGTTACAGTTCTCCTGGGTCTCAGGGTTGTCTGTTTGGGGGCCTGTGGAGGATCTGGAGGGGTGACAGTGGCCTGTGGAGGATCTGGAGGGGTCATGGTGGCCTGTGGAGGATCTGGAGGGGTGACAGTGGTCTGTGGAGAATCTGGAGCGGTGACAGTGACCTGTGGAGGATCTGGAGAGGCCATGGTGGCCTGATTAGGAGCCGCTGGACAATCTTGAGGTCCGTGGTCATGACCCATTAGATGTTTCAGAAATTGAGCCCTGTTGATTAGTGTTGCTTGGCAATATAAGCAGTGAAAGTGACTTGTCTTTCGACAACCCAATCCACATTTGATGATTGTGAACTCTGAAAGAGGCATAACAGTAAGAATATAAGATTGAATGAAATACATTGCACTTTAAATTAGGGGAAATTAATTAATAATTAGTAATTAATTAATTACAGTGTACACAAAAACTACATTTCAAAGAGTACTACCTTTGTGCCTCACTAAGGCATGGCCCTTAATGTGGTTGTCCACTTGATATTTAGAGGATGCACTGTACTTGCAGAACGGACATGACAGGTCACTGCTTTTTGTGGACTTGAGGAGGTCATCCCCACGTTTCACTGTAATGTGTCTCTATAAATAAAAAAAAATGATTGCATGATTACAAAGTCACAAAATACTGGCGTTAATTTTTTTTCTTGGACTCTGATTAGTCTCATTAACTTACAGTGCATGTACCACCGAATGCACTCTTATATTAGTATAACGTTAGTTTAAATATAACATTAGCTCATGTGCATCTAATTCATATAACCTAACGATACACCTAAAATAACATGAACAAAGTGCATATACCACCAAATGCACTTTGATATAGTGTTATGTTAGTTATATATAAAATGTTGTGTCCAATATAATACCGACCCTGTGATCCATTCAACTACAATAATAATCTTTACCTAAAAACTAGGGATGTCCCGATGAGGTTTTTTTTTTACCCCAATCCCGATCCGAGTCATCCGTTAATATTTAGTAAATGTCTTTACCAAGTCCCCATCTGATACTTAGCTTTAACTAAAATTTTCTGGATAATACAACTGCCATTTTTTTTTTCATGAGCAACTCCAAATAAACACTAAAATACACATCATACAACTGATGTGCTGTGTCTGTCAGGCACAAGTTTAAAAATTTCGCAAGTTACAAGGAAAATTAGTATTTCTAAGGATTGGGTACTTTTAACTGGTTATGAAACAGTCTCAATTTAATACTGATGCCTTATGTGATTTACATGTGCAGACAGTACCATGAGACGATTAGCTTTTTCTGTATTAATATTATAATTATTCTTAATGCCTGTCACCGCGTCAGATTCTCACTTATTTGGTTGTATGTTTTTTTAATTAAACCATTTGGAGGGATGAAATAATGAGTTTCACAGCCTGAAGAAAGACGCTGCTCTGTAGTCTGGTAGTATAGTGCAAATTTTAATTTGTTTCACTGTCATCTCTTGTCCACAGGGGCCACCTGGGTCAAAAAAATTTCCTTGCAGTAACTTTGCTTTTTTCGCAGGAGTTAAATGTAGGAGTTGCCTAAATAGCCAAGCGAGTTGCCATCCTTGCTTGTGAACGACTGCGCCTTTCAAGGATGCCCCTGTTACCAATGAACCTGTATACCTGTGGAATGTTCCAAACAGGTGTTTTTGGAGAATTCCACAATTTTCACAGTCTGTCGTTGCCCCTGACCTAACTTGTTTGAAACATATTGCTGGCATCAAATTCAGAACAAGCACATATTTACAATCATCAAATGGATTAGCAAATTATCACATTCTGCTTCATTTATGTTTTACATAGCATACCAACGTTCTGATAATCGGGGATGTTACAGCAGCGTACATCTAAAACGTAATTGAACATTGAACACATGAGTGTCAAATTCAAGGATGTGATTATCAAGGCTATATTAATTGAGCTGTCTTGTCATTTTTTCTGAACCAGGATTTAAAACAAAATTTCCTGTGCTTGGGGGTGGCAACGCACATGGATGCAGCAGCCCCTCCAGGGATCAATGACAGTGAAATTTTGGGTGTCCTACGTATCCCAGACTTTCAGTATTCAAAATTTACAGCCGAGAGACATTATTAGGAGTCAGGGTAACCAGGCTGCAAAAACTTTGACGAATAGTTGTGAATTGGACATTTTATGCCAGCACGGGATCTTATCGGAGCCAGCCAACCGTAGGAGGAGAAAATGGAAGCGGTGCGAACGTAAACAAAAGAGGGGAAAGAGAGCTGGGATCCATGTCAGGCTTAAGGCTAACCCCTCCATACCAGCAGTACCATCACTCCTACTCTCAAACGTCCGATCACTTGACAACAAGCTGGATGAGCTATGTCTGCTGAAAGAAACCCACAGAGAGTGGAAAGACTGCTGTGTCTTTGCTTTCACGGAAACATGGCTCCAGGACAATATCCCAGATGCGGCCATACACACTGCATGAAAAGTGGGACTTTCGTCAGTAAGCAGCACTGTAGATTGTCGTGGAAGTTCAGGTTTACGATTACACATGGCAATTTGCAGGCAACACCGAAAACTGCCGTGAAAAGTCGGAAATTGACGTGGGCCTTGCTTGGCAGTTGCCCCCCATGACCCTCCTCCCTCTAATTCTAGGGGAGGCTTTAACATGTAAATGAAAGTGCTGTGAGCTATACAAATGCAAATCAGGGTAGCAGGGGGACTTTTAAACCAGGTGACATTTTTCTAAAAGGTACTAACTTCATTTTAAGAAAATCTCTGGTATAAATAGATCAGGCTCAGTATAGCCTAATTATAGACAAAATTTTAGCTTGAATTAATTTATTTAATGAAAGTACGCTAGATTAATTACTGTGTATGTCATTAGCAATGGCCAATGTTGTGTAAAAAATATACACAAAATTATTTATTTATTTTTTTCTCTCCAGCAGGAGAGTCCCATGGGACCAAGTTAAAGACAAAAGAAGTTCAAATTTGCATGAAATATTTTGAGATAAGTAAGATTTTAAAATGTATAAATAATTTGTTTAAAATGTGCGACTTTAAAATCTAAAATTTAAAAAGTGTGAGTTGGACTCTCCATCGCAGTCGAAGTGTTTGTTTTATTGGACACGAAGCAAGTTCGCTAATCTAGCTAGCAGGAGCTAGGCTAGCAGCACGGTCATTGTCGAGAGGAGGCCTGCACTGACGGGAGGAGCTTTGTCGGGTCGCCACGGAGAGTGTTGCTGACGGAGGGCGCTTCGCTGCTGCAGAGGGACATGGAGATTTATCGCTGCGAGCATTTTGTTTTCACAGACTAACCTCGCCTCATAACGAGGCTGTGACCCCCTATTTGCACAGAGCTATGTCTGCAAGTCCAGATTTACATGATGCTGATAATAACGCCATTGTGTGTAAGTAACTTTTACTGTTTTCTCCTTTCTTGTTTAATTTTACTGTGACTTACGGTTTTTTTTTAATTCACCACTCTCATTTAATTGTTTTCTAGCTGCCCGTAAGACATTACGAGACAGTACGCAGGAGCTTCAGGTACAAACAACCAGATCTTGCATCAAAGACGGAAGCTGTGAAGAGTTCAGCTCGGAGTCGATCGAGAAGAAAGAGGGTAAGACTTATTAGATTAGATCCATTTTTGGTCATTGTGACTATTTTTCAGTTGCATTAATAGATGTGATGTGTCCATACGCAGTGCATCGCGCAGTACTGATTGTCTCTATTGATTGTTTCTACAGCTGCTGGAAGCGAGACAGAGTGCTAGCTGAGAATGAGGTGGACCTTTGGAAGTGCACCACCATAGACCTGATGTCTGATGAGGAAGACGGCGGGTGTCTGGATGGAGCCAGGAGCTCACCGTGCTCTTTGCCACGTTGCAGTCGAGATTAGAGGCGATTCCGAAGTACAGGGCAACGCACCACAGGCGTCTGGAAAATGGACCGAATTCGGACAGAATGTCGGCAGTTACCTACAGCTCCGAGGCGGCAGACAGGCGGTGCTATGGGATTTTGGACTTCTCGTGAGCTTCCTGTTTGTTGTGTGGGCAGATTATGCTTTGCACATACTGTGTGTTTGTGTTTGTGCTAATAAAGCTCTTTGAATAAACAGCACGATCCTGGCAAATCTTCCTTTCCTCAATAAATTCATTCATGTCTTTGATGACATCATATATATATGTATATATATATATATATATATATATATATATATATATATATATATATATATATATATATATATATATATACATACACACACACACACACACACGTATATTTTTATATATACATTTAATATTTAATTTTATAATGAGCCAGAGTGACCAATGGTGACAGATCTGCCAACCAATAACGAGTGTTTTTTCTTGTTTAAAAGTAGTGGTTTCATCCAGAGTAGCCAGACGTGGTTTCGCTGCTATTCATATGCTAATTGGAGCCATTCGCACCTCCGCGAGCTCCACATACATCATGGTTCGTTTCTGTCAATATGTGGAACAGACGAACGTGGCGTTCACAGGCTGTAAATTGACGTTAACTGCCGAAAATTAGGGACATTTCCGGGCGTTTACAGGGATTAAAATCCCACTTTTCATGCAGTGACAGCTGGAGGGGATGACGGCTTTCCGAGCGGACAGAGATGCAGCTACCTCCGGTAAAAGTAGAGGAGGGGGCCTGTGCATCTATATCAACAAAGACTGGTGGGTTAACGCCATAGTACGGTTGCTATGGTGCCGTACTAGGTGGCAACCTGTTGCAGCAGCTCCCGTGGGTTTCCAAGTATTTTGTAGTTTGTTTTGTAGTTCTGTTTTGATTTTGGTTGTGAATTTTGGCAACTCTTCTCCAGAGACCAAGAGAAGACGGACATTTTCCTTTAAACTTTTGTGGCACTTTGTATGATGTTTATGCTAACCCTAGCAACGGATGGTCATTAGCGCATCATTGAGCGCATTGTTTACACACGGGACCAGCTGATTGCGCTGTGTAAACCTGCACTGCTGTGTGAACCTGCACTGCTGCCCAGAGCGAGGCCTGAGGTCCCGAAGGAGCTGCAGAGGAAACGCCAGGGGTGCAGAGTCGGAGCGAAACGGAGGGCAAAGAAGAGGAGACATAGACCGGCTGTACCAGCGATCGTTACGGGGAACGTGAGGACTCTGGGGAATAAGACGGACGAGCTCGCCGCGCTGATAAAGACTCAGAGGGAATATTGTGAGTGCAGTGTGTTGTGTTTCACGGAGACATGGCTTCACTCACACACCCCGGACCACAGCGTGGCGGTAGCCAGCTTCAGCACTGTTCGGGCGGACAGGGATGTGATAAGCAGCGGAAAGAAGAAGGGAGGAGGGATTGCACTGTATGTGAGTGAGAGGTGGTGTAATCCCGGACATGTTCACGTGAAGTAACGTCTCTGTACCCCGAACATTGAACTGCTGAGTGTGGGGATGCAGCCTTATTATTTGCCCCGGGAATTCACATCCGCCAACATATCAGTGTGTACGTTCCTCCTTCAGCTGATGCAGCGGTGGCCTGTGATGTCATCCACTCCGCTGTTGCCCAGATACATACACAGCATCCCAACGCCTTTATTGTCATCACTGGGGATTTTAATCACGTCTCACTGGGCAAAACCCTCCCAACATTTCACCAGTATGTTGACTGCCCAACCAGAGATGATAACACACTGGATCTTTTGTATGCAAATGCTAAGGATGCATGCAATCCCACAGCCCTCCTCCCCCTTGGAAGATCTGACCACAACCTGGTCCTGCTGACCCCTAAGTATGTCCCTCTTGTTCAGTGGCAGCCGGTCTACACTAGGAATGTGAGGAGATGGATTCAGGAGGCTGCTGACGCACTACATGCTTTGAGTCGACAGAATGGGATGTACTCGTTGAGCCACATGGAGAGGATCTCGACAGCATGACCGACTGAATCACAGAATACATCAGGTTCTGTGAACACACCACCATGCCAACGCGGACTGTACGCTGCTTCCCGAATAATAAGCCGTGGATTAACAATGACTTGAAAGCTCTTCTTAACAAGAAGGTCTTGAGACAGGGAAGAACTGAGGAGAGTGCAGCATGAACTCAGGGATATGCTGAGGGCCTGTAAAGACACCTACAGGAGGAAGCTGGAGGCCAAACTGGAATGAAGCAGATCACTGGGTGTAAGGTGAGCGGCATACAGTCATTGGGCAGCATGGAGAGGGCAAACAAGCTGAATAGATTCTTCAATAGGTTCAGTTCACAGCCTCCTGATATCTCCCCGACACCTCCAGACCCCCACACACCCCCACTGCCTCCTTCCCTCCCCCCTCACTCCCCTGATGTGAGCTCTCCTGTCCAGCACCTCTCCTCCTCCTCCTCCTCCTTTACCGAAGACACCAGCAGCCTCCCCCGCATGACTGTGACTGCAGGGCAGGTTAGGTGACAGCTGGAGAGACTACACCAGCAGAAGGCTGCAGGCCCTGACGGTATCAACCTGTGCCAGCCAGCTGTCTCCTGTCCTACAACACCTCTACAACCTGAGCCTGCGTCATGAGAGAATACCAGTGCTTTGAAGATGTCCTGCCTGGTTCCTGTTCCAAAGAAGTCGACACCATCGGACCTCAATGACTACCGACCAGTGGCCCCCACATCTTATGTGATGAAGGTGCTGGAGAGACTGGTCTTGGCCCACCTGAGGCCACAGGTGAGAGCCCTGCTAGACCCTCTGCAATTTGCTTACCAGCCCCACTTGGGAGTTGATGACGCTGTCATCAACCTGCTGCAACGAGCTCATTCGCACCTGGATGGTGGAGGAGGCACTGTGAGGATCACATTCTTTGATTTCTCCTTGCTCTGTGCTTTTAACACCATTCAGCCACTGCTACTGGGGGAGAAGCTGCAGGTGATGGGTGTAGACGACACAATGATCTCCTGGATTACTGACTACCTGACAGGCAGGCCACAGTTTGTCCATACGGGCAGTGTTCTGTCTGATGTGGTGGTTAGTGATACAGGAGCTCCACAGGGGACTGTACTGTCTTCTTTCCTGTTCACCTTATACACCACTGACTTTCAGTACAACACCTGGTCGCGTCACCTGCAGAAGTTTTCTGACGACTCGGCTGTTGTTGGGTGTATAAGTGAGGGACAGGAGGAGGAGTACAGGGCACTGGTAGACAACTTCGTGGACTGGACTGGACAGAATCACTTGTGGCTGAACATCAGCAAGACCAGAGAGATGGTGATAGATTTTAGGAGGAAGAGGAAGTCGGCTTTCCAACCTCTGCGCATTCTTGGAAAGGATGTGGAGGCGGTGGAGGATGACAAGTACCTTGGTGTTACCATCAACCACAGACTGGACTGAAGATCTAACACAGAATTCGTTTACAAGAAGGGGATGAGCAGACTTTACTTCCTGAGGAAGCTGAGATCCTTCAACGTGTGCAGCAAGATGTTGGAGATCTTTTATCAGTCTGTGGTTGCCAGTGTACTTTTCTTTGCAGTGGTTTGTTTGGGAAGCAGCATCAAAGTCGGCGACACCAACAGACTCAACAAACTCATCAGGAAGGCTGCCTCTGTGATTGGCTGCAAACAGGACACTCTGGAGGCTTTGAGGCTGCTGTGACAAAATAATATCCCAGTCTGGGATCGATAAAGTAATTCTATTCTATTCTATTCTATTCTATTCTATTCTAGTCTCTAAACACTGCTCTCAGCTAGCGGAGTTCCTCATCATAAAATGCCGGCCATTCTATCTGCCGAGGGATTTCACCATAGTGATTGTAGCTGTTGTTTACATAGCTCCTAGTGCACATGCTAAAGCTAATGCTAACAATGCACTTGGAGGGCTACATGATGCCATCAGTGAGCTTCAGACTAAACACCCGGACAGCTTTGTAGTAGTGGCTGGAGATTTCAACCACACAAGTTTAAAGGCTATTTTCCCCAAGTTTTAGCAAGTCGTTGACTTTCAAACCAGAGGAGAGAACATGCTGGACCTGCAGTATACAAACTCCCCAGTTGCATACAAGGCAACAAGGCATCTATCTGACATGCTGGTGCCTGCTTACAAACTAAGACTGAAGCGTAGTAGGCCAGTGACAGAACAAATCCGGACCTGGCCTGAAGGGGCATAATTAGCACTTCAGGACTGTTTCATGCACACCGACTGGGAGGTTTTTAAGAAAGCAGCCTCTCAGGGGGTCACCCTGGATGACTACAGAGGTGCGCTCACTGCTGACAACCCGAGATGCAGCCTTCAGAGCGGAAGATATGACTGCTCTCCACTCTGCCAGGTCTACATTCTCAAAGGCAATCAAGGCTGCGAAAGGCACCTATGCAGAGAAAATCCAGGGACACCTCTGTGACACAGGAAACACCAGACGGATGTGGCAGGACATCTTCAACATCTCCCTCAGTCAGGCCATCGTCCCCAGATGCTTCAAAACATCCACTGTAATACCAGTAGCAAAGAAGTCAGTTGTATCCTGTCTGAACAATTACCGCCCCATCGCACTGACACGAATTGTGATGAAGTGTTTTGAGCGGCTTGTCAAACCACACATCAAAGCCAGCCTCCCTGCATCAAATGACCCATATCAGTTTGCTTATCGTCCCAACTGCTCCACAGAGGATGCAATATCCACCACTTTGCACTCAGTCATCACTCCTCTGGACCAGAAAGACACCTACGCCAGAATCCTGTACATTGATTTCAGCTCAGCATTCAATACCATCATCCCCCCAGAAACTAATGGAGAAACTCCTCCGACTCGGCCTGAACACTGCCACATGTCTCTGGATCCAGGACTTTCTGACGGAGAGACCTCGGTATGTCTGTGTTAGAAATAACACCTCCAACTCCATCACGCTGAGCACTGGATCTCCTCAAGGATGTGTACTCTGTCCATTGTTATTTACACTGCTAACACACGATTGTGCATCCAGACACAAGGGGGAACCTGATCATCAAGTTCGCGGATGACACCACAATGGTGGGACTCATTCATAGAAATGATTAATCAGTGTACAGAGATGAAGTTAAACACATATAGGGTTGGTGCAGAGAAAATAATCTGGTGTTCAATGCGGACAAAACAAAGGAGATGATTATCGACTTCCGGAGGTCAAAGCCTGAGCACGCTCCTCTCAGCATCAGTGGCCACACAGTGGAGAGAGTGGAGAGAGTGGAGAACATCAAGTTCCTCCGAGTGCAGATCTCACAGGACCTAAGCTGGAGTAAGAACACCTCAGGGATCACGAAACGGGCCCAGCAGAGACTGTACTTCCTGAGAAAGCTGAAACAAGCCTCTCTCCCCATCAGCATCCTCAGGACTTTCTACAGTGGTGTGGTGGAGTGTTCTGACGTACTGTATCTCGACATGGTACTACAGCTGCAGTATGTCAGACAAAAAAGCCCTGCAGAGAATAGTTAGAGGAGCTGAGAGGGTCATCGGAGCTTCCCTCCCCTCTGTCCAAGAACTCTTCCAAAGCCGCTGCAGGAGCAGGGCACTGAACATGATCAGGGACGCCTCCCACCCTCTCCACACATTCTTTGAACTGCTCCCATTAGGAAAACAGTTCCGGAGTCATAAAGGTCGAACTAACAGACTTATCAACAGCTTCCTTCCAAAGGCTGTTAGATTAATGAACTGCTGATCTGGAGCATATGCACTACTCCACTTTACGAGCCCCTAGTCATAGTTTTAGTTTTAAATTTATTATATTCATATATTGTGTGTTACTCATTTTGATGTGCTACTTTGTTGGTACAACAAAATGACAATAAAGCTTTGATTGATTGATTGATTGATTGATTGATTGATTGATTGATTGATTGATTGATTGAATCCCTGGATTAAGCTGTAATGATCCCTCCTCTTGTCACAGAGTTCCTCTACTGTCAAGTGTTGATGAGGCAACATGGTTTTTATTCTTATTTACTTACATCTCTTTTAACACTAAAACTGAATGAGCCCAAGTAAGATCCATTACTTAACTGCTACACCACTGAATTACAATGAAAGTATGAAGAAAAGTTTCTTTTGTCTTCCACAGAAGCTCAATGTCACCTTGTCAAGTTCAGATGGGATGCTTCCCACCCACAGCTGAACCAAAGTCCTCACTTAGTCTTCCGTACTGCACCAGCGGCCTCACTGTTTGATACCCTGAGGCTCTTCACTATCTGTTCCCACTAGTAGTCTGTTTTTTAGCTTAAATCTGGCATTTGAAGCTCCACAGGGCTCCCAGCAGGGACAAACTGACTCTCTTTTCTCTCAGCCTTAATGGTAATGAAAAGACAAAAACAGACTGTTGTGACATTATGGTACCCAGTTTCAACAGACTTGTTTGGATGTTTAAGAGAATAGGCAGCTACACAAGATGAGAGGCTGAATAAGCTCAACGTCTTCCTTTCATGAACCTCTGTATCTGTCCTCAGGGTTTTTTCCGCCGAAGCATCCAGAAGAACATGGTGTATACGTGTCATCGGGACAAGAACTGCATTATCAACAAGATGACAAGGAACCGCTGTCAGTACTGCCGCCTGCAGAAGTGCTTCGGAGTGGGAATGTCCAAAGAGTGTGAGTTTCAGACCCAATTTAAATATTGTGCTGACATAGGATTAACCCTCTGGGGTCTGGGGTATAATTGGCCGCTTTTGACTATTTTTGATTTTTTAAATTATATTTCAACTTAAAAACTATTGACCTTGCCTTGTTTGGTGTCATTATTTTCAGCACAACCTCACATGTGTGACTGTACAGTTATTTCTTTATTTTGACATACTGTATTAACACAATTGACCTAAAATCACAAAAAAACACAAAAGCCGAGTAAGAAAAAGGTAGTTTTTTTACTGTGAAAACCACAAAAATGTTTAACGAACCATTTGTATTACTGATGATGCAAATATAAATTGTTGTTTACTAAATTTGTGCATAAGGTTTTGAAATTTACAAAGTTATACGTAATTATTTACATTTAAATGCAGGCAATGCCTCAGAGTCAGGGCTCCTCAGCTGAATGAAGAGCTGCACTGCCTGCTCCACATTCAGCTTCTCCTCACTGTTTTGACTCATTAAATAAAAAAACGACTCCACTACACACTAAACACACTACACTAAACACTACAGAACACACTAACTATGCACTCCAAACACGCTAAATGTCACAAATCTCTCAACTCTCAAAACTCGCGATCTCTGTCGCTGCCTCTGTCACCGACACAGCTGCTTTCACTTTCCCGCCCCGTCACTCCCAAATCTTCCCCGTCCCCCAGCAACCAGATCACGTGACTTGCCAAATAATTTTGTGATTGGCTGGTGTGGTGCCTTTTTCCACCAATAGGAACACGTTTTTTGCTTCACACACTTCCTGTTTGCGGACACGTACGTGAGGAAAGCCCGATTTTACCGTCTCTTCCTGCACCAAATGCGCAGCAAACGTGACGGCAACGTTAGCGAAAAAGCGTGGCGGACATAATATATCGTATCTCCGGTTATACTTGGCCTATCAACATGATTTAAAAACTGGTATATAGTTTGAAGGCTGCTCGAACACATAAAGGCGCCGTTTCACTGCTACGTCAGCTGAAATTGGTCACGTGATTTTGATGCGCCGGCACGTCAATCGACCCCAGAGGGTTAAATTCAATATTGTCATGGAGGGGTTGACTAACCACTGGTCATTGCTTTTAACATTTAATTTTGTAGTACCAACATAAATTAAAACTTCAAGCAGTGATGAATGGGCCCTCGCATCCCTTCATGTGTCAGGGGATGCTGTTTTAAACATGTATATCATGGCAGACTTCCAATGATTTCTGCAACTCTCAAAATAATTTCATGAAGTTTGGTTCAGAAATTAATTTAATTTAGGTCTTCTGACAATGTGAACAAATCTGCTGGATCAAAAATATACATACAGTAATTTGAACAATCGGACTTCGGGTGAAGCATGCAAGCATGCTAGACGGTCTCCTTGCAGCTCTTGCTGAAATATATTTTATTAGTGCTTTTGCAAACTTTTACCAAGTTATCTTTATCCCAAATATGTAAGAGACTTGAGAGACAGGAAATATGCCAGAAAGGAGATGGAAGAAGATGTGTACTCCTCCACGGCTGATTCCGATTCTACAGCTAAGCTAGCTAACCAATTTAGCTTGTGCTCCCCACGCCCATAGTCATGGATGTCGCTGCTGACTTTCAAGCTGCCATCGACAAACTGAGGAATGAAAACCTTATGTCACTTGCAAACTTTCAGAAAGAGTGTGGTGCAGCTATTTCAGCTCTGCAGCGGATGGTTGATGTTCACGGGAAAAAGATTCAGGATGTGGATGAGTCTCTAACCGACACTTGTGACCAACTCGCGGGGCTAGGTGAGACGGTAGCGCGGCTACCTTAGGAAAATAAGACCATAAAGAAACAACTTGACTTCTTGAGCTATTACGCACGAAGAAAGAATATCCGCGTTATTGACCCCCTCCGAATCAGTGGAGATGCCTAAACCGGCTGATTTTGTGTGTAACCTCCTTCGTGAAGTTTTTGGCCCCAATGCCTTTGAAATGCCTATTATCATTGACCGCGTCCACCGAACCGCCAGCTGAGGCCAAGCCAAGACCACTTCTGGTTCAGATGCACAGCTACAGAGTACGAGAATTGGTGCTGCGTCTCGTCAGCCGCCATGAGGGGCCGATTCAGTACCGAGACAAGCGGATTCACTTTTTCTCCCGGAGGTGGCCCAGCTCCACTCTTCATTTACCGGTGTGAAACGCAGACTTCACCAGCATCACCTTTCGTCTCTACCATCCCGCCCTTCTGGTTTTCATGTGGGACAACCAATACATAAGCTTCACAGAGCCATTGGAGGCTCTCGGCTTCATTAACCAACATGTGCCAGCGACCTCCGGTGATTCCCCCAGCTCAGCTGAAACTTGACTTGACTTCTCAGTAGTGGTGAGCTAACATGGCTTAACCCTTTATAGGGCACTCATTGAAATCTTTGGAAATTCTAAATTTTAACCATAGAAAGCTAATGGAGGATGTTACAGGACATTTTTACAAAAAAGAATGTTGTCAATATTTTTCACCTTTGCACTGCAAATCAAGGTCAATGAAGTTACCATATATGAGCACTTGGCTGTCTATGGTAAAGAAATTACTGAGAGTGAATTAAAAAAAAAATATGAGAAAAACACACACAAACTTCAAGGAACATTATTTAGAGACATCTGTCCTGATGTACTGATGCTGGCTTGACTGTCATAGGAGAAAAACACATATTCAACTAATACACATACACATAACATTCACTTGGGAACCGTTTTTTGAGCCGATAACAAGCCCACTTGTTACAACAGTAACAGTCAAAATATTGCCAAATAAGAAGTAAATAATTAATATATGAGAAACAAAATTTATAATTGATCAGAGAAAAATTAAATAAATCATAAATACAAAATTAAAGCTGCAAACAGCAATAAACGGGCCCTCGCAGTCTACGCTTGTCTGACTTTCATTCTAAAAGCAGAGGTACTGCAATCCTCATCCATAAAAATGTTCCTTTTTCTGTATGGAGCTCCATTTCGGACTCTAATGGTCGCTATGTGATGGTCTTTGGCATCCTGTATAATACAGCCCTTGCACTGGTTAACATCTATGCTCCTAACTGGGATGATATTAAGTTTTTAAATAACCTCTTTAGTTCTACTCCAAATTTAGACACACATCATCTAATCCTTGGCAGTGGTTTTAATTTAGTTCTAGACCCTTTCCGTGATCGTTTCTCCAATAAACCATATCCTGCCTCTAAATCATCTGAGGTAGTTAAATCATTCTTGTAGACCTACAATTATGTGGACCCTTGGCGTTTCAAATCCCTAACTCCAGATCCTACTCTTTCTTTTCTTCTGTACATAATTCATTTTCACGGATTGATCATTTCTTTAATGATGCTTTTTTACTTGGTTCTATTAGAGCTTGTGATTATCAAGGTATTGTTGCTTCCGACCACTCACCACTCAAACTTGAACTCACTTTACAGGAAAGAACTCCAAACAGGTTGTGGCGCTTTAATCCTCTTCTCCTCTCCAACCCTGAGTTTGTCACCTATGTCTCAAACCAAATTGACACATTTCTTTTGATCAATCCTGTGGCTGATACTTCTTCATCTATCCACTGGGAAGCTTTGAAGGCTTTTCTGCGGGGACAGATAATTTCTTATACATCCCATGTAAATAAGCTTGGCAAAAGTAAAACCTCTGACCTCACTTCCTCCATTCTCTGTCTAGATTAGCGCTATGGAGTAGACCCTACTCCAAAGCTCCTTAAAGATAGGATCGCTTTACAAACAGAGTTTGACCTCTTAACCACTCAGCGCGCAGAGGAATCACTACTTAAATCCCGCCAAAAACTATTTGAAGACATGGATAGACCTACTAGACTTTTAGCCCTTCATCTTCGCCAAAAAGTTGCCTCTCGCACCATTCCTTCTATAAAAACTGTCTCCGGCTCTATCACTTCCATTCACAAGCTCATCAACAATGACTTAAAAAAATGTTATTCAAGTCTATATACTTCTGAATCTCAGCTTAACCCAGACCAGTTTGGTGCTTTTTTCAGTAATTTGAATATTCCCAAAGTAAGCCCTGAGGATGTTTTGTTACTAGAAGAAACTATCTCCCCTGAATTTATAAAAAAAAATCTATTGCTTTAATGCAAAGCGAGAAGGCTGGAGGGCCGGACGGCTTTCCAGCCGACTTTTATAAAAAACTTTCGGACAAAATAGTGCCCCTCTTGCATGCGATGTACACTGAATCCTTTGAAACAAAAACTCTTCCTCCGACATTGTATCATGACACCATTTCGCTCCTCTTGGAAAAGGACAAGGATCCCCAGTGCTGCTCTTCCTTTTGACCTATAAGCCTCCTTAATCAGGATTTTAAGATTCTAGCTAAAGCCCTCTTGTTTGGAGATGATTCTCTCCTCCATCATTTCTAATGAAAAAACTGGTTTCGTCCATGGTAGACAGTCATTCTGTAATGTACGACAACTGCTCAATATCTTGCATACTCCTTCCCTAGATTTGGGTGCTGAGGCTGTAATTTCGCTAGACGCAGAAAAGGCTTTTGACCGTTTTAATTGGGATTAGTGTTTCTTTGCTCTAGAGAAGTTTGGTTTCGGTCAAACTTTAATTTCTTGGATCAGGCTTTTATATGCATCACCCATGACTTCTGTACTTACTAATTAGCAAGTGTCCGACCATTTCCATCTAGGTAGAGGCACAAGACAGGGGTGTCCTTTAAGCCCCTTCTTGTTTTCGACCACTATTGAGCCTGTTGCCATAGCTTTGAGACAGGATGATAGGATAGAGGGAATTATTCGGGGGGGATCAGACACATCAGGTTTCCCTCTATGCGGATGACCTTCTTCTTTTTCTCTTTAACCCTGATATCACTCTCCCTCACGTCTTATCTCTGCTCAGTTCTTTCGAGGCCATCTCAGGGTACAAACCTAATTTGCATAAGAGCAAATATTTTGGCATACCATTTAAGATTGTAAAGGACTCATTTAAATATCTTGGTGTGACTTTCACTCGGACATACTTTTTTACTCGCTCATTCTTTAAAACTTTACAATGACTAATTTCTGACTTTATCTGGGGGGTAAACATGCACGCATACATAAAGAGTTCCTTGAGAGACCTAAGTGGCTTGGGGGCCTTTCTGCCCCTAATTTCCAACTATACTACTGGGCGTCGAACTTGGCCAACATGTCTTTCTGGCTTTTATCTTCTGACAGTGTAAACTGTCCAGCATGGGTCAATATCGAGGCCTCCCTTTGCGATCCGTACTCCCTCTCTGCTCTGTTAGGGGCATCGCTCCTGCTCTCAGTTTCAATCCCCAAACATAATGTTGTTGTGTGGCATTCTCTAAGAATTCTGAAACAATTTAAAGTGTCCTTTAGCCTGCAGAGCATCTCTCTCTTCTCCCCGCTCTCTTACAACCCCTTATTCCCCCGCTCTAGCCATTCCTCTGTTTTTGATACCTGGCATGCCAAGGGCATCCAAAAACTGGAGCACTTGTACATAGATGGTGTCTTCACCAGTTTCACACAGCTTAAAGAAAAATTTGATCTGCCACGTTCTCTTTTTTTCAGTCCTTGCAGGTAAGGGATTTTATTAGGAAGAAGTTCCCAGATTTTCCCTCCCTCCCCCCCAAAACTCATCTTGATCATAGTATTAACATACTTTTACACTCTCAAAGGGGGAGGCTGACCAAAGTTTATGAATACCTCTTTATTATAAAACAGCACTTGGAAGAGGAGCTTGGCTTTGACATCTTGGATGACATTTGGGATGCAGCCTTGGATTGTGTACACTCCTCATCCATATGTGCACGTCACGGTCTTATCTAGGGATGTAACGGTTACCGGTGTCACAGTGAACCATGGTAAAATTCCCGATGGTGAAGGTTACCGTTTGAGTTTTAATTACCATGGTACCCGCCACGGTTGATAACCACGGTGTGAAAAAACTCGCGAGATACTTTATCCAAGTCTCACTACGCAGGCGCAGCATACAACATGCACTTGTTATGTAGTGAAGAAGACAAGGCGGATGGAGGACGTGACAGTAGTGGCCCTCAAGGCATTTTTCCGCCTTCAAAGAGAACCAAATTGGAAGTCTGGCCGTATTCTGGTTATTATAAGAATGGTCAAGGACAGCTGGTCGAGGATGGCAGCCCTATCTGCAGGAGCTACAAGAAGAAAGTTGTTTTGCGAGGGGCGGCAACACATCCACTTTACTTACTTTACTTACTCATTTGCACGACCATCACCCTCAGCTGTTCAGCGACTGCAAGGTAACTAACCTTAAGCTCGGGTGCATGATGTATGTGTAGGTTGAGTTTTCTCTGTCTAATTTGCTGTTGTCACTAATGTAAACTGACCAGATAGTGGTATAAGTGAAAGAAGTTGATCCATGATTTGGCACGTTATCTGAACCTCTTATTAATTGTAGATTTTACGTTTTAAAGTCGACCTTATAATTCCCCCAATATTGATGCAGAGCTGCAGTGAGGAGGATTCGAGACAAATACGTACTGGGTGGACTGAGTTAGTGAATGCAAACTGACTGAGATGGCTGACTTTCATCTAAGCTCCATTCACCGGAGCAGCGTCTACCTGTGGCTCAGCAGCCATTTAACCAATCAGATTGACCAAGTCAATTGACAACAGACGAGCAGGCAGACAGAGAGACAGACAGTCAATATATATCCAGCCAGTAATATCAGAAATATATAACACTTGTGGATTATTTGTAGAATAGACTATATATAAAGAATAATATAAAATAGTGAATATAACAAGTGTCTAGTGTTACAGACTAGTCGGGTCTAGGGAGATTTAAGTACAAGTAACATATGCTAGTCCTAACCTGGAGTGTGTGAGAAGGAGAAAGAACGTGGGAAAGAAGCAGAGCAGAGATGGACTGGTTTTCACCTAGAGAAAAATGTGGCGGTGGATTGGCCTACCGGAGATAGCTGGTCTTCCAGGACGACACCGCCGCCAGCTCAGACCTGTGCTCTCTTAGGAGCGGCGAGCTCCATCTTTAGTTTTCAGTTCAAAGTTTTTAAAAGAATGATGGTGGATGGGTCTTCGTGCACCAGACTGGTTCTCAGGAGGATAAGGTGCATTTCGTCTTCAGACTTCAGTCGGCGTCTTCTGCGTGCTGCTCACTCTGCTTACCACACAGGCCCCCCAGCCCCCACACACACAAGGTGAGTCTCTTTTCCTTGATTCCAGGAGCGGAAACCACACGCTTCTCCAAGTGAGGTCATCTCAGCCTCAGCACTGCTTAACCACACCTCTTAGATCTCTCATGAAAACCAGTCCATTAATTTGTGAAAAACAGAGGGAAAGAGAAAAGAAAGAAAAGGAGGAGCTACCATCCCTCCTAACATTCCTCCCCCCCTGCAACAAAAAAAACCCAGATCCACCCTATTTGTTTTTCTTCTATTATTATTCTGTCTATCCTTTTTAAAAAAAAATTCCTTGTTTTCTTAAAACTTCAATGTAGACATCACTTTAATACAACACACAGGAATTGCGACTATCAATTTGAAAGGTGACACAAACGTCTAATAAGTCTTTTAACCCCAATACTAACTGCCAGCAATGATGCACTATTGCACTCCAAAACTTTTCACATGCACAACAACTAATACGCTCACCCCCTTGACAAGGCATCTGCAATAACATTCTCTTTGCCTGGCAAATGCACCACGGTCAAGTTATATGGTTGAAAAATTAAGCTCCAATGGAACACTCCAACTCTCTCTAAATGTTTTGAACTTGACAGGAATGTCAGTGGGTTATGGTCAGTGAGGACCACCAGATCAACTCCAGCACTAGAGACATAAACCTTGAAGTGTTGAACTGCTAGAACAAGTGCCAGGGCCTTCTTCTCAATGGTGGAATATCGCTTCTAATGGCGATTCAGTTTCTTAGAGAGGTATGCCACGGGCCTGTCTATACCTGACACATCAGTCTGCAGTAGTACTGCCCCCACTCCAACATCACAAGCATCCACTGCCAGCTTGAATGGGGCAGAGAAGTCCGGAGCAACCAGGACTGGTTCACTAGCTTTAACTAGCCTTAACCATCTCAAGAGCTTTCTGACAATCTGCTGACCAGCTGAACTTGACTCCCTTTTTCAGCAGGTTTGTTATTGGTGATGTCACAGCTGCAAAGTTTGGAACAAAATGTCTATAGAAGCCACACATTCCTAACAGGTGCATTAGCTGCTGCTTCGTTTTTGGGACAGGCAAATCTAAAATGGCCTGCACTTTGGCAGTCCTAGGTCAAACTGAGCCTTGACCCACCTGGTGCCCCAAATATGTGACCTGCCCTTTTCCAATCTCACATTTAGGCAAGTCGACGACCAGCCCTGCTTGTTTAAGATGGTCAAACAGCTGTTCAACATGTTCCTTATGGTCAGACCATAAAGCACTGTAACAAACCACATTGTCCAAATATGTCACTGTGTTCTGTAATCCAGAGGTGACCAAATTCATTAACCTCTGAAAGGTTGCTGGGGCATTTTTCATGCTAAATGGGAGGACTTTACAGTGGTACAAACATTCAGGAGTAACAAATGCAGATACATCTTTGGCCCTCTCTGTCAAGGGCACTTGCCAGTAGCCCTTTAATTAGTCAAATTTAGGCACATATTGTGCATTGCCAATCCTATCTATGCAATCCTCCAGTCGGGGTACAAGATATGCATCAGTTTTAGTTACGTTGTTTAACTTTTGGTAATCAATACAAAGTCGCACAGTTAAATCAGGCTTGGGAACAAGGACTAAAGGAGAACTCCACTCACGCCCTGCTCAACCACCCCAATTTCCTCCATGTACAGCAACTCCGGTTTCACCAGAGCCCATTTCTGTGGGTTAATCCTGTAAGGATGCTGCTTAACGGGTGTTGCCCCACCAATGTCGACATCATGACTTTGTTTAACCAGGTGTATCGCTGAACAGAGGACCAAACTGCTCCACTAGCTGTACGACATCCTCTTTCTGCTCTGTGAAGAGATGACTGAGTGACTCTTTGAGATTGGCCAGGGTGCTGGAGTTCTTAAGCCTAGCAGTAACTGGCTCATCTGACCCAACCCCATCATCCTTACTCTCCCCATCCTCCACAGCAACCTGAGATGTTATATAAACTACGGAAAAGTCACGAGTATAATAAGGTTTCAGGAGGTTGACGTGACATAGCCATGATTTGTGTCTCCAGTCAGGTGTTTCAATAATATAATTACAATCACTGACCTTCCGGACAACCTTATACAGACCATAGAATTTCACCCCCAGCTTGTCTCCCCCATGGGTAACAACAGCAAAACCTGGTCTCCTATGTTAAAAGTCCACTTCACTGCTTTCCTGTCATACTGGGTTTTCATCTCTCTCTTAGCTGCTTCCAAATTACTCCTGGCCAGGTTACAAGCTGTATGCAGCCGGTCCTTTAAAGACGCTACATACTGCAGGACACCACCCTGAGTGACTGCAACAGCCGCTCTTTCACCATTCTCAGTGGTCCCCTTACTTGGCCATAAACAAGCTCAAAAGGACTAAAACCAGTAGCCTCATTCACAGAATCTCTGATAGCAAACAATGAAAATGGTATTGCTACATCCTAGTCAGTTGTGTAACTAACACAGTAGGTTTTAATCATAGAATTTAAAGTCTGATGGTACCTCTCGATTGCACCCTGGGACAGGGGATGATAAGTAGATGACATGATTTGTTTGACTCCAAGCTCATGCATCACTTCCTGGAATACACCAGAAGTAAAGTTGGACCCACGATCATGTTGGACCTCTAATGGTAAATCTACCCTAGAAAAGAAATGCAGCAGAGCTTCCACTATGACCTTTGTCTTGATTGATCTCAATGGCACAGCCTCCGGAAATCTGGTTGAAACATCCATAATGGTAAGAAGATACTCATTTCCATTCTTAGTTTTCAGCAAAGGGCTGACACAATCAATCAGAACCCGAGAGAAAGGCTCCTCCATGACAGGCAGAGGGCAGAGAGGAACAACTGGAATTGTTTGATTGGTTTTGCCCACAACCTTGCAAGCATGACAGCTACGACAGTACGACACAACATCTTTATGCATCTTCGGCCAGTAAAAATGTCTACTGACTTTCTCTTGAGTTTACGGATGCCCAAATGACCAGCCATGGATACCTTGTGAGCCAAACAAAGGACTTCCTTTCTGAAACTCTCAGGTAGCACAGTTTGTGTCATCACAGTCCACAGCTCATCAGCAGGACGATTACGATGCCGCCATTTTCTCAACAAGACGCCCTCTCGGAGAAAGTAACCTTCAGCTACATCCTTCATATCCTCAGCACTAGCAGCTGTCTGTCTTAAAGGAGCTACAGAGGGATCCTTTTCCTGCTCTGATATAAGGGTTTCCCAAGAAAACTCGGAGCAAGGAGACACCTCTGCCAGCCTAGCAAAAATGTATCAGCCAAACCACCAGATACTTCATCCTGCTCATTGGAATTCCCTTGTGTAGTGGCACAAGCCTGAGAACAAGTCACCACACACGCTGTGAACACCTCAGGATGCTCTCTCTCCAAAGCTACGGTCTCAGGGGCCTCACAAGGTTCCTCACTCACAACAGGTGTCACACAAACTTGAGTACCAGCTAAATCATTGCCTAATACAAAGGACACACCGTCAATCAGCAAGGAGGGAACGATTCACAATGCCCATTCACAATGTTAGATTTCAAAAATATTTTGTGCTTGCCAACCACCTATCAAACACCTGTTGCCTAGCCAAATCAAGAAAAGTCTCACTTGACTTGTGCTGCAGAGACCTGAATTTATGTCTGTAGGCTTCTGGTACCACCTCATAGGCTGCCAAAATCACTCTCCTCACAGTGGCATAGTCTCTGCTGTCAGAAGCATCTAAAGCTGCATAAGCTTCCTGAGCTTTGCCTTCAAGCACCCTCTGGATAAGCAGCGTCCACTTGTCCTCAGGCCATTCTAGTTCTTGGGCAATTTTCTCAAAAGAGTCAAAGAGTTCACATCATCCCGATTAAACTTAAGCATGAGCCTCAAACAGCTGGAAACATCAAAACAAGCTTCATGTTTATGTTGTAACGCATTGTTGTTCACTTTAAGTTTTTCCTGCTCCAAAGCCAGCTTTGCTAACTCAAGCTTCTGTTCTCGTTCTTTTGCTGCCAAGTTAGCCAATTCAAGCTGAAAAGTGCGCTCGTTTTCTCTCTCCCTCTCTTTTTCCTGCACAGGGTCATGCAAACGCAACACTGAAATGAGAGTCTCCACAATTTCTGGCTTTTCAACATCTGAACTGACCTCTACCTCACAATATTGAACAACTGCGAGCAAATCTTCCTTTTTAAGCTTGCGCAACTCACTGCGTCCAAAGTCACTCTCACAAAACACTTCTGCCTTGAAAGTTGTCTGTTTTGATCTAAAAAATTATCCAACTTGTTCCTCACAAAAGTGATATGATCTAAATTGTGAGTTTAGTAATCTGTTGGTTGCACCCTTAGTATTAAGTAACAATGACAATAATTAATAATGACATTTTCTATTCATTTTTTCACAGAGAGGGTCTGCTGGCCAATCGAGTGCTACTGCCACTACATCTCATTCTACCTCTGTAACGCAGACATTAAAGGACACGTTTCAAAAACAGGCTGCCTCATCACAAAAAGCCAATGACCTATTTTGCACAGTTTTGATACATTCTGTTATACTTGTGTAATGTTAATTTTGCAGTGTTTTGTTAAGGTTTTAGATTTGGACTATTTTAATATATAATAAATCTATTTAAATATAAATCTTGGTGAAATTATTTCAGTTTATCAGAGTATCAATGTTTTTTCAACATTTTGAAGACATTTTAAAAATACCCCGATATACCGATGACCGTGATAATTTTGGTCACAATTACCGCGGTGTAAAATTTTTATACCGTTTCATTCCCAGCCTTATCCAGTTAAAGGTTTTGCACCACCTACATTATTGTAAGACTGCCCTGACAAAAATTTACCCACACATTGACCCCCTGTGTGACAGATGCAGAATGCTTCCTGTGACTTTATATCATATGTTCTGGGGTTGGATTCTGGTCCAATTTCTTTGATTTATTCTCTAAAATATTTTAAAAACCTGTTACTCCCTGCCCCCTCTTGGCCATTTTTGGTGTAACCTCAGAAAACATATCTATGACCTCCTGTCAGCACAAGGCTTTGGCATTCTCCTCCTTGCTAGCGCGGTGGTTAATTTAGCTAAACTGGAAGAATGCTGTACCACCCACCCACAGACATCTCATCAAGAGTATCATGTGTAATCTCAAATTAGAAAAATATCAGGTATGCTGTTAATGGTGCTCTTCAGAACTTTCATAAGACATAGGATGACTTTATTGAATTTGTAAAGCAATTAGATGGGCTTCAATTGGATTAAATCCTTTGTGTCCTGACAGTTGTTATAAACATGCATTCAATGAAAATTCAATAAAATTTAAAGCTGCAAGCAGCATTGAACCGGCCCTCGCAGTCCACATGCGTCGGGGCATACTGCCGTCGGGGTGTGCCGCATAGATGTATTCAGGGCAAGACCCTCTACATATTTGAGCAATTTGGAGTAGATGGCAAATTGTATGTGGAAGTTGTAATGACTTGATGGCTTTTATGGCAAAGCATCAAAATGGACCGCACCACCAGGTGTGACATAGGTGAAAGATTTTATACGTTTTGTCCACAGATGCTACTTTTAAAGTTTGTTGCAAATCGGTCAAATGGCCAAGGAAGAGTTCGAAAAAGTAAGTTTATCATTTTTTCACAGAGCCTTAGTGGCTCATGGGGAAGTAGTCACCTGGGTTTCATGTCATTCGGACAGACCAATGTGGAGATATGTAACACTTTGTGTTTTGAGCAAAATGTATTTAGTAACTTGAGTATTGTTTGGAATATCAAAATTCTTTTAATACTTTTTTTGTCAGGAGAGTCCACAGATGCTGTGTGCAAAGTTTTTGTGGAAATCGGTGAACTCACCGGGAGGAGTTCGAAAAAGTAGGTTTACGACATTTCGCGAATTAGCAAAAAAAGGTCTATATCACGAGATTCAGCACAATTCGGTACAGTATATGTGAGTTATAAGCCAAAACGCACTTTCCTTGATTATAGCGCTACCTAGTGGTGGAAATCGAGGACGACAATAGATTATGACATTTTTCTGCAGGTGTCACGTATATTCCAAGTTTGGTGAGTTTTGGGGTATGTTCAGGCAGTGAAAAATGTGATCATTTTGGACGAAAAAGTTGTCAGTCGAAAAACAATAGGGACTTCGCAGGTCGAGACCTGCTCGGGCCCTAATAAAAACAATGGCTGAGTTCCTGTTGAAGTGACAGTTTGGTACGGTGGATGTTTTTTGTGCGTCTGGTGATGATACATATGCATACCGAATTTCATTTATGTATGTGCATGTAGGAGGCGGGGCTTGGATTGTTAATATTCCAGGGGGCGCTATAGAGTTCCCTGGTAACGCCTTTTGTCAGCTATCGTCAGGAGCGCATTGTCAATGATTCTACCAAGTTTCATCTTATTCCGACCAACCGATGTGGAGATATAAAATACTTCAATTTAAACAGCGCCACCTAGTGGTCATCAGCCAAAATTTTGCACAGGGGCTCATGGGGAAGTAAACACATGAGTTTCATGTCATTCGGACAGACCAATGTGGAGATATGCAACACTGTGTTTTGAGCAGAATGTAACTGGGGTTCGGGAGGTTATCAAAATTATTTTGTTATCAAAATTATTTTGATAACTTTATCAGGAGAGTCCACAGATGATGTGTGCAAAGTTTCATGCAAATCGGTGAAATCGCCTGGGAGGTGTTCGAAAAAGTAGGTTTGCGACATTTTACGAATTTGCAAAAAAAAACGGTAGGCGGAAATGGCCGTGGCCTATATCATGAGATTCAGCACAATTCAGTGAATGCGTGTATAAGGTTTTTGAATGTGCGACAAAGTATGTGCGAGTTATAAGCTAAAAAGCACTTTCCTTGATTATAGCTTGATTTATATACTTTGTCGCACATTCAAAAACCTTGTATCCATGCGTTCAGCGAATTGTGCTGTGTCTAAAGGTGTAGGCCACGCCCATTTCCACCTACCGTTTTTTTTCCGCAAATTGGCGAAATTTCATAAACCTACTTTTTCAAACTCCTCCCAGGTAATTTCACAGATTTGCACTAAAGCTTTGCACACAGCATCTGTGGACTCTCCTGACAAAGTTATCAAAATAACTTTGATATCCTCCCTAACCCAAGTTATTAACTAACAACTTCCTGCACATTCTGCTCTTCCTGCTTGCGGACACTTTCGTGAGAAAACCCCGTTTTTACTGTCTCTTCCTACACCAAACGCGCAGCAAACATGACGGCAACATTAGCGAAAAAGTGTGCCGTACATAATATATCATAAATCCAGTTTTACTTGGCCTATCAACACGATTTAAAAACTGGTATATAGTTTGGAGGCTGCTCCAACACGTAAAGTCGGAGCCGACACTCACAGAGGCTCCGTCTCGCTGCTACGTCACCTTAAATTGGTCACATGATTTTGATGCGCCAGAGGGTTAAAATCTTTTACGGTTTTGAAATCATCACAGTTTTAGTTTTGAGGATTTTCAGCTCGTCTTCTGATTTCATAATGGGTGTGTATTGCGTGAGCTAGAGTGCGTGACATCATCGCTAGAGTGGAGAGCAGCTGGAAAAACTGGACAAAAAATTCTCTTCAGCTTGATTTGGATCCCACATCTTTTACTTCACATAGACAATATATACATAGAAATGTAGGAAATCTTGTTGCCTTTCAGCTGATGGTCTTATTTCCGATGTAAGACTTACTCTTTTGGCCGTTGAAGCCCCAGAGCGACAAGCACTCCAGCAACTCCCCCATAAGCCGCAATGTTAATTTTTTTCAGCCTAAATTTCTGGAGGACAGCAGACGGCACCTGTTTTGTCTCTTGCTCTGCCACCCTCATTTCTCACTCTACAGAAATAAAAAAGACATCACAGAGTTCAGCAATGTCTGTTACTCAATATATATACATTTTGGCGATAACCATTACATTATTTTCCAAAATCACAGGAGTTTGGGAGGTGTTTTCCCATTCATTCTTATGGGGGACATTTTCAACTGTGGCTGTGCTACTGCTCCAGCATATGTGCAGCCTGAGGAACTGTTCACCTTTTTAAGCTCTTTCAGTCCTCTTACTTTTCAGCCTTTCTGCCTTTTCAGGTTTTGAAAAATTAAGCTTTTTCTGCAAATTCTTGACCATTCAGCCTTGCTAATGGATACAAACCTCTGTTTAACAGTCTGTAGGATCAAGCAGTGTACTCCTCTCATCTTTGCTCTTTATGTAGATTGCAGGAAGTTCTTCTGATTTCAGCATACATTGTTTAATACCGGCAGGAGGAGCAGCCCAGCAAATTATAAAGGAAAAACTTCCTTAATGGAAGGTGTTGCATGAAGAGGCCCCAAGACACATAAAACGCACTGCGCATCTCAACAGTCATGTACTTCATTTTGAAAGAACAGCTTGATTGTCCTCTCCTTTGAGTGGACAAGCTTTCTCCACCAGAGGGCAGTGCTGCCTTGCTAATGGATACAAACCTCTGTTCAACAGTCTGTAGGGTCAAACAGTGCACTCCTCTCATTATTTGTTCTTCATGTACATTGCAGGGAGTTCTTCTGACTTCAGCATACATTGTTTAATACCGGCAGGAGGAGCAGCCCACCAAATTATAAAGGAATAACTTCCTCAACGGAAGGTGTTGCTTGGTCAAGCCTAACGGCAGCATGCATTGACAGCAGAATGCCCCGATGCTCGTGGACTGCGAGGGCCTGTTCATCGCTGCTTGCAGCTTTCATTCTGAAAGTAATTTGAACAATCAATGTTGTTAATTATAGACAGTTGTGTGACTCCAATGTTCTTTGTAGCATGGCCTTCTTCTGAGTGATTAAGATAAGATAAGATAAGATAAGGTGTTCCTTTATTGATCCCCCTTGGGAGAAATTCATAGGTCACACAGCAGTACAGAACAGGCCATGTGTGAATTGTTGTTAAGCTGTCAGGGGAGGGAACTCAGACTGTGTTGTAGGTTTGTGATAGGTGATGTATAATCCATTGAGCAGCACAAAAAAAGTGTTTCCAGTTCTACATTGAGAGGAGAAAACTTGATATTAAATGCAAATGACTGTGAAGCAGACAGTTTCAAAGCAATGACTCACGGTACATTCCAAATAACATTTAAATTGTATTTATAGCCACATTTTTATTATTCACTTATTTTTTATTATTTTGCCATTAGAAATAGATACCAACACATCATATTTTTCCCTTAATGACTGAAAATGACAAGATCTGCTGTTATTCAATAGGACTTATTTAATACATTCATTTTTTAATTATTATTATCATATTATATAGTAGAATGTAGGATTAAGGAAAAGTGACCAATTATAGGGAAACTCTCGCCAAAATGCAAAATAGGCTTTTTTGTGAATGTATATGAGCCAAACTTTCGTGTAAAAGCATAATTACGACGAAAGAGGCACTTTTAAGATTGACCATATTTTCGTTTTTGGCTCAAACTCATTTTCAATGGGAGTGCATGGGGCACTTTCATGCTATCATCAAAATCTTTTTAAAACACTAAGAAGGCTCAACACATCATGAAACTTTGCTCGTAGTATCACCAGGGTCTCTACACATAGTTCAACTTAACCACATACACTCTACCCAGACGTGTCGATCCCCGAGTACGTCTGGGCTGCCATGACGATGGCTAGAGGAAGAAGCTACTGCTAACGTGAGTTGCTCAAAAACTGTCTTTTTAGTAAACTCTGTGTACACAAACAATGTTCTTAATGATCGAGTTCATGTGTAGAGACCCTGGTGATACTACAAGCAAAGTTTTGTGTTGTGTCGAGCCTTCTTAGTGTTTTAAAAATAGCGATTTTGATGCTAGCGTAAAAGTGGCCCATGCACTCCCATTGAAAATGAGTTTGAGCCAAAAACGAAAATACGGTCAATCTTTAAAGTGCTTCTTTTGTCGTAATTATGCTTTTACACGAAGGTTTGACTCAAGTACATTCACAAAAAAAAAAATTTGGTTGCATTTTGGCGAGAGTTTCACTTTAATATGTGTGGGCAAACTCTGTATCTGTCGAATAAGATCTCATCTTGACAGCAGATGTAATGGATTATCATTGTAATGGCTTTATTGTTATCAGTATGATGTGGAGATGATCAATTATCAGAGTTAGAGCTGAAATTATTTAAAACAAAAAAAAGATGCAGAACCTGAATCCACAACTTTTGACTATGATACCACAGTTTTGGGCTGTCAGGGCCCTAGAGTTCCCCCTGCTCCATTGTCATCCATAGGGAAGTTTGCATTTCACAGGTTACTGGCATCCTTTGATTGCATCGGCATTTATAGCTCAGGTCCACTTCATGCTCCGTTAGGCCCAGGGGGGGACGATTCCTTTCTGTTATGCTGTTGCACACCTCAGCAGAGGAGTCATGGAAAAGATGATTTCTTGATATCCTCAAACTAAACCCCCCTACAGAGCCTCTGATGAGAATGGGGGAAATTCCCTTGTTTCTATATTCATGGGTGGAGGAGATGGGGGGGTGTCCTCAGAACCCTGCCCTGAACATTCAGTACGTTTACATGCACAGCTTAGTCGGATTACAGCCATAGTTAGACTAAGCTACTCAATCAGACAACTGCAATTGTCCAAGTATACATGCTGGTGAGAAAATCGAATTATTGGCTGAAGCATGTCATACCCCGGTACGATAGGTGGCGCTGTACCCATTTCAACTAGTTGTAATAGAGCCACCTCTGGCTGACCTCTTTACATCGACCTCATTACCGGTCCACACAAATGATTCTGGTTTCCTTGCACTAGCCATTTTCATCTTCTTCTTGTTGTGTTCGGTTTCTCCATCTACTGTCTGTTTGTTTACAGCGCGCAAGCTTAATGCGCATGCTCCGTGTCTTCTTCTCCGTTTTTGGTGAATGTCAAGCGCCACCTATAGGCCTGGAATATGAACTACAGCGTTTTCGGTCGTTTTCAGTGAATCCGTGTGGACGCAAATATTCTTGAAACGATGCAGACGAAGACGGAGAAAAAAAAGATTGTTTTCGTCCGTCTGGACGGCCCCTAAGGATATCACCGGTAAAGTACCAGTGGAACCGCAAAAGACTAAGAAGTCAGAGACTTAACAGAGTAAACGGCAGCTATCCGGTCTCAAATCCACAGAGCGAGCGGCCGCGGTGTCTGCTCCTGCTGCCCCAGCCAGCCCCCCACACACTGGCCTGCCGCCTGCACAGCCGCGTGAGAGGGGAGAGACCCTAAATTTGTCGCTAGTCGCTTTTTAGAAATAAAGTCGCTAAGAGGGTCTGAAAAGTCGCTCAATCTAGCGAGAAAGTCGCCAAGTTCCCAACACTGGTTTGATGCCTTTGTGTGCTGAGAATGTGATAACCCTTCAGTCAATCAAATGGCAGCATAGCTTGGCTTTAAACGTGTTGCCTTGCAGGTTACACTGAAGATTGCGATGAGAGAGCACGTCGGAAAAATAGTTTTTTATATATGCTTACTACGAATGAGTTTGCAAAAAATATTATATTCAATGCATTATGTAAAAAAAATAATATATATTAAAATATATCAAAATATTGGTAGGGACAAATCTGTCCTTCCCAAACATTGGTTGTGACTTGTATCTACCGTCCCTATGCAAACTTACGCCCTTGCTTCTACTTCCGGCTCACGGCCCGGGAAAAAAATCTCGAGCCTGCGCTGAATGCAAAATCCGAATCCAATCTGATGGAACGTGCACGAGTAATGCGACTATCAATCAAATAATCAAGGTGTTTTAATCCCACTATGAGAAATCCGATCCGGTCCGATTTTAGTTAGACTAAGGTGTATACATGCATCTTAAAAATCCAATCATAGTCGGACTAAGCCAGTAATTCGGAATTCTTGAGTGTCATGTAAACGCACTGATTGACTCCAGTAAGCCCATCCCGACCGCAGCCACAGTTAGCATCAGTATGTACTTATAATTTAGTGATATGCTGCCCTTATTCATTTGAGTATGAATTTGACAGGTTGCTTATTCTTACATATCGCATCTTTAAGTTGTCATTTTGGAATGGTCAGCTCACTTATCATGATTCTTATCCATTGCAAATAGCTACCCAGAAAAAATTACCTTGTACAGTAGATGTTGTTATAGTGGTAATGTTCGATACTTATTCTGATGTGGCGCAGGAAGTAACATCAGTGTCACCAAAATCATTGTTCAATAGAAAGACCTTTTTTGTTATTCCGGCACATTTGAGCGCTTGGGTTGGGATTTTTTTTTTTTGCCATTGTCATCATTCAGGCTTTTTCAATGTTAGTGGTAGCTTATAGCTAGCAAAGAAAGCAACAATCTTGCTTGTCGTTCAGAATTTCACTGTTACACATTTTGTTACATTATGAATTGCTTGTTTAATCTTATTATCTTAGAGGATAAGTCCAAAGTCCAAAGTCTTTCTTTGAATTGAAGCATCATCAACTTAGGCAACTAATTTCGAGAGAATTAAAATCTACCCCAAATTGCAGTTGCACCAGTACTAAAAATCATTTTGAGTGCGGTTTTAACACGACAAAGTGAAAAATGACAACATTGACTTTGGGTAATTTAAAAGGGTTTTGACATAGTGACAAACCTATATAAAATGATTGTCTAACTCTGCAGTTCCCATCAGTTCTATGCCCAATTTTTGTGTCTTTAAGCTGATTGTTTTGGTTCAGTCTCACTGGTTGGACAAAGTTTATAACTATCTGGTGAACAAAATAGAGCATTTAGCTAGAGCTGGTGGTGGAGACTAAAATAGAGCTAACAGAGTGAATTTTGGACTATGTCATTTGGAAACATGATGCTAATGTTGCTCTGCACCTGCTGGATGTGTCAATTAAACGTTTTGATAACATATGAGACTTAATGGTAAGATAATTATTTGCATCCATTTGCCAGACTAAATGTTGGCTAAGTAAGCTTTTTGCAAAACAACAGATAAGATTAAAAAAAACTGATCGTTTATGTCACAAATTTATGTCTGTTTAGGTTGAATTTTCAGGACATGCTCAGGTTAGATTTTGGCACAAAATCCACTTGTTAAGGGTTGGTGTGGGTTAAAATACCTGTTTTAGCCACCACACTCATGGATAGGGATTGGTCTGACTTCCTAAGAAAAGTGTCCCCTTAGGGTGTCCTTAAAAGAAACACTTGTGTTTGGCAACCTAATTGGCTGCAATAACTGTAATAGCTGTAATTTGCTGTGTGTCATTAATGCAGATATCTAAATACACAATGAGGCAGTACAGAAATGTCTATTTAAATCTTATTGTATGTTTAAAAGCACAAACCATTCTCAGCTTTTATTGGCCCTAGAGGTGGAGACATACAATATGGACACGACAGGCTACACATCACCTGAAAGCTTATATTTGTAGTTGTAGTTATTTCCTACTAATAGTTGAGCGCTTAGTCTGATTCCTGAGTCAGGAGGTTGAACTGAACATCTGCTTTTGGATACTCGACTCATGCTATCATGTGTCCCTGGAGATAAGTGAAGTGCTGCTGAGAGCTGAACACAAAGGGCGCATTGTCATTGTTTTTTGCGCGTGTGTGTGTGGGGGGGGGGGGGGTTGTGGTAAGTGATCATGAGTCTCATAACGTTACTAGTAGGCCCTACTAATGTGGTCTGTTGTTAATGTGGGGACTCTGCAGAGGAAGAGGAGGAGGATGAACACTGTTTAGACATGTTCTGAGTGTCTGTTATTAGACACTTTTGTTTAAAATAGCAGTTCAACATTTTGAAGGCTAATATGCATTCTTAGCTTTAAAATGTGTACAGTGCAAATAACAGGCTGTATCTGTTGCGACCAAAATATCAGAGCTTCCAATATTTTTCGCCACAAAATGTGTAGCTGAGCTAGTTGTAAACTTGTTAATGCCAAGATGTAACATTTCACCAAATATTGTCTTTTTAATCCCAGGGATGGCATTTAAAGTACACTTACTCAAGTAAAGTGGGGCGACCGTGGCTCAGGTGGTAGAGCGGGTTGGCCATTGTTCGGAGGGTTGGCGGTTTAATCCCCGCCCTTGCCACTTGTGTCATGGTCGTTGTGTCCTTGGTTAATGTCAGGGAGCTGCCATGTTCAGTGCCATGGCAAGCAGCCTGGGCTGCACCATGTGGCCTTCAGATAAGTAGTGTTTATTTACTGCTGCATCTGTTTTCTCAAAGAGACACTGTGCAGAGTTTGGCAACACACAGATGGCTTGCCGACGGCTTCTCAAAACGTTTTCTGTCCGTGCCTGCTGTGGAACCACCCAACATCCTGATAAAGCAGCGCAGCAGAGCAAAAATCACCACACTGCACTGGGGGCCTAGAGACAACCATGGAAAAAGAAATAAATAGGAAGACAAAAGACAGAGGTTGGGACATTGCTCATTAGCAAAAGACTGAATTCAACAGGGTGTCTGAACTCCACTCAATGACCCTTCATTCCTCAGTCTAACACTCCAGAGAGTACTTCAAAAAAATATTACACTCGCTAATTCACAGAGCTTCTTCAAAGCCTGTACAGTGACTGGGCAGTGAATGCACACACTTTTCAGTTTGAAAAGTGATTGCTTGAAACCTGATTGATTGTACAGTGGTTGTTCATATCAGACACCTCATTTCAAAGAGCATCATGTCAAAGTCCCAGTGACCTATATTGTTACTACCTTTGGAACCAGAAAAATTTTGTTTTTTTCTTTTTAAATGCGTCTGTACCAATAATAAATAACAACCATAGAAGGTCATAATTCATTAAAAATGTGTGATATCATCTCTCTGTAGAGGTCTGCCTCCAAGTGGCAAAAAAAAGTGAAGCAAAACTGCTTTTTGGCTTAATGTGTAATTAGGCATCTGTTTTTTTTAACATGTCTGGAATATTAGTTTATTTAGGTCATAGTCAGTGTCATTCTCAGTAAAAATACATCATTTTGCTTTCTTCTTGCGTCTCGGGGAGTGACGTCATGTATGCGACAAGTCATGTTTTCAGCACGAAGACAACTCACGTGTGTCACGCAGCGACACAAACGCAAACAACAATGGAGGGAGGACAGAGATGGCATTTTTAACCTGGAAATGCAGTCATTATTTTGAGTTTGTGTCAGCTAAAGGTGAGAACATTAAGGTTCGTTGTACAATCTGTGCTGGCGACAAAGTGCTATTATACTTCAAAAACACGACGTCAAATTTGAAGAAACATTTGGAGTCGCAGCACAGTTAAGTTTACAGAGCTTGTCATTTTTACATTGAGGCGGCGGGGGGGATGTTGTTGGCAGCCGCTGAATTTAACTAATAAAGTAACTTGTAATCTAACCTAGTTACTTTTAAAAAAGAGTAATCAGTAAAGTAACTAAGTTACTTTTTAAAGGAGTAATCAGTAATCAGATTACTTTTTCAAGGTAACTGTGGCAACACTAGTCATAGTATATAAAGTATGTGATATGAGGCCCTTTTAATACTGATATTAATATGTATCTGGATACATTATCTGGATAATGACAAATGAGGCTGACAAATCAGAATCAGAAATCCTTTCATGTCCCACAGATGGGGAAATTTGTTTGTCCCATTTGTCAATAAACATGGTGCCTGTCAAGTCAAAAGGGAAGGGGGAAAGGGGAAAAAATCCCATGGAAACTAGAGCCCAACCAACATTAAATTGTTGGTGCCACTGCTGATACTAATATTAGAGAGTAAAAATGATAATGATAATGATGTATCATCTTAGTTTCATATATACAGTATATATTGTATACAATATATACACAAATACAAATATGATCCCTGAAGCCTGATCAAACAATGAGATATGTACAAAAGGGAGGCAGGATATTTTTTGTTTAACAATAAACCGTCCAAAATGTGCGAATCAGTGCAGTGTGCTGCTAGCATGAGCAGATACATCCAAATGATGCATTGGACAGGAGGCCATGAAAATGTATGGCTTTTAAATACCCACAAGAGGGGCAGAGGGAATCCATGCAGCGCAGACTCTCATCGTAAATGTAGTGCCTGTGATCACTACTGCTGACTTCTACATGAAAGGTCTACATGTTTATCTTTACTTTTGTCTTTCAATGTGTGTTTGGCTCACTCAAACTCTGCATTAGGTCCATAAGACTTATCTGATGCCAAAAGACACTGTAGCATAACATAAGAAGGCCTTCAAGTATTCTAATTAGGGTGCCAGATATAAAATTAATTATATCAAATTTATAAAAGATACCTCAGGGTTTTCAACCTTAATAATTGTACACACTACAAAAAGTTATAGGTTTTAAGCAGTGTTGGGAAAGTTCACTTTCTACATGAACTAGTTCAAAGTTCAGTTCACAAATTTTAAAATGAACTAGTTCAGTTCATAGTTCATAATTCAAAATTTTGAACTAAGTTCACAGTTTCAAAAATTAACTAGTTCATAGTTCTTTTTTTTTCAATATGTTGATGCGAGCTATTATTTTTCTAAATGATTGCCACAGCCCATATAGAACCACAGACAGCAATCATTATATCAGTTTTAACACTGAAGTTGCAGCTCTCCCACAATATTCTGCAACACCAGGTTGTCCAGCTGCGGCTGGGAGATGAAGACAGTGGGGCCGCTACTGTACGCCGTTAATGTGATCTGAGGGGTAGAGGATCTGTTTTGGCTCGCCGTTTGATTTTTTATTCACTTGCACAGACCTTGACAGGCTCGCCGGGTGCTTTAGTTCAATGTGCCGTTTCAGGTTTGTGGTACAGGATAGAGTACAAATAAAAAATAAAAAATACATAAATAAGTAAATAAATAATAAATAATCTAAAAAAAGAAGAAGAAGAAAGGGAAAAATAAAATAATAAATGAATAGATAGTTCATACAGTGGCTTCAGGGAAAAACTTTTCATAATGACTCAGTAAGGTATTACTTTTTTTGTTATTTAACAAAATCAGAGATTTAAGCAAAGAGCTCAGTTTCAGGAGAAAAGGAGCAAATTTAGGTAGTGATTTTGCAAATTTTTGTTTGAGAATAGAACATTTTGCATAGGATAACGAAGTTCATCATATGTTCAAGAGCATTATCTTCTAGGTATATAGAATATAGTAGCAAATAACATGTTTCAGGGTAAGAGAATGGACAGGGTTAGCAGCATCAAAAAAATGAGATTCAGCAACACTCAGAAACTTTTTAGATATATCACAATAAAAAAACAGATGTGAAGCCTTCATTTGTTTTTGTCTCCATGCTGAGCACATTGATGACGCAAGCGGCGGTGCGACTCTGTGGTGGCTGGTGTTGCCAGTAGCCCTTTGTAGATAGAAAAGGCGGCACATTTGCTCCAAGGTAAGGGCGGCAATGTGCCGGCCTGTCTTTCTAAAACCGATACGTAATATTCCTCCTTTTCCATAAGCCGCCTCTGAGGTAGGCGTAAACATGTGACGTGACGTGAAGCTCGAAGTTTGGCTGTGAACAGTTGACAACGAATTTGACTTCAAAATAAGAGCTTTACATTGAACCCACTGGGTTCTTAGCGGGGGGCTTTTAACTTGAAAGTAGCGACCGTCCTTAGCCTGCCGACACAACATCAAGCTAACACATCCTGGATCTCAGCGGCTGTTCAGTTGTTCATCTTAATGTCCGCGGATGAAGTGATGGACTGACTGCTGTGATCAGCTGTTTCTTGGTTTTAAAACTGTTGTGTCTGTTCAGGACGAATTAATCTGTGTTCGTTTGGTAATGCCTCACTGCGTGTTTGGTATGCAGCTGTTTCTGTCTGTCCTTTAAGGCTCGATGGGAATCTGGCGCTGTCTTGAACGAAGTTAAACTGAGAGAACACGCCGTTCACAAACGCCAGAATGAACGTGTTCACAATAACGTTCATCAGGCAGAATACAGTATGTTCAGTTCACGTTCGCCTAAAATATGAACGAGTTCATGAACGATCGTTCAATGAACGCGTTCAGGCACAACACTGGTTTTAAGAATAGGTTTAAATCGGTGTTCAGTCCATGCAGTATTACTGAGATATGAGGGGGAAGGGGGAGTCCAAACTGGGAGATGTGGTGATTTCCCAGGTGTCCCCACTATCCCAAGTGGATGTGAGATAGTGTGAAATGGGGAGCAGTGATGAATTCAAGAAAGGCAGTCTCTGGGCAAAAAGAAAATACTGAGTGTCCCAATAAAGAGCAATGATCCACTGTTAAAAACTCAAAGTCAGGAGCTGTAGTTCAAACATTTATCAGCAGCCAAAAGGTAAAACTTTTCCAAACCCACTCCGATGATAGTGGAAACCTTGGTCCTGATGCTTGGTGTCTCCCGTGGTTTTTTGCTGCAAACACTCCCTCCTTTCATGACCCTCTTCCTGTGCTTCTGCTCCCGGTCTCTGCTTTTTATCGCTCGCACGCTCTCCTGTTGTCTTTCCACCCACAGGTGTGCACTCATCATATCATTTTTCACTTATACAGCCCCTCCTCTCCCTCACAGCAATCTCTGGTGTGAGGGAGGGGAAAGGAGTAGTCCAGTCTGCTACAACACCTCACAGAGAGTTTCATAATTAAGAATTACCTCAAGCATCATGTTCTATAAAAAGAAATGTTTTCAAAAGAGCACATATCGGAAAGAAATATTTAATATTGATGGACTGATATATCAGTCAGGCTCTGACTGAAAGATACCAATAATTTCTAAATAAGCGTTCCGTAAACTTGCTAGCTTCTTCTACGACTTGTAGTGTTTATTTGGCAACTTGAAGTAGCAAGAGGAGGTCGAGGTTGGAGACCCTGGGTTTTTCTAAAGAGTGAACAGACTGCATTTACAAATGGCTGAAACCAGTGTAAGGGTTGTTCATCCAGATTATGCATCCAGATATACCCAGATGCATTCTAATGCCAAATGGGGCAAAGATGTTGTAGAATTGTGCCTCTGAGTGACCATTGTAACAGATAAATGTAGCTTTGAGTCATGTATCAAACCAAAATGTAAACAGTTGTTTTTGTTTTACCTTTGTTCAGACAGAGCCTGTTATCTTAGGAGACTTTTTTTCTGTTTTCTGTCATAAATGATGATTTTAAAAAAAAATTGAATTACGTTGACCCCTTGGGATGTCGCCACAGAGGGCTCAGGAAGAAAACACAGGGTCTCACCTACACTGTCTTTTGGCATCGGATAAGTCCTCAAACTTATGGATTTAATAGCGCCAAACACACATTTAAAGACAAAAGTGAAGATGTAAAACTTTCATGTAGTAGTGATCACAGGCACTAATTTACGATGAGAGTCTGCACTGCATGGATTCCCTCTGCCCCTTTTATCGGTATTGAAAAGCCATACATTTTCATGGCCTCTTGTCCAATGCATCATTTGGATGTATCTACTCATGCTAGCAGTAATTAGCTCAGAGTGCAGTGGTATAGATTGCCCTGGGTGGGTAGGGGGGGCGCACTTACTAGCCGCTGTCTTCCTAAATCACATCTCGTGGCTCACCAGCCTCTATCTGGACTGCAGAACCCCGCGTCAAACACTGTTTGTCCCCATACTATGACAAATGATGCACACACACAAAAACACATCCCCCTTTCTATACCATTACTCTGCACCATCCCCCCTTTCATAGGGCTAAGTGTTTTTGAGTGTTTTTCCTATGTTGTGTTTACAGAAAGAAGTTCATGGACTGCTTGGTTTAGCCTCACCCCACTATCATTACTCTCTGTTTTTGAAGTTACTAACCCAGAGAAATAATGTTATCTATCTATCTATCTATCTATCTATCTATCTATCTATCTATCTATCTATCTATCTATCTATCTATCTATCTATCTATCTATCTATCTATCTATCTATCTACCTAAATCAAGTGAAGTGTTCAGTGCCTGAACGCGTTCATTGAACGATCGTTCATGAACTCGTTCATATTTTGGGCGAACGTGAACTGAACGTACTGTATTCTGCCTGATGAACGTTATTGTGAACACGTTCATTCTGGCGTTTGTGAACGGCGCGTTCTCTCAGTTTAACTTCGTTCAAGACAGCGCCAGATTCCCATCGAGCCTTAAAGGACAGACAGAAACAGCTGCATATCAAACACGCAGTGAGGCATTACCAAACGAACACAGATTAATTCATCATGAAAAAACATAACAGTTTTAAAACCAAGAAACAGCTGATCACAGCAGTCAGTCCATCACTTCATCCGCGGACAATAAGATGAACAACTGAACAGCCGCTGAGATCCAGGATGTGTTAGCTTGATGTTGTGTCGGCAGGCTAAGGACGGTCGCTACTCTCAAATTAAAAGCCCCCCGCTAAGAACCCAGTGGGGTGCAATGTAAAGCTCTTATTTTGAAGTCAAATTCGTTGTCAACTGTTCACAGCCAAACTTCGAGCTTCATGTCACGTCACATGTTTACGCCTACCTCAGAGGCGGCTTCTGGAAAAGGAGGAATATTACACCTCGGTTTTAGAAAGACAGGCCGGCACATTGCCGCCCTTACCTTGGAGCAAATGTGCCGCCTTTTCTATCTACAAAGGGCTACTGGCAACACCAGCCACCACAGAGTCGCACCGCCGCTTGCGTCATCAATGTGCTCAGCATGGAGACAAAAACAAATGAAGGCTTAACATCTGTTTTTTTATTGTGATATATCTAAAAAGTTTCTGAGTGTTGCTGAATCTCGTTTTTTTGATGCTGTTAACCCTGTCCATTCTCTTACCCTGAAACATGTTATTTGCTACTGTATTAACCTAGAAGATAATGCTCTTGAACACATGATGAACTTTGTTATCCTATGCAAAATGTTCTATTCTCAAACAAAAATTTGCAAAATCACTACCTAAATTTGCTCCTTTTCTCCTGAAACTGAGCTCTTTGCTTAAATCTTTTAGATTATGTATTATTTATTTACTTATTTATGTATTTTTTATTTTTAATTTGTACTCTATCCTGTACCACAAACCTGAAACGGCACATTGAACTAAAGCACCCGGCGAGCCTGTCGAGGTCTGTGCAAGTGAACAAAAAAATCAAACGGCGAGCCAAAACAGATCCTCTACCCCTCAGATCACATTAACGACGTACAGTAGCGGCCCCACTGTCTTCATCTCCCAGCCGCAGCTGGACAACCTGGTGTTGCAGTATATTGTGGGAGAGCTGCAACTTCAGTGTTAAAACTGATATAATGATTGCTGTCTGTGGTTCTATATGGGCTGTGGCAATAATTTAGAAAAATAATAGCTCGCATCAACATATTGAAAAAAAAAGAACTATGAACTAGTTCATTTTTGGAACTGTGAACTTGGTTCAAAATTTTGAACTATGAACTGAACTAGTTCATTTTAAAATTTGTGAACTGAACTTTGAACTAGTTCATGTAGAAAGTGAACTTTCCCAACACTGCTTAAAACCTATAACTTTTTGTAGTGTGTACAATTATTAAGGTTGAAAACCCTGAGGTATCTTTTATAAATTTGATATAATTAATTTCAATTAATTTTTGAACTTTGAACTAGTTCATGTAGAAAGTGAACTTTCCCAACACTGTCTGTCTGTGTGTGTGTGTGTGTGTGTGTGTGTGTGTGTGTGAGACCTGTTCGGGCCCTAATCATTAGAAAAACAATAGGGACCTTGCAGGTTCCCTGCTCGGGCCCTAATAATAATTATTTGAAAAACATTAGGGACCTTGTAGGTTCCCTTCCCGGGATTGAAATATCCAATGATAATATAAGATAAAAACAACAGCAACAATAATAAACGAATAAGACGTGTTGAAAATAAAGCAGTGTGGTTAAATTAGTAAAAATGCTTTTTTGAAAAAAAAATTGAGAAGTGATTTAAAAGATGTGACTGATTCTGCAAGTCTCAGACTCTTGGGCAGGGAGTTCCAGAGCTGAGAGGCCTTGACTGCAAAAGCCCAGCCACCTTGAGTTCTGAGCAGGTACTCAGGAACTTCCAGCAGAACCCTGCCTGAGGATTTGAGGCTGCGCCCCAGCTCATAGGGGAGTAGCATTTCAGCAATGTAGCTGGGGGCTGAACCATAAAGTGCTTTAAAATAGATCAGTAAAATCTTAAAATCGATTCTAAAACTGACTGGCAACCAGTGAAGAGAGGCGAAAACAGGGCTGATATGATCTTGTCTTCTAGTATTTGTTAAAAGCCGGGCAGCTGTGTTTTGTACCAGCTGAAGGCGTGAGATGGCTTTTTTGCCCAACCCAGAACACAACGTGTTACAATAATCTAGCAGAGAAGAAATAAAGGCATGGATGACCTTCTCAAGATCAGGCTGCGAGAGAAAAGACCTGTTCTTTGAGATGCTCCTTAATTGATAGAAACATGACTGAACGTTTGTTATTTGTTTTTCAAAAGAAAGGTTGCTGTCAAATATCACACCCAGGTTTCTGGACTTTGGGGGACCGAAGAATTTGAATTAGAAAAGAATTTAAAAAACAGTTTTTAATGAGACACAAATTTGTGTTTCATCTGCATAAAAATGGTTCTGGATTTTGTTTTTGTTTATGGTATGTCCCAGTGGTAGCATGGCCAAAAAAAAGTCACCACCTGGATTTAAATAAAGAAAATAGGTAAGAGCCTCCTATTGGATAATTACTGCATGAGCAATTATCTTTCAGCTGGCAACAAGTTATTTAACCCCAACTGATGCAATGAGTAGCTTTTCACTTCTTAAACAACCATGTCGAAAGACACATCCCATGGTCGTGGAAAAGATGTTAGTCTGTTTGAGAAGGGTTGAATCATTGGCATACATCAAGCAGAGAAAACGTCTAAGGAGATTGCAGAAACTACTAAAATTGGGTTAAGAACTGTCCAATGCATTATTAAAAACTGGAAGGATAGTGGGGAACCATTATCTTCGAGGAAGAAATGTGGTCGTAAAAAAATCCTTATCGATCACTTAAATGTTTGGTGAAATCAAATCGTAGAAAAACAGTAGTAGAACTCAGGGCTATGTTTAATAGTGAAAGCAAGAGCATTTCCACACGCACAATGCGAAGGGAACTCAATGGATTGGGACTGAACAGCTGTGTAGCCTTAAGAAAACCACTTATCAGTGAGGCTAATCGGAAAAAGAGGCTTCAATTTGCTTGGGAGCATAAAGATTGGACTATGGAGCAATGGAAGAAGGTCATGTGGTCTGATGAGTCCAGATTTACCCTGTTACAGAGTGATGGGCGCATCAGAGTAAGAAGAGAGGCAGATGAAGTGATGCACCCATCATGCCTAGTGCCTACTGTACAAGCCTGTGGGGGCAGTGCTATGATCTGGGGTTGCTGCAGTTGGTCAGGTCTAGGTTCAGCAACATTATCTGCCCAAAGAATGAGGTCAGCTGACTACCTGAATGTACTGAAAGCCCAGGTTATTCCATCAATGGATTTTTTCTTCCCTGATGGCACGAGCAATTCTATGATGACAATGCCACGATTCATCGGGCTCAAATTGTGAAAGAGTGGTTCAGTTAGCGAGAGACATCATTTTCACAATGGATTGGCCACCACAGAGTCCAGACCTTAACCCCATTGAGAATCTTTGGGATGAGCTGGAGAAGGCTTTGCGCAGTGGTCCGACTCTCATATCATCAATACAAGATCTTGGTGAAGAATGAATGCAACACTGGATGGAAATAAATCTTGTGAATTTGCAGAAGCTTATCAAAACATTGCCACAGCAAATGTGTGCCGTAATCAAAGCTAAAGGCAGTGTGTGACCTTTTTTTTTGGTGGTGACTTTTTTTTTGGCCAGGCAGTGTATATACAGAATAACAAGGGGCCAAGGATGGAGCCTTGGGGAACACCTCAGGTCAAAGGGCCCAGTGATGAGGAGGCATTGCCCATAGCTACTGAGAAAGACCTGTCTGATAAGTAAGATTTAAACCATTTTAGGGTAGCATCCCTAATGCCGACCCACTTCTCAAGGCGATCCAATAGGATCGAGTGATCCACAGTGTCAAATGCAGAGCTCAAATACAGAAGAATTAAAATTGAACAATCACCAGCATCAGCTGTAAGTAAAAGGTAAAACGTTAGCTGTGACGTGCACAGAAACCTGATTGAATTTTTTCAATGATATCATAAGAATTCATAAAAGAAATCGACTCTAAGTAAACAGTCTTCTCTAAAACTTTTGATAAAAATGGTAATTTAGAAATAGGTCTAAAATGTTTTAAATCAGTAGGGTCCAGGCTTGGTTTCTTAAGAAGTGGGTGCACTACTGCATGCTTCAGGCTAGGGGGAGGGATGATAATGGATTCAATGGTTTTGAAAAGAATTCTGGAGTTATGACAGTTTGCTGAAATGATAATAGAGAAATAGGAGGACATGGCTTCTTTTAGAATAATAATAAAAAATAAAACCAAGTGATTCAAATGAGGAGAAATGTCCGAGTGAGTACAGGGAACATTTAAAATTCTCTCTGTGAACCACAGTGTTATGACCGGGGCCTAGGGGAAACCTGGGCGCAACAAGAAAATGAGACTCCCCTCTTCCCATCCTCCAAACACCACCAGCAGCGAGCATTTTTAACATAGTTTATTCAAAACAACATATTTTTCACAATCACACAATGCTGGCAGTCTGGGACAGGACAGCACAGGAGAGCCCCCAGGAACTGGGCAAAGCCAGCCTTTAAGCTCTTCTCTTCAGGCAGGAACCAATCAGCTCCCATGGACAACCTACAATCACAGACACACCTGCAACTCACTCAGGTAAAAAGAGGGATATTAAAAACAGACAGATAGAAACATATGACCTCTAGGGTCGTAACAAGGAGAAATGTTCAGTTTTAAGGGGGGAGCCCTTAAAACTGAACATTTCTCCTTAAAGAAATGTTCAAGTTCATGAAATGCATTTGGGTGTAGAGCAATCACGTCTGTTCCCCCTTAAAACCAATATACATAAAACAGGACCCAAAACCTTATTAGTGGGTGCCACTCCCAAAAACAAAATGGCCACCACCATGAGGAGAGAAAACAAAAACGAATACATCAACTGTGGTAACAAACACACACACACACACACACACACACACGCACACCAAAAACAGCAACAGGTGAACACAACCGTGGAGTGCAACAGCCACTGCACAAAAGGTGTCACTATGGCCACTGCTACACACAAATGTTGCCAGCTTACACCTAAGCTGCAACCACAAGTGACCCAACAAAAGTGAACTGCCACTACCACACCCAAAATGGACACCTTGTGATTTCCAACCACACGTACTGATAATGGAGTGCAACAGAAAGACAAAGTGACCGGACAAAATGGGAAGCCATACCCACCACTCAAAATCCACTGATCTGGGGAGTGACGCCATCCCAATCACACTAATTAATACACTAAAAACAGTAACACCTACGTGACCACACCAAAAGTGGACTGCAACAACCACACACAAAAAGGCATCACACTGTAGTCACCACTACACAAATGTTGCAAGCTTACTCTTAAGCTGCAACCACAAGTGACCCTACAAAAGTGGAGTCCAGTTACCACAACCAAAATGTCACAAAATTTACTGCGCACAAGTACCAGGGTTTAGGGCCACACATCACAACGTGACCAACACAAAAGCAGCCATCTCACACAAAACCACGTTGCTGTGCAAAGTATAAATGAAGGGACACAAACTGCAGAGACACCCCAACTACCTGCCTACAAAAGGTGGCTAACTTACCCAGCTAGTCTTCAGTGGCCGAGCTCGAGGCGGCTTTAAACGCTGAACTCAGTGCATAACTGAAGACCAGGAATCTAGTCTGTCAAGCACTGGAGCGTACCCCCACCCAGGATTACCACCAAAAATAAGAAAGGCAAAATAACAAACATGGCAACTCCTTGAAAGTGCCCAGCAGCTATCTGGTCAGGGTGCTCAGACAGACACAAAACATGCAGCAACAACTAAACAAAAGAGATGACCACTACACTTAACTAAAGGCCACTTACACAAACAAACTAAACCAAACCACATCTACCTCACCTCATGGACATTCAGATCCCGGAAGAGCCCCCAATTGTTACGACCAGGGCCTAGGGGAAACCTGGGCGCAACAAGAAAATAAGACTCCCCTCTTCCCATCCTCCAAACACCACCAGCAGCGAGCGTTTTTTAACATAGTTTATTCAAAACAACATATTTTTCACAATCCCACAATCTGGGACAGCAGAGGAGAGCCCCCAGGAACTGGGCAGAGCCGGCCTTTAAACTCTTCTCTTCAGGCAGGAACTAATCAGCTCCCAGGGACAACCTACAATCACAGACACACCTGCAACCAATCTCACACACACACACTCATACTCACTCAGGTAAAAAGAGGGATATTAAAAACAGACAGATAGAAACATATGACCTCTAGGGTCGTAACACACAGCAAGTCCACCTCCATGACTCGAAATCCTGGGCTGCTGAAAACAATTAAAACCGGGAGGACAGGCTTCATTTAGCACAACAGAGTCACCTGGACTTGACCTAGTCTCAGTAAGCATCAGGAAGTCTAACTGATTTGATACAATGAAATCATTGCAGAAAAAAGGATTTATTTGTCAGTGATCTGATATTGAACAACCCAAACGCTATTGAGTTGTGAGATGGAGATAGGACAGGACCAGCCAAAGAGGCATGAAGTGAGGCAGCAATGTTGACAGGGATTGAAGACGTGGTTATAACTGTGAGATTGACTATGTGCGGACTGTGAGTAGATTATTGTAATGCAGACTGCCTTTCAGTGATCCTAGCATAATGATCCTAATGAATTCATGCCAAAACTGTAAACATAAGGCGCTCACATGACGTTAAGCATTTTCTGGCGCATAATGTGGCATTTGAGAACCTAAAACCCTGTTTCTCCCAGTTAACATGGCAACACATAACCGGCGTTATCAGAAATCTCCACTTTGGCCGGAGTTTTTAGAAATAAACGTTTTCTGTAATAAAAATGAGGTTTTCGTGTAAATGAGAGGCCAAACCGCAGGGAAATATCTGCATATTCCCTTGGTGTAAACGGGGCATGAGACAGGGCTAAGCAATACAGAGCTAGGATGCTGGGCAGGGTCTTGCTGGGGAAACCATCAATTAAGGCTAAAAGCAATTAAATTAATACAATTCCAGGTCAATGTTTCTGTTCCTTTCCGGTTTGGATGCAACCCATCCTGTTTAAAAAGGTCCCACTTGGTCCAGAAGGAGTCAAAATGGCTAATAAAACCAAGTCCGATGGCAGTAGTAAAATCTTGCATTCACAGGTGCAGGCTACAAAGGCGGCTTGGTCATAGTGGGAGTGGGACCAGACAGGACACACCTCCCCAGGCTTTCAAATGTGGAGGCGAGAGACCCAAGTTCATAATGCAGCTTCATGGATTGCCTGGACATGACGTCATTGGTGCCAGCATGCACTATCACAGTGTGGATGGAAGGATTGACGTCAAGGAGAGCAGGAATTAGTTAAATAAAATCAGCTGCCTTGCCTCCTGATAGACAGTATGTAACTGCATCAGGAAGCTTTACAAACCTGATGACAGAATCTCCAACAATTAAAATCTCAGGTCGCTCAGTTTCAGGGTTGCCTTTGTAAACTGACAGCCTTGATCTGAGTTTATGGTCGACCGTTAACGAGCTAAATGAGTGCAGGTGAGCTGAGTACCTGAAATGATGCTTGCGTGGGGGGAGGTGCTGAGATAGGTGGTTGTGTTGAAGCAGCTGTCTGTCAGCCCCCTATAAAATAAAAAATAGCCTATAATCCATATTTCTTTCAGAATGATTTTCATGTATTAAAAACAGTTCTGAAATAAAAAAAAAAAAAAAGAGAGCATATGTATGTATATATGTGATATAGTTCAAATTCAGCTATCACTAAAATAGTATGTTTGGTCAGTAGTTTGGGACTCTCACCCCTCTGCTCTGCAGTAGGAACAGAGGAGAAGATTTCTGCTGCATGCAGACTGTGTGACTCAACACAACTCTCAGTACAAGCAGAGAAATGTTTATATTTTCTGGAAATCAGAAGATTAAATCGCAACGACCATATAGCCTCATATATGTATTTTTTCACCCCAAATCCACTGCCACCACCTGTCAGTCTTCAGTTGTGGAGCTAAATTAGACCTGCATGCGGGACTAAAATGGAGACAGTGAGCACTAACCAAGTAAGTGTCATTTTGTTCTTTTCATAAATATGGGAAGTATAGTAAAAAGTTATCATTAAAATGCATAGTTTCATATTAAACGGCATAACAAATTTTCGCCGGCCTAAACAAAGGCCCAATTAGATTTCTTTTCATGGGGCCCAAAATCCCTGATGGCGCCCCTGTGCAAGAGTGACAAACCAGGACGTTTGCACCCAGGGGGGCCTAAAGCAGGGGATGGCGAGCCCGTGGACGAGGTGGAACTGGCAGGTGTGGAGCGCTTTCTGGTGGCAGAGAGTACACGGTCCACTCCGCGAGCAGGAGGTGGAATGGAGGAGAGGATAGGCTCCTGAGGAAGCTCAGCCAGGGAGAGAAAAAGCTAGAGAGTGGGATGTCATCACTGCCGATGCCAAATGGGTCATAGAGGGGAAGAGAGAGTCTTTTTCGCCCCCTAACTGCAGATGCCCACGAAGGTGAAGTAAGGCCAGGGACGTCAGCAGAAGTAGACCTAGTTGCTGCAACAGAGGCCAAAGGCCGCTGGCTACCTGGTAGTGATGGGACACTCGACTCCTTTTACTGACTCGAGCAAGGGAGTAGGTTTGAGAAAGTGCTCCAAGGCAGCACTCCTGAAAGTTGACGACGTTTTTTTACATTTGCAATCATAATTTCACGTCATGCAGATGTTATAAGTTAAAGCAACTAATGAAAGACAAGGAGGCAACTTCGAAGAGTTCTCATCTTTACTCTTTGGTGCAGGGCTGTAGTGCAACTGTACATCATATTGTCAATTAACATCATCTGTATAGCAACTACTGTAAACACATACACACTAGTAATACATGATGAGGCCTCTCATGAACACCAGCTCTGATTTTAAAGCCACATGGGTGAAGCATTGCTATTCAGACCATCACACTGACATTTGTCACAGTGCTGAATCTCATGACTAACATATCCATCATAAATTTTAAATCTCATAAATCTCACCTGTGAATTTCCAGCCTCTCTTTCAGCTTCTCCTCCTACATCTCCTCCAGCTTCTCCTCTTCTATCTTCTCCTGCCTCTCTTCCTTCATCTCCTCCTGCCTCTCTTCCTCTACCTTCTCTGGCCTCTCTTCCTCCATCTCCTCCAGCCTCTCTTCCTTCATCTCCTCCAGCTTCTCCTTCTCTACCTCCTCCTGCCTCTCTTCCTCTACCTTCTCTGGCCTCTCTTCCTCCATCTCCTCCAGCCTCTCTGCTGTCTGTCACCTTACAAAAATATGTTGATGCATGACATATGAACAGATACATTAGGGATACAATGATCATAGAGCTTGATGGTACAGTTATTGCCTGAGCAAAAAGGCTTTTACTAAATATTAATATTACTTAATATTAATTAATTATATTTTATAGTTATGAAATCACATGATCATCTAGAATGTGAGGTTTTATTGTATTTCCACCACAAAGTTTCTTCATTTGTGTTTTTAAACCGTTGCTCACTTCTACACAAATACATGAACATAAGAATTAAAAATAACTTTAAAAAAGTGTATCTCTTTGGCATTAAATATTCTCTTTTATTCAATATCTGTATTGTTGAGCCTCAACCTATACACCCTTGAAGTAACTTACACTTTGACTCCTAAAGAAGTCTCTTATATCCAGTTTACTTTTCTTTGACATCCTTCAAATCCTATACAGCACACACGCACGCACACACGTACACGCACGCAAACAGACACAAAAACAAATGTAAATGACACCATTGATATTAAAATCCGTCTAGCTGACGTGACCCAGGAAGAACAAATGCCAAACATGTTGACAACTTACACTCGCAGTTGCAGATAACATGCAATGCCTCTCGTCCGGTCCAACAGGTTGCATGTAGCTTTTACAAGCAGAAAGAGTGACAGCGGGGACAGCCAATCACATGTAAGTTAGCGAGAAACCGGCAGCCGATCAGGGAGCGATATTTAGGTTATAGGCGGGACTTCTAGCAGAGACAGACATTTAACCCTTTGTGTGCCATAATCATTGACTAAACACTACGGACAGCGGTTGTATTGATAATGACTACACAGTAGGGGCTGAATATTGGTAGCGACGTGTCCCTAGCGTCCCTACCCAATTCTACGCCCTTGAGCCACTGTGTCCTGAACGGCACGGAGCAGCGAGTTGGCGAGTTTCTAGGGTAAGGGAGGGGCTCTACGAGCTGGAGGGAGAGCGAGTGAGCTGTGAGCTGGAGCTACTGTGTCAGTTAATCGTTCTTTTTCTGTATCAGCCTGTGATACAGCTCAGCTCAGGGGAGTTGAGTTGAAATAATGACCAGAGCTGTTGCTTCAGCCACGGAGCTAATACAGCAATTAACTTGATACATTTACACAAGTGCAGTTAGAATAACAGTTGTGTGACATGTCTCCTCTTTGCTGTTAGTTGGCGGTAGCAGCGGTGAGTCAGTGAACGAGTTAATGGAGACAATGACTAGCAACTCCCGAGTCAGTAAAACGAATCTTGAGTTTTGAACGATTCGTTCATGACTCGCACATCACTACTGCCCAGTGGCTCGAGGCATGTTGGCCGGGAACATAGCTCCATCTGTCGCTGCAAGAGATCCTCGATGAGCCGCTCAATGGATCGCAGCTCAGTTTTCAGCTCGGCAACCTCCGCGGACGGGGCCATCAGTGGAACAGTCTTGAGGAACGCCGCTATGTCGGTGGGGTCCTTCGCGGTCTCCTCCGCTCCTCCGAAAATGATTAAAAACAGGACTGTTGCGCCTTTTGGTCCCTACTTGTCGTTAGAGAATTTCTCTCCTTTAAGACGTGTATTTAGCCGGAGTCTTCTTTGCCAAGTGCAACAAAATGTGAGGGAAGCTGACCCTGCTGGATGCAGGTATGCTCAGGCGCGGTTTTACCATTAAGGCAAAGGAAGGCAATTGCCTTGGGCCCCCAAACCTGCAGGGGCCCCCAACCAGCTGTCCCCTACCCAACAAGCAGGGGCCCAGAGCCTTCGGCCAGTAGGCCCCCACCATTGTCTTTGTAAATAATAACTGTGTACTTCTAAACAGAAAATAAAGAAAAAACTACAAAAATACAACAAAAAAACATCAGAATGCCCAAATCATATTATCTGCCCCCCCTCCACTTTCGTACTGTAATGGACTTTTCCATAAGTCATCATGACCGCGAAAAGATGAAAGACAGCAACCAGGAAGTGAAGTGCTGTGGTTTGTTTACGAAAGAGGCGTGCAGTCCGGGTTCTGGTAAAATGAGCCAAGCGGGTTTAAAAAGAGGAAAAAGCGGGAAGAAACTAAAAAGAATAACGCCACACTACCAAAGTTAACAGGTTTTTTTTTTGTTTTTTTTTGTTTTTTTTACCGTGCCACCACCGATTGATACAAATAATAACGTTAATGTCGAGGAACAAGTCGCTGCAGACTCAGAGCCTGAGGAGTTACAATCCGCTGTCCGCTGTTCCCAAGTCCGATAGTGCAGACAGCACAGTAGAGTTGGTGGAGGAGACGAAGACGTGGTGGTGAGTAGGTCAAATAGCCCCTGTCCTGTCCTCGCTGAGGTGTGGTAACTCCAACTAGACAGTGAGTTAAACTCTCTCTATTCATGAACATGACCCGCACACACCCACACACACACACACACACACACTATCGGACGTCACTTTTCATACTTTATGAACAATCATTTAACAAGTGTGTGGAAACAAAATGCAGCCAATTCAACGAGATGCACGACGAGCAAAACCAGCAATAAAAAAACAGTTCCACTCACCGAGCCTGTAAGCCAAGTATATCATTCCCAGCTGCCTGAAAGTGGCGCACATAGCCTGCTTTTGGAGGTTGATTGAGCTTGAGGTGTTCGGGCGTTGGGCGTCCTTTTTTAACAATGTCTGTCTTTTCATTAAACGGTCGTCTTGAAAAGGGCACTGACAATAAATCCGCGATAATATCATCTCCACCTGCTGTATCAATATCATCTCCACCTGTTGCCATTTTCAACGTCGGCTATCAATCACAACTCGCCAGTTAAGCTAGGTCTCGCGTGACTGAGCCAGAGGGCCTTCTAGAACACCCTGGAGCTGTAGAAAGTCTTAAAGAATACGCCCACTGGCTACAAATCCAAATATGATTGGTTGATCAAATTGTCAATGCATTGTACTCTCTCATTACGTTTAATGGCCAGGGCCTTCGATAAGGGAAACAGAATACTCTGGATGGAGGATATTCTGCCCAGAGACACATAGAAAATATCTGATTGGTTGAATTTCTTTTCTAACAGGAAACCACTCAAATGCGCAGTGAATGGACAGAAAACTACAGAAACAAGTCGGCGTAATTTTATTTTACGTATAAAATTAATAAGATACGTTTCTTTTTCATCTGAGGATTTTAGGGCCTTCTCTGAATACCTTGAAGGCCCTGAGGATTCGCCACTGGTCTTTAGACAGAAGAAGAACTACTTCTGACACCGGTCTCAGGAACACCTTCGTAGAACCTTGATCTGATGTCCTGAGCTCCAACTTCCTCACTTTGCTGTCTCTCCCTGGGAACACAGCTGTAATCCTTGCCATTGGCCACGAGTTGCGTGTGGCCTGATTGTCCTTCAGGAGCACAATGTCCCCTTCTTTCAGGTCCCATTGAGGATCTCTCCATTTCCGGCGGGCTTGTAGAGTGAAGAGGAACTCTTGACGCCAGCGACGCCAGAACCTGTCAGCGAGGGCTTGCACTGGTCTCCATTGTCTGCTGAGGAGATTCTTGTCTGTGAAGTCTTCATGTGGTTGAGTAACCTCAACCTTCTGGGTAAGTATCATTGCGGGAGACAATATGAAGGGTGACTCTGGGTCGGTGGAGACTGGGACAAGAGGTCTGGCATTGATTATTGCAGCCACTTCCATCATGAGTGTGCACAGGACGTCGTGGGTAAGTTGAATGTTCTCTTGTAACAGGATTGCATCCAGGATCCTTCTTGACAAGCCTATCATACGTTCCCATGATCCTCCCATATGGGACGCATGAGGAGGATTGAACACCCATGAGCACCCCTGCTTGCTTAAGAAGTTCTGCACTGTCGCATCAGGTTGTTGTTGGCTTATTCCCAGTTCCTTCGCAGCAGCTACGAAGTTTGTTCCACAGTCCGATCGGATCTGCTTTGCAGGTCCCCGTATGGCAAAGAGGCGTCTCAATGCATTAATGCAACTGGACGTGTCTAAGGAGTCTATGATCTCGATGTGCACGGCTCAGGAGCTCATGCAGCAGAAGAGCATTGCCCATCTCTTGCTTTGGGCTTGTCCACCTCGTGTCCGAACACATCTACACCAACATAGGTGAAGGGTGGGCATGTGTGTAAGCGTTCTGGTGGTAAGTCGGCCATAAGTTGATTCTCTGTTTTTCGGCGTAACTTTCGGCACACAACACATTTGTGCAGTACTGTGGCAATAAGCCTTTTTCCGCCAATGACCCAGAAGCCCGCTGCTCTGAGGGCCCCTTCTGTGAAGTGGCGGCCTTGATGCTTGACGTCTTCACGGTACTGTTGCACCAACAGCAGAGAAACGTGACTGTTCTTCGACAAGATGATGGGGTTCTTTTGCTGTATGCTCAAGTCAGCATGCTTTAATCTGCCACTGACACAAATCAGGTCATCTTGAAGAACAGGTCTGAGTTTCTGAATGGAACTGTCTTTGGTTACAGCCTGTTCGAGCTTGAGGGCTGTGAGCTCTTTTGCAAAGACTTCTTCCTGAGCGGCTCTGATGATGACATGTCTCGCCTGAAACAACTCATCCAGAGTATGTGGGAGGTTGCAGTGGTGCCATCCTCTACACTCACAAGGCTTTTTGTTGTATCTGTAAGCTCTAGCTATATGAATGAGTAGTGCAATAGCCCTGATGAGGGAGGCCATCGTTGAAAAGCGCTGGAAGCGTGCAGCGGTAAGGCCTCTTCCTTGAGTCTGAGTCAGGAAACTACTCACTTCAGGGCGAATTTCCATGTCTGATTCTGGATTTAGAAGTTCAACCGACTGGCTTGCATCTTCATCATGTAGACTTGGTTTGTACAAAAAAGCCGGTCCAGTGAACCATGTTGTCTGGGTCAGCTGGGATGCAGGAACTGACCTGGATGCATGGTTTGCCGGGTTGTTCTCTGTGTGGACGTAGAACCAGTGAATGTATCCGAGCACGACCTTGCTGTCACAATAGTACCTGATCACATCCAGCTTCGTGTCCAGTTCATCTTGGATGAGCTCGACGACTTCCACGGCTAATACCGCGGCACACAACTCCAGCCGAGGGATAGTAGGTTCAGACTGTGGAACTAGCTTAGCCTTTCCTAAGACGAATCCTACTTCGATTTTTTCCTCAGGTTGAATGGTCCTAAGGTATGCCACCACCCCTAGAGCCTTTGTGGATGTGTCGGAGAACACACATAGCTCTGTATGTACAGCACTGGAAAGTGACGTTGCAGTGTATGCACGTGGGATGTGCAGCTTACTTAAGTCATGTAGTGACTCTCTCCATATTTCACATTGCTTCCGCTTTTGTTCTGGGAGAGGAGTGTCCCAGTCACATGTGTCAACACTGACTTCTCGCAAAAGACATTTGCCTTCGATGGTTACTGGTGCGACCATGCCCAAAGGGTCGAAGATGCTATTTACTGTTGACAGAACTCCCCTGCGAGTGAAGGCTTTTCTTCTCCTCTGAGACTGTGAATGTGAAAGTGTCTGCAATTGTGTCCCACAGCAGTCCCAAACTGCGTTTACTACTGTAGCTTCACCGCTAAGGTCAAGGTCTTTTAGAACTGCTCTTCTGGTGCAAATGCCTGTAGGACAGCTTCACTATTTGAGGCAAACTTGTGCAGCCTAAGGTTGGATTCACTGAGAGAGGTCTGCGTTCTCTGCAGGAGGCTGATGGCTTCTGCCTCTGAGGGCACACTGATAAGTCCATCATCTACATAGAAATGACGCTCAACGAAATGGACTGTGTCCTCTCCATGTTTGTGTGCGCCTTCGTGGATGGCTCTCCTTAGTCCATAGATGGCCACGGATGGGGACAGACTGTTGCCAAAAACATGGACCCTCATCCTGTAATCGATGATGTCCTTGGACATGTCGTTATCTCTGTACCACTAACCTCAAGAAATTCCTGTGGTCTCTGCGGACGAGGAAGCAATGGAACATCTGCTGTATGTCGGCGATCACTGCAACCTGCTCCTTACGAAAGTGAATCAGCACCCCAATGAGTGAGTTACTGAGGTCTGGGCCTGAGAGAAGAACATCATTTAGTGACGAGCCAAAGTACTTTGCACTCGAGTCAAATACCACGTGGATGCTTCCAGGCTTTTGTGGATGGTAGACTCCAAAAGTTGGCAGGTACCAACACTCTTCATTCTCCTCTAGTGGTGGAGCCACTTCTGCATGTCTGTTGTTAAATATTTTCTTCATGAATTCCATGAACTGATCTCTCATCTCTGGTTTCCTCCGCAGTGTTTTCTCCAAGGATGTGAAGCGAGTAAACACCTGTTCACGGTTGTTGGATAAACGTTGTCGGGGAACTCTAAAGGGGAGAGGAGCGACCCAGTTGTTTAGTGTGTCTCTGTACATTTCTCGTTCCATGATTTCCAAGAAGACTGTGTCCTCAATGGATGGAGCGGGTTTGTTGTCGGAATCCGTCTCATTGAAGACCCTTCGTCCAAGGGTTTCCAATGATGCATGGTGTGGTCGGTTCTTCTGCTCCCCGCCATGGGACACATACTCAGTTAGCTTCATGAAGCCTTTGCAGGGTTTGAGAATAGAGGGTCGGCCGTTCTCCAGCACATTTGTTTTGTACGTGCCAACAGCTGGTTTATGTGCGTTCCCTAAGCACACGTCCCCAACCAGGACCCATCCTAAATCCATTTTTTGTGCAAAGGGAGCATTGTGAGGTCCACTCACTTGCTGTCGGACCTTATGGACTCTCACAATGTCTCTGCCTAGCAAGATGAGTGTTTTACGCCTTGGGGTCGAGCTCTGGTATGTATGGTGCTAATTTTCGCAGGTGTGGGTGGTGACGAGCCGCATCAGGAGTTGGTATTTCAGAGTGGTCATTGAGTATTTCATCACACTCGATTAGCGGCGGTAGCAATAAGCTAGTCTGCCCATCAAGAGATTCGACCTGAAAACCCTCTGCCTTTCTGCCTGATCTCTCGACCAGCCCAGAGCAGGTCTTCAGTGAGTAAGGGAATGGTTGGCCCTTGATGTTGAATAGCTCAAAGAAGTCTGACCTCACCAGTGAACGGTTACTTTGATCATCCAAAATCACATACATGTTGGCTGCTCTCTCGCGTTGACCATGATGGTATACTCGAACTAGAATGATCTTCGAGCAGGATCTTGCTGTTTGCCCCGGGCCACACACCTGGGTGCAGTGTGAGGTGATGGCTGTACTATCACCGCCGTGTTCCTCTTCCTCCCCGCCATTGTCTGGTGGGGGTGTAAACCTCTTGGAGACTTGGGGTGGTGGGCCTGGATGCATAGCAGCATGATGACGTTCGCTGTCGCACTTCATGCCTTACAGTCTCTCGCAAGATGACCAGCAGACGTGCAGCACTTGAAACAAAGTCCATACTACTTAAGAATGCTCTTTCGTTCTTCAAGAGTCTTCCCTCTAAATGCTCTGCATTTCCTCAGCACGTGTGATTTGTTATGAATAGGACAATTTTTCTCTGGCCCACCAGGCTTTTTCTCCAGTAAGTTTGCAGGTGGGTCTTTACCTGAAGTGATGTCCGTTTTGTGAACGGATATTTTCCTTCCATAGTTTCTTGGGCCTACATTGTCAGACCTTAAACTGTTGCTGCTGGCACATGAAAGGATAAAGCTGGGGTCATTCCTTCAACGTGCTTCCTGACAGATGAAATCCGCAAAGTAATCAAATGGAGGGAAATAGCTGTTGTGTTCTTCTTTAAATCTTGAGCCAACTGTGAGCCATTTCTCCTGTATGCCGTGAGGAAGTTTCTCCACTATGGGCCAAATGCCCCTGGCAGTGTCAAGGTAGGTCAATCCTGTAAGGTATCCGTCTTCTCTGGCAACCTGGAGTTCCATGAGAAGATCGCCTAGGTCCCTCAGTTTCCCGCAGTCCTTAGCTGATATTCTTGGGAATTCATCCAGTCTTTTAAACAGAGACTTCTCCATCTCCCAGGCCTTTTTTAGTGCTACATCTGGGTTTCCGACATGCACAGAGCGAATCCTTTTGATGTGCTTGACGGACTCTGGTCCAAGCCACTTTATCAGCAAATCTAACATTTCAGTTGATGTGAGTCCTAAGCCTGTAGTAGCATTACTGAACGATGACTGCCATGCCAGATAATTTTCCAGTTTATCATCGAATTGGTAGAGACTTGTACTCACTAAATCACGACGAGCCAGGTATCTTGCCAGGTGTTCTGTTTCGGGTGCCACGCTTTGGTTGGAAGGTGCATACACAGGAATGTATGATGGAGCCGTTGCCTTTACCAGTGATTTGCGAGGATGATGTTGTGCCTTGGGCTTTGTGGGGTTTCCTTTGTCTCTATTAGGCATTGTGTGATGTCCATCATGTCTTTCTGGACCTGTTTGACCTCCGTTGATGGGCGCGCTGACGAATGGCTGTCCTGGTGTGTTATAATGAGATGGTCTGTTATGGGTCTCTGCCTCTTCTTGCCGTTCTTCCAACTCTGAGTTGTGCCCTGATGGAGGATGCCATGCGATGTAGCTCGTCTCTGAAAATACTGCCTCAGGTAAAGCGGCGTGGACAGACGCCTGAGTCTGTGGTCCATGAAGTTCAGCTTGTGCTACTACAAATTCATTAGTACGCGCTGTGATTACATTTTGCAAAACATGTTGAGAAGATAAATCAGTCTTAATTGAACCTTCTAGTTCTTCAGCTGCTTCTAACGCCTCGGCTTGTGCAATAGCTGCGGCTGCCTCTCTTTGAAGTGCTAGTGCACTTAGTTTAGCTCCCAATTTTGCTTTTCCCAAATGTAGCTCTGCTTCCTTCGCTGCACTTTCTACCTTGTGCTTCGCTTCTTTCTCTGCGAACGCAGCTCTAGCTGTTGCCGCCTCTGCTTTAGCATGCGCCTTTACTGCTGCACTCGATGCTGAGGAGTGAGAGCTCTTTGACTTTCTTGTGCATGCAGATGCATTATCAGTCCTTGCTGATTCCATTTTTGTGGAAACTCCAACTAGACAGTGAGTTAAACTCTCTCTATTCATGAACATGAAGAATGCCTCGGTTTTGTTTGTAGATTTATTTTCACTGTTCACATTGTAATGAATCCATACGAAAGGGGTGAGATAAGAGAGAGTGACACTAGAAAGAAAAAACAGAAAATATTGCAATCAGTTAAGTTTCCTAGTTTCATAAACATTACTTAAAGATATGCAAATTACTCAACAGCTGAACCAACTGCTTATGCTAACAAACCCATGAGCTAATAAAAGCATCCATAGTTTTAACAATGCCACAATGCTTTTTAACTTATAACTTCGTTTTTTACAATATGAACTTAACATACTTATGAGTGAACTTATCTAGAACAAAAATGTAATACATACAAGCGATGCCTCTGCTGGAGAATCAACAGGTGAGATAATATTTTTCTGGTGAGATGAGCTGCATTGATCACCAGCCTGCTGTTTCTAACATGTTTTTAGCGACTTTTTCCTACTTCCGGTTTTAGCTCAGAAATCAACTTCAAAATAAGAGTCTTCATAAAACTTCAAAATAAGAGTCTTAATTGCATAAAAATTCAGCTTATATACCTGAGAGGCAGAACAGCCCCCCTTCTTCTGACCACGAAAGTGAAGCTAGCTAGAAGGGCTGGAACTCCTAGAGTTACTAGAGCTACTAGAACGACCTTAAGCAGTCATTGTGACCGCTAGATTTTAAACTCTATAATCTCACATGTAAATACCCAACTGAGTGCATTCATTGTGTCATGATATTTTTTTTTAAAACGAAATAAGACCAACATGTAAATTTTAACAAGTTTAGTTATACATTTATCAATATTCATATCATCGCACATAGCTATGTGCGATGATATGAATATGTAAAAATTTGCAATAATGATAATTGCAGTTTACTAGTAAACCGTAATTAATGAATATTTACACAAGATTTTGATAGAGAAAACTCAGAACAAGAACATTAACAATTAAAAGTAACTTATTTGATTATGAAACATTAAGAATATATAATATAATAAATAATAATAATCGAAAAAGCTGGAAACCAGCTGATCTAAATCAAACAAAGAGCCGCTTGTGGCGTTTCAAGTGTCCGACGCTGGTTCTTTTTGCAGCTCTGTCAGACCGGCACTGCCTATGTGTCCATGTCTGCTGCTGCTGCTGCTGCTGCGTTGTTTGCCTACACTGCTGCCACCTTGTGCCGACTGCCGCGGCCGCTTTCCCCTCCATGTATTCTGCCCTCAGCTCCTCTGCCAGCTGCTGCAGGACTTTCCTCCGGGCTCTCCTGCTGCTGGTGCTCCTTGAATAAGATGCGAGCATTGATCCCAGCCAGGTCGAGGATGTTATAGATGTGCGAGGGCGTACTCCGCCTTTGACGGTACACAGTCAGAGTCGCATCACTTCAGCACCTTGTTGAACAGCTCCGCTCGCTGTTTCACGGAGGGGGAACTCCCGTTTTTGTTTGCCCATGGTGCCAACCAGGCTGTATAATACAACTATATATCAATTAACTCACAAGTAAATTCACAAAGTTAGAGACAAGAGAGACAATGAAAGCAGCAAACCCCGCGAAATGATGTGTGGTCAGTATGACTGTTTATTGCTGAAATAGATAAAGCTTATATCAAAAACTATTCTAAATTAAAATGCAGACACTTTTAGGAAAAGTCAGGTAACAGCAACATTGCATTTTTTCATTCAACAAAGTTATTGCACATATAAATTTGAAAATGGTCAAAATGATCGTCTTGGCCATTCTAGTGCTAGCATTAGTTGTTTTACACAATGTCCGTTTATAATTACCATCTCATTATTACAGTCTCACTTCCATACACTCACTCTCCACTAGTCCAACTAAGCTCTCTCTCTCACACTCACACACACAAACACACACACTCCCTCTCTCTTTTTTCCACTCACTCACTCACTCACTCACTCACTCACTCACTCACTCACTCACACACTCACACTAATAATTCATTTTTGCAAACCCTCAATCTCCATCCCCTTCCTCTCACACACACTTTGTATACTACTGTTGTATGATTGTTTGCATACATTGTTTTGCAATTGCTATTGTTTGTGATATTGTAATTGTTAAATTTGTAATTGCAATCTCACTCACACTTCACGCACAGGCTCACTCACTAGAGAGCACATACTGACAGGTGCCTTTAGGCTGGCCCTTCCTACTTTTCTTGTGTTAAAAGAACGGATGTTGAGGGCCCCCTAGCTAAGTTCGCCTTGGCCCCCAAATTGCTAAATCCGCCACGTATGCTGATTTTGTTATCTTTGGACTGAGCCAGGCGAGCTGTTTTTCCCTGCTTGCAGTCTCTCTGCTATGTAATTCATGTATAATGTAATCCTTGATCTGATTTGCTTTTAATACACATTATTCATTATTCCATTAATCCACATTATTGCAGAAACAAACACTTAGAGAAATGAGCCTCACTCGCTTCTTGAATTTTTTTTCACATTTGTTGCTCTCATTTTTTTTTAAATTCAGTTCCACGGAACATTTTTAAAAAAGTATTTTATTCACACAGTGACAAAAAAAAGGTTTTCCCATGAAAATGTTCACATCTATTTTCTTCACGTTTTCACAGATTTTTTTTTACCCACAAGATCATAAGTCATAAAGACAGGAGAGAAAATAATTCAGATCAGAATTTGTGGTAAATTCTAAAGAAAATCAGATATGTCTTTAATTAGATTTTTATTTTGGTCACTTTGCTCCCATGAGAATATATTTTGTTTGTAATTGTTTGTTTGTCTTTTTCTGTAATCTGCCTTCTATAAACCCTTACATGGAAGAATGTCCTCCAAGCCTAACCATGGCCACTTGACTCGATGACTTGCCCCTTTTGTTGAGCCATTATGTATTGCTATCAAAGGTTTAAGGCTTCTTGGTAATGGTGTGCGTCAAAGATCATTAAAAGAGAGATTTTAAATAAATAACAATATCAAATTGCTTGTTCTTTTAAATCCCCATAGACAAAAGAGTTGAGCCCCAGAACACACTGTACTGTTGAGAAAAGTCCCTGTTGTTTAAGTTTCAACACAAATCAAAGTTCCATTTTCAGTTTGGCCTCTATAGCTATGTTACACCAGTATGCTATATTTACATGTCATACCGTTCAGACCATAATTATGAACAGTTGAGTAGGATTTAGTTTTCTTGTCAGCTTTCTAGTTGGAATTTCGAGTCAGAGGCATTGGGAAAGACAATTTCAACAAACATTGCCAATGTCAGCAAACATTTGCAAACCACTATTTATTGCAGTTACACAAAGATAAAATCCAATATAAGCAATAAATCAGGCTTATTTTAAAGAAGCTATACATCATACATATACAAAATTTAGTTGATGCTGATGTGGGTGTGTGACAAGTATGGCAAGCCATACAAGCAGTTGTTTCTCACAGATTCTGTAATACCTTTACATACCACCACTGTTTCTACTACATGTTAGCAGAAATGGGATCACGAGCTGGCTTTAGTGCATAAATATAAAGGGTTTTATGGCAAACTAGGACAGAGGATGTGATTGCCGTCAGCCAATGATGGTCCCTTAGGTGCCTCAGTGCTGAATAAAGGGCCCAGCTGTTTCTCTCCAGCTCAATTCTTGTTATTTTAAAGGTTAGTGTGCAGCTGATCAGAAACTTTTGATGTTGGGATGATCATGCTGTGTTATGAGTAATAAACCTCAATGATTTGTTTGAGTCACCTCCTGTGACAGCAAGATATGCACCTAATGAAGCAAAGGACCCTGTGGACTCGACTCTCTCAGGGTGCTTTTCACATACAACAAGCACAACAAACTGGGCATGGCTACAGCTAGCCAAGCAAAAAACAACCATTAGAATCCCAACTTGACTCGGAAACACTGATCTCAGTTCTATGAAAAGGAGGTAAGACACTAGGTTATATCAATACGTAGCCAGGTGTTCCTACATACTGATCTAGTAGAGAGAATGCCAGTTTTAAGCCGTTTTAAGCCCTCTTAGCCGAATCCCGATTCAAAGGGGGAACAGAATTTGACATAGCACTGGAGGTCTGTCCTTTGAGCAAATGCCCATCCATTCACTCTTGTTTATTTCGGTTTCGATAACTCTCCCTCTTCACCTTCTTCGATTCCTCTATCAGCAGGGTTTTGGGTTTTTTTTGCAGTGTAGAGTTTCCATAGTTATTTCAGTTATTCAACCATTATCTGTTGATAGCAACCAGGTAAAAAATGCCTTTCCCTGTTTTGGTTGTGCAATGACCTTTGTGCCGTTATGCTTTTTTTTTGTTTTTCCAGGAAAAACCTAGCCCACTGGCAAAGGTCGTGAAAGTGAGATGGACGGTGGTATTCTTCTAGAAAAAACTGACTGTGATATTTTGGTTGTTTGTGATAGATGAACAGGAAACCAAGTAAAGGAATTTTCATCAGATAACTTGAACTGGTCATTTAGAAACTGAAGAATGATTAGGGTGAATTTGTACTAGGGATGCACATTTTTAATTTTTTTTATGACCGATAACCAACGCTCATTAACCGATTAATAACCGTTATTACACGGCTCTTCTTAATGCTGCAGAAAGCTCCATTCACTTGACTGGAGTGGCCTTTTTGCCTCTGATTAGCGTATTTCGTATCACTCCGCGCTCTAAAGTCTTTGCTCCGCAAGTAGTCCCGGTCACTTATCACCGCAGCGTCTTTGGTTGCTAAGCGACGTCAGCTGATCTGTAGTCTACTTCATATGGGAAAAAACTACTCCTCTGCCACTAGTATGGATGAGTTTCACATTAACTTTAATATTTTTGGTAAATACGGTGATTTCGAGTCTTGGTAAAAGGCTGAGTTGTCATCAAAGGTTAAGACAAGACGAAGAGGAAAGTAGCGAAGAGGGAGAAGCGAAACGGCATCGGTTTGGCGAACTATTTCTCTGCTGAAAAACACTGTGAACGCCTGAACGGTAACAAATTAATTGTAAAAAGACATACTGTGTGACATTTTTTTCGTGTTGGCAAGTAGCCGTGTAATAAGCGGGATAATATATAGAATAGCGGTCATTATCGGGAAAATAAGTCCTGACAGGACGCGGAGGGGTCTGATCATGACCGCCGTTCTATACATAATGACCGCCGTTCTATACATCATCCCTTACTTAACCGATAAGATTTAAATGGTCTATTGAGTGTCTGTGACCCATTCAAAAGTACCGTGTGTGATCTCCTCAGACCGCCGCGCGTCGCATCTTCTCCCTGCCATCATGGAGGGCAAAGTTTGCTGTGATGGTCCTCCATCATCTGATCCTGGATGTTTGCTTCGCAAGTGGTACTGCACTGTACTGGTACTGCTTGAATATTTCAGTGCTGTACCCAGTGTTGGGAAAGTTCACTTTCTACATGAACTAGTTCAAAGTTCAGTTCACACATTTTAAGATGAACTAGTTCAGTTCATAGTTCATAATTCAAAATTTTGAACTAAGTTCACAGTTCCAAAAATGAACTAGTTCATAGTTCTTTTTTTTTTCAATATGTTGATGCGAGCTATTACTTTTCTAAATGATTGCCACAGCCCATATAGAACCACAGACAGCAATCATTATATCAGTTTTAACACTGAAGCTGCAGCTCTCCCACAATATTCTGCAACACCAGGTTGTCCAGCTGCGGCTGGGAGATGAAGACAGTGGGGCCGCTACTGTACGCCGTTAATGTGATCTGAGGGGTAGAGGATCTGTTTTGGCTCGCCGTTTGATTTTTTTATTCACTTGCACAGAACTTGACAGGCTCGCCGGGTGCTTTAGTTCAATGTGCCGTTTCAGGTTTGTGGTACAGGATAGAGTACAAATTAAAAATAAAAAATAAAAAATACATAAATAAGTAAATAAATAATAAATAATCTAAAAAAAGAAGAAGAAGAAAGGGAAAAATAAAATAATAAATGAATAGATAGTTCATACAGTGGCTTTAAGGGAAAAACTTTTCATGATGACTCAGTAAGGTATTACTTTTTTAGTTATTTAACAAAATCAGAGATTTAAGCAAAGAGCTCAGTTTCAGGAGAAAAGGAGCAAATTTAGGTAGTGATTTTGCAAATTTTTGTTTGAGAATAGAACATTTTGCATAGGATAACAAAGTTCATCATGTGTTCAAGAGCATTATCTTCTAGGTTAATACAGTAGCAAATAACATGTTTCAGGGTAAGAGAATGGACAGAGTTAGCAGCATCAAAAAAATGAGATTCAGCAACACTCAGAAACTTTTTAGATATATCACAATAAAAAAACAGATGTGAAGCCTTCATTTGTTTTTGTCTCCATGCTGAGCACATTGATGACGCAAGCGGCGGTGCGACTCTGTGGTGGCTGGTGTTGCCAGTAGCCCTTTTTAGATAGAAAAGGCGGCACATTTGCTCCAAGGTAAGGGCGGCAATGTGCCGGCCTGTCTTTCTAAAACCGATACGTAATATTCCTCCTTTTCCAGAAGCCGCCTCTGAGGTAGGCGTAAACATGTGACGTGACGTGAAGCTCGAAGTTTGGCTGTGAACAGTTGACAACGAATTTGACTTCAAAATAAGAGCTTTACATTGCACCCCATTGGAGTTTAGAACTGGGTTCTTAGCGGGGGGCTTTTAATTTGAAAGTAGCGACCGTCCTTAGCCTGCCGACACAACATCAAGCTAACACATCCTGGATCTCAGCGGCTGTTCAGTTGTTCATCTTAATGTCCGCGGATGAAGTGATGGACTGACTGCTGTGATCAGCTGTTTCTTGGTTTTAAAACTGTTATGTTTTTTCATGACAAATTAATCTGTGTTCGTTTGGTAATGCCTCACTGCGTGTTTGGTATGCAGCTGTTTCTGTCTGTCCTTTAAGGCTCGATGGGAATCTGGCGCTGTCTTGAACGAAGTTAAACTGAGAGAACGCGCCGTTCACAGACGCCAGAATGAACGTGTTCACAATAACGTTCATCAGGCAGAATACAGTACGTTCAGTTCACGTTCGCCCAAAATATGAACGAGTTCATGAACGATCGTTCAATGAACGCGTTCAGGCACAACACTGGCTGTACCGCATAGTTTGCAAATAACCTCATCTCCTTTTCGGTCGAAATTGTCACACACAGAACTCCTTTTTGCTCGCTTCATTTTTGCTGTGAAGTGGGCTGTGGCGGAAAGCACGTAAAGGCACGTGTTGCACGTGTCAACACACTCCCATGAGTTGATTGACAAGTAGCTAAAAAGAAAAACAGTTCCTGCTATTGGTTAACGGTTAAACGGTTAACCATGTGCATCCCTAAGTTGTAGGGTGGTGTATGTTATCAATAAAGAAAAGTAAGCCCTGATTTATTTGATAAATTGGTCAAGAATGATTGTGATTGGCGCGGTGTGTATGCAGAGTCTGTACGTCCATCTCAGGCAACAAACTCTGATGCATCTAAGAACTTTTGAATTGGACAAAATTAGACAGAGTTTTTAGTAGGTCATGAAAAAATACAATCTTGTCAGTTTTGCTTCTGTGTAATCAATATTTACTCCAGAATAATAAGTTAAGGCGGAAAAGGCCAGTTAAATTAAAAAAAACTCTTACAAAACAAAATGGCTTAAAGTATAAGTATCATTAAGTAAGATTATGAAGTAACTTTAAACAGAGTATTTTCCCCCAGATTTTATTCTATTTCTGTCCACTAATTCTTAAAATAAAAAAACCCACTATAGACCTATGTCAGCCACCTAAAAAAATACTGTAACACAATAGCACTAAGACGAAACTGATCAAGGTAATTATTTGAACCTGGCCACAAACTACATAATCCATTTGTGACGCACTGGAGTTTTCACAGACACTTCTTTTCTCCTTTCTTAAGACATTGCCAGTGGCAGTAAGCTGTCAGAGACTGATTAAGCTGACTGTAGCTACAAACTTTTTGCCTTTATTAAAGGTATCTATTTAGAACATAACAACTTGCTGCATCTCTTAAAAGTAAGCAGCAAAATGCCTACAAGCAGCAATGCATTGTTGTTTCTTAAGCTGTCTTTTATTTGTGTTTTCACTCCATCACCATCCAAATTTTCCTGGATGGTCAAGACATCTATTTGAAGGTATTTGTTGACGCTAATCCTAATCCCCTGCTTCAGCTGTTCGAAATGACCGGAATAAGAAGAAGAAGGACAGCCCAAAGCCGGACCTGGTGGAGAGCTACGAGTTGTCAGCAGAACTGGAGACCATCATTGAAAAGATCCGTAAGGCCCATCAAGAAACCTTTCCCTCCCTTTGCCAGCTTGGCAAATACACCACGGTGAGTTGACTGTCCTATGGTGCAGGTGTACTTCTATAAAGTAGATAAAAGATAAGATAGAATAAAAAGTGTTTATGTTACGGGTCCCAGGGATGGGAGATCACAATAACAAATATATTGCCTGTATAAAGCAGGTGAAGCAGAGGAATGAAGAAACAGACACATCTTCAGTTTCTCTTCCAGATTGCCTCTCTGTGTCTGATTTATTTAACATCATGTATCATGACAGTCACAAAAGCACAATGAATAAACTTCACCTCATCTCAGTTTTATGTAGTCCAATTTCACATTCTCCCAATTCAGCCTTTATCTCACTTACATCAGTACTTAAGTCTCAATAACATACATTTTCTCTTATCTTCTCTTTCCTAATCAACACATGTTTCAATTTATATCAATAAACAGTTTCTGTAAATACATTGCATTCTCTTGGTCCATTTCACAGTATTAACTGGTTTAAAACACCGTTTTATATAGTGCAGTTTTACAGTGTACAAAACACCTTCAAATACAGCAGTCGACATACCTTGCTTCTGTAAAAGAACACTGAGATGTGTATTCAAAGTGCTGGTGTTACAGGCTTATTAACAAAGACAAAATAACTTGATAACCTTGGATATTTAGATTTTAGCAAATGTACATATTTATACTAAACATACACCACTCATGACTAGCTGGAAATACATCCTTTACCGGATTTTTAGTGTCAGTTATTCCCCCTTTAGCTAGTTTGAGTGCAGTCGTGCTCGGCACAAAATGGCGCTAGTGCGGAAAACTTTCCGCCAGTTAATGTTGTTTAAACATAAATAACTAATTTAAATGGATTACAAACTTTACACAAACACTCGCACTAATAATATTAATGACATAATAATAATAATATCTATCAACAGAACGTAACATCTCACGGTGCATTAACCATTTACTGACCTGTATAAAGCAGGTGATGCAGAGGAATGAGGACACAGACACATCTTGTTTCTCTTCCAGATTGCAGAGGGCCAGGCAGCAGTTGCGCTCCCTAACCATTCCCTGGAGCAACTCATGAGAACAAAAACGCCAATATAAATGGAGCACCTCATATACAATAACAAAATAATTGTGATGCTCATTAAAGGAATCTTATCACCTAAATGTGGTCACCCTATTTTAGGTGTGCCACATTTGGTTGCCTTCTTTTTATGTCAAAAATACAAAAGAGCTACAATGTTTCTTTGACTCTGTGACCCTGTTATGCCAATAGCGCCATATACTCCTTTGATCGGATCTTGCAAACTAACTATTGAGTGCACTGTACTAAATTTAAATCCCCCTCAAATGCAGCCAGACAGAGAGTTCAGATGTACACCGCTGACTTGCCTCCTTGCCGACACTTCCTCTTCATCTTCTCTCAATAGCTATCAATTGGACACTAACTGTGATGGAAAGACATTAAAAGGCCTGTGTCATAATAGGGCTGTGCAGCTAACACATCATGACTTCCAGCTTCCTCTGGTGAGATGGATCTGAGATGGTAGTAGGGTTTTTTACCTTGGTGTTTATATGTTGCAACAGCAAGAAGGGAAGTAAGAGAGAGATTGCAGCTGCTGACATGAAACCTTCATCATCAGCCAGACAGCTGCCTATCAGTCAAGCAGACACCTAATGTTTTTTGACATTTCCGAAGAGTGGAATAATTACAGCTAATCCAACGGCATCATTATCTGCTTCAGGAATTCAAAACACGACAGTACTAAGCTGGGTGTTGAGAATTGATGTCAGGGTTTGTAATGGCTTTATTCCTCTTGTCATCTCACAGTAGATGTCAAGGTTGAGTTCTGCGCCATCCCCGAACCTCCCTCAAACCCTCTATCCCTCAAACCATCAAACCCTCAAACATGGGGCCTTGCACTAAACTAACAACCCGTGAAAGGCCACATAGCGAGGGGATGCTAATTCATGCAAGACCTTGGAGAAGAAACTTGTCATTTAGACACATCAGGCCCTTGCTTGTCCAATCCCAAAGTGGCCAACCCTGTAAAAGGCAGTATATTCCTCTCATCTGCCTGACAAAACCTTGCCCCATGGGAGGAGTTCTGCACTTGTCATGACTTTGTGCAAGAATTGGAGGTCATACAAATGTGAAAGCTAGTATGTGAGGCTGCAAACTCTTGCTCGACTGAGTTTTGTGAAGGCTTTGATAGGAAAGCGGTTGAAGCTGCAGGACAGCTAATGGGTAGATAGCAAGCAGAGATAGCGGCAGTTTGATTGACACGTAGGCATGGCAGCATTGTGCAGGTAGCTGACAGCTTGTAATGTGTTTTTAAGGTGACGTACATATAGATTACAGTCAGCGGGAGTGTGTTGTGATTGACACTGGCGCTCCACAAACATTTCAGTGGAGAGTGTTGGTAAGCAGGAAGGGGGAGTAAGATGTTTAATGATTTGGTGGTGCTAGTTTTGAAAATCTCATGACACCTGTCAATCATGTAAAACACTGTTGTATACCAAGATAAACAAAAACGCTTAGCAGCCCTAATGGCTCCCTTGTTGCAGTGAAGAAAATCATTCAGTTGTTGACTATAAACTTTGGAGTTCAGATGGGTGAGAGATGTGAAAATGGAGAAAATTGGCATATAGCGCTGTACGCTGCACACAGTGCTGCTGCTGCTGTAGTTTCACTGTATAGTGAGCTTGTATCTCCATAACTCTTTATTTTACCTCTTGCAATCTGAATACAAAACTGTAAATCGCTGAAACCCTGCTGTACTCCACCCTCATCACATTCTCTCTCCTGTGAGAGACTTCTTGATTTGACAAAATAAATAGTCTGCATTGAGGCTAAATCCGTAGCTGAAAAGGAGGAGGACAAAATAATACAAAGTAATTATGCTTGTTCAAAGACTGTGAGAGGTTCCTCATTATCACAAGCAAGTGGATCCTGATGTGCCTTTTGAATCCTCCTCATCAGAAACACAAGAGGCGCTCCCGCGCCCCTAGATTAGGTTAAAACTCCAATTATGTGGTGAAATATTCAAATCCTAGTCTGCAGTGATTTAGAAGTTCATTGCTAGGTTAGCGGAAATAGCTGCGCGAGTGAGAGGGCTTAGCTCGACAATGAATAATGCTTCATTGACAGTGATGGTGATGAAAAAAGAGCATGGCAGTTTCAAAGACAAAATAAAACATTAACGATCAGTTGAGCTCTGCTGGGCTCGGCAAGGTTCAGTGGGGCCCGGTGGGGCCCGGTGGTGTCCAGTGGTGCCTGGTGGGGCCCAGTGGCTGCAGACGGCTACGGCTGCTGCTGTTGCACAATACACAGCCCACCCTGGAGATATCAGTCACATTATAGTTTGTCTGCCATCACTATCCATCACCGATTTTTGCTGCTCTTACTGCCTTCTCCCTTTTGCATCTGTACACAAGAGCCTGCTGATGGACTGCATAGCGCTCATTTCTGCACTGCCAAATTCTTTTCTAATGTCGCACCTTGTCTAATTTGTTTGGATAAATGTTCTTAAATTAAATTAGAATTCCCTGGCAACTTCCTTGTTTCACTCTATTGAATTATAGGACTTGTGTAATTGACTGAGATTGTCGGGGGGGGGGATTAAAAACAAATCCAACTGCAAATTATCTCACCCTCCTCCATCCTCAGCTCCCCCTTTCACTTCCCTTTTCCTCTCCACCCAGAGGGAAGAGCAAGATAAGTTGCTTTAATATTAGCCATTTCCATCCCCCGACATATGTGTGTTGTGCAAACATGCTCACTCTTTCTCACACAGTCACACACACACACACTCAGGCCTCAGCACGTCCTCTACCCATCAAATCGGACATCAATCCGCTCAATGTGCATCCGTAGTGCTGTTGTGTTGACTATAGCTCGTTATCTATGATTTAAACACAGCCCTTATGTGCCTCTCACTTAACCCCAGATCATACCTAATGATCTATCTATCTATCTATCTATCTATCTATCTATCTATCTATCTATCTATGTATCTATCTATCTATCTATCCCTCCAACTCTCTCTCACTGCTCTTCTCTGTCTCCCATTACCGCCATATCTCTCTCTCTCTCTCTCTCTCTCTCTCTCTCTCTCTCTCTCTCTCTCTCTCTCTCTCTCTCTCAGGGTGACCACACAATAGATTGTTTCCGTATGACAGTGTCCAGCAGCCAGCAGCCGTGCTAACTGCTTCACATTAAGAACCTCAGGAGGATTGACGTGCTGTTGAGCAGAGGGCCACATCAGCTGTCTTGAGCAAGCTAATAGAAACGCTATACGTATTTACAATTGATGTACAAAAAAAAGCAGGTGACAATCCTGATCACTGCAGTGAAGTGTAAACTGTAACATCCTTTTGTTTTAAGTTTTTGTGACAGCCCAATTTTACATCATGCAGAAAAAGCTACAGGGCAGAGGTAAACATCCAGCTCAACCTCAGCACGTGGAGCACACACTATACCAGGTGAACTATACCTACCATGGAGTAAAATCGAGCCATCATAAAAAACTTTTTTACCACAAGAAGCTGTCCTTAACACGTCTGTAATTGAAGTTGAGAAGATGTCTAAAATGACATTATAAAACTTTCATTCTGAACCCTGTAAGAATGTCACCTGGAGTAGTAGTGACTGTTGCAAAGATGTCTAAAAATTTTATTAATAAAAACTTTCATGCTGACCTATCATTAGAAAATCATCCGACAGAGATGTTGAATTGATGTATTTTGGAAATGTCTGCTCGGTGGGAATGGCATTAATAGGATTAATCTCACAATTTTATTCACCTCTAACTGGTGCGTAGTAACTCTGATTCTCTTATTTAAGATCAAATAAATTATTTCATTAGTCTGGTATAAAGTCATTGGTCTGTTCCAGAGGCCTATCAACCCTGACAAGAATCAAACACAAATTAATATCACATATGACTTAAAAGTTAAAATCTTTAAGCTGGTAAGCAGACAGGGAGTAGATGGATACAGGTCCAGACAACATAAAGACAGTCTCACTCATGCCAATGGGTGACTATTTCAGTCAGCATACTCCTTTATCTAAAGTACCCATCAGTCGGAAACAACAACTCCCTACATTCAAATGTAAAAAGCAAAAAGCTCAACCAAATTAAGTCACAGCTAAATGCTGTTATTTTAAACAAGTCATGCCAATAATATTGGCTAAAATACACAAAGAGGTTCTCTGTCTGTACATCAAGTTTGCTTTGTGCTACCAAGTTCATTACAGCTTAAATCTCAAAGGAGTTTGTCTGGAGACACCAAACACTCTTTGTCAATGTCTCTTTGCAGTTGTATATATCATGTGAAGATAAAAGCCTTTGTATCAGTCAATTACAGCTGCGTACAGGCTTTATTCCATCTCTCCTGAGGCCTGTGAATCATTCTGTGCATATTCCTCACATATCACAATGTTTCTGCAGGACCAGGCCATGGCATAAATATTTTGATGCTGTCAAGAGCACTTTATATGTAGTTGTTTATTGTTTGTTTATATCTGTACATCTATCTTTATTATATTGTTTGTTTATATCTCTGTGACAAAGAACCCAAGGCATTGATCCGATCCCCAAGTATTCTAAATCCCAATCTGACAAGCCTCTCTGGGATGAGCAGGAACAAATCCAATCCATGGAGGCCCCACCCCTCAACCCAGAGGACCTGAAGGATCCACTGCCACTGTCCCTACTGTACACCCAAACAATTCCCCAACAGCTGCCCATCCTCCCCTCTATCTCTCTGAGTCTGTACACATTTGCAAATTTTGGTAGAACTTTGAATGCCGGAATGGAAAATCATCCTCTTCTGTTCATTACTCCAAAAAATTGTCATAAATTTTCCTCTATTCTGTTAGATTCCATGTTTGCCCCTGTCCAGAAGGCACTGGATCAGCTCTCCATTATAAAGGGTTAGATCCCTAAACCTACAAGAGGTTACTTTAAAAGTGGGAATTTAAATAGGGACCCAGAAATGATGACCAAAACTACATAAATAAGACAAAATAATTTAACAGATTTATCTTTTGAAACAAAGCCTGTTGAAAGTTGCAGAATGATTTCTCTTGGTAAATACGAAAACAATTGTCAGTATATATACTGTATATCACAGATGAATAACACCAGCTGTCATGTCATTTTTAATCAACAAACTGATCTCACAAATGCTTATACATTACCTCTATGAGGATAAACTTTAGGCATTCACCCTTCTCTTCACTCTTAACTCCCACAATGCCTGTCTGTTCTCACATACTTAACTTTCTTCGCTTTCATCGGTCATTTCCTGTCTTTCTTTCTCTCTCTGGTGACCTACACCACATTTGCCTCCACTTTTTCCTCTTTCTACATAGTGCGATCTGTGGCTATGCCTTCATTGCTCCCTGGCTTCGACCCATCCCTGCTCCCCTCCAGTGTCTGTGTAGGTTCTGGACCGTATAGCTGCTTTAATTGCATATCTGGCTTCAAACTGCTCCTTGCTTCCTGTCACAGCTCTGTTTCTGCATCTCATCATTGCCAAAGGATTCCACTGACACTGTTGTGCTCATTATCGTAGGCCCAAGCCACCCGAGCATATTTATAACAAAAGTCTTGCCAGTCTTTTTGAGAGCTCAGGTCTTATGGAGCCTACTTACTATATGGTAAGTGTGACACATACTGTATAGAGTAGAATGAGCAGGGTGCACTGAGGAGATCATTAGCAGCAGCAGTGCAATGACAGAAGTAGCTGCCTCTTCGCCTGACGCCCTCCCCCCTGTTTGGGTTTGTATGTGCGTTGCAGAACTCGAGTGCAGACCACCGTGTGAGGCTGGACCTGGGCCTGTGGGACAAGTTCAGTGAGCTGGCCACTAAGTGCATTATCAAGATCGTGGAATTTGCCAAACGAGTGCCTGGCTTCACAGGGCTGACCATTGCAGACCAGATCACGCTCCTGAAAGCTGCCTGCCTGGATATTCTGGTGGGTGCTCTTGTTTTTATTTTGGTGAAACAAACTTGGTGTTAAAGAGATTAAATTCATATTTCTGTTGTTAAACTGGACACACTGTGGTGCATTTTTTTCCAAGTTGGTAGCAACCTGTTTCTGACATGTTGCAGTCAGCATCTTAAGTCAATCAAATAGGGGTTTTTTTTCACTAACGCTGCTAATTTAATATACCTTAAATGATTATAATGTATTATAGTATGCAATACACTCAGATAGAAATAAAGACAGTTTTAAATGTGCTTTAAGATTTCTTGCATAAAAATTCTCAGCTTGGAATGATAATTTGTGTCTGATACGGTTTTACAAAAAAACATTCCCTTATGTCATAAAAAGCTCTTAAATTACATATACTCCCCCAATAAAAGATCCAGAAGATATTAATTTCGGAACCAAAACTTGCTAGTCCACTCTCAGTGTAATATATTTCCTAGACGTTTCAAGTTCCACATCATAACTGTATGAATTGCATTTTGGACATTGATTACTCCAAGCTCTATCTGATGACACTAAAACATGCATGTGTGGAATTGAGAAATGTCAATGAATGTGAAAACAAACTCTGCACAGTGAAGCTCAAACAAGAAACACAACGCATGGGCCCACTTTTTTTTAGGGTACACTAAAAGAACATAATGAGCCATAATTTGTGAAAAACTGGGAATTAAATTAGAAATAATATTATCTTCATTAGACAGTAAATACAATTATATCCTCACTAATTTAATAAAACAATTTGAATCAAATTAGAGAAAATATAGGAATTGAATGTTCATCATTAGAAAATGTTAAAAAAAAATTCTTACATGTTTTCTAACTAATGCAACAATCTTACTTTTTCATTTACCAAAATAGGTAAAAAGTAGAAACAAGAGTAAATAGTTATACCTTAATTATAAACCATACACCCAATTACCTAAATCATGCTGTGGATAGATAGATAGATAGATAGATAGATAGATAGATAGATAGATAGATAGATAGATAGATAGATAGATAGATAGATAGATAGATAGATAGATAGATAGATAGATAGATATACTTTATTGATCCCAAGCTGGGAAATTACGGTGTAGCAGCAGCATTACACAGAGACAATAACAACACAATGAAATAAGAGGAACAATCTAGACATATTAAATAGATAGAAAAAAGTAATATATACAAAAAAACGTACAAAATGTAAAAAATGTACAGAATGTGAGAAAATGTGCAAAATGTATTTACAAATGTATAAATAAGCAGAGTGAGTGTAGTGCAAGATAAAATATAAGGTGCGGTGAACAGAGTGTGTAAAACCAAAGTGCGCAGACACTATGTGTTATGACCGGAGTTTTAGCTGTTGTTGTACAGTGTGATGGCATGTGGCAGGAAAGATTTCCTGTATCTGTCCCTTCGACAGCGGAGCTGCAGCAGTCTGTGAGAGAAGGTGCTCCGCTGTCTGTCTACTGTGTGATGGAGGGTGCTGATCATTGTCCATGATGGATAGCAGTTTATTCAGCGTTCTCCTGTCCACCACGGTCTCAAAAGACTCCAACCTGAGACCAAGTACAGAGCCAGCCTTCTTGATGATTTTATCAAGACTGTTAGTGTCGCTGGCTCTGATGCTGCTGCTCCAACACACAGCAGCAAAGAAAATGACGCTGGCAACAACAGACTGGTGAAAGATCTCCAACATCTTGCTGCACACATTGAAGGATCTCAGCTTCCTCAGAAAACAGAGTCTGCTCATCCCCTTCTTGTGCACAGCCTCGGTATTAGATTTCCAGTCCAGTCTGTTGTCGATCACCACTCCCAGGTATTTGTAGTCCTCCACCTCCTCCACCAGCTCCCCTCTGATCCATAGTGGCTGTGAAGGCATCTTCTTCCTCCTGAAGTCGATCACCATCTCTCTGGTCTGGTCGACATTCAGCCTCAGATGATTCTGTTCGGACCAATCTACAAAACCATCTACCAGTGTCCTGTACTCACCCTCCTCTCCTTCCCTACACCCGACAACAGCTGAGTCATCAGAAAACTTCTGCAGGTGACATGACTCAGAGTTGTGCTGAAAGTCAGTGGTGTATAAGGTGAACAGGAAGGGCAAAAGCACAGTTCCCTATGGAGCTCCTGTATCACTGACCACCACATCAGACAGAACACTGCCCAGACGGACAAACTGTGGCCTGCCTGTCAGGTAGTCAGTAATCCAGGAGATCAGGATATCACCCAATAGCAGAGGCTGAATGGTTTTGAAAGCACCAGAGAAATCAAAGAATGTGATCCTCACAGTGCCTCCTCCACCATCCAGATGCATATGGGCTCGTTGCAGCCGGTAGATGACAGCATCATCGACTCCTAAATGGGGCTGATAGGCAAATTGCAAAGGGTCAAGAAACGTCCTCACCTGTGGCCTCAGCTGGGCTAAGACCAGTCTCTCCAGGCCCTTCATCACATGAGATGTGAGAGCGACTGGTCTCTAGTCTGCCGGGTCGAATGGCCTCGACTTCTTGGGGACTGGAACCAAGCAGGACTTTTTCCACAGCATCGGGACCTTCTCCTGACTCAGACTCAGGTTGTACAGATGTCCCAGTACAGGAGACAGCTGGCTGGCACAGGTCTTCAGGATCTTGGGTGTGATGCCGTCAGGGCCTGCAGCCTTTCGCTATATATATATATATATATATATATATGTATATATATATATATATATATATATATATATATATATATATATATGTATATATATATATATATATATATATATATATGTATATATATATATATATATATATATATATATATATATGTATATATATATATATATATTCGATGTAGTTGAATATATATTGGAACAACTTTAGCATATTAACATAGACAGACAGCCAATATACACATTTCCCATTAATGGGCTGCTAATTTTTTGGACAAATATTTAGTAGGAGTTCATTATTTACTAACCATTATAAAACGATGCTTTTAAAAAAAAAAATGGAAATGACTCCTGGTATCTGCGCCTTTAAAAGACATGCAAAATAAATGATAAGGTGGTACAGGAGTCAGGATGATCTGCATTTTGGTGAGGGGATGCAAAATCAATTATTTATTTATGAAGATGCATATTAATGAGAGGTTTAAATGGAAAGTAGCTAAATCAGTTCCAGGCACAACATAGATAATTGAATGCTAATGGAAATGAGGATTAATATGTTGTACATGTAGTGTTTGTTACTCAGTTTACTCAGTTTGTTGAATTTGTATTGACTAAGTCATAATTGTCAAATGTGACAAGGTGGTGAAGTGAACTCCCAGGGATACAGAGGTGAGAAGTTGAATGTCGGCTGTGATGACTTTCTGGCCATCGCACAGCCATCAACATCCGCTCACCAGCACAGTTCTGTGGTGAAGGGAGTAGATATTTTTGCACAATGGCTGGGTGAGGGAGCATTAGAGGAAAGATCAAACACTGTGTGTGTGTGTGTGTGTGTGTGTGTGTGTGTGTGTGTGTGTGTGTGTGTGTGTGTGTGTCTGAACGCAGGCCTGGCCAGCCGGTGCGAGTCACCGCCAGTAGCCATGTTTTATTCTGTTTCATGTTGCAGACACGCCTGCCACTCACTGTCAGAGCCAGCCCACTCAAATAGCTTCAAAGTCTACTGTAGGCTTCACATCAACCATCAGTTGCTTCATTAAGTGTACACAAACACACACACACACACACACACACACACACACACACACACACACAGTTACACACCTGCAGTTCAGCAGGGAGACCCAAAGGTTATTTCTTTGAGTGTGTGGAAGGTCATTGTTGTGGCTGTGCTTGTTATATCTGCTGCTCTTTATGGGAAACTTGTTAGACCTGGTTCAGGTGACTAACATCAAGTCTCATTCTGGAGTCTACCTATCCATCATGGATGCTGTTACGCTAATATATCATATATGAATAATAGTAAAAAGTAAAAAGACATCTCTTAAGCAGCTCAGGTGGTTAAAGCTGAACGTTTTTTTGGTGTATTCTAATTCATCTTTATTAAAGGCCTTGTTCACAAAAATGACTTACAACCAAAAGCTGCATTCAGTGATTGTTTTGGCCACTTTGGGGGCAGCGGAACAAGCTGAAAACACATAACCTAATATATCATCAGATATATCACACTGCTGCGAAAGTTCCACCATGTTCACAAGTTCAATTTGCCACCTTTGTCCACTGTTCGGTGTTTTTCGTTTTGGATTTCCCCCAGGAAAGTTCTCTTTAGATTTTTCACTACACGTGGCAACTTTCACATGACACATAGTAATTTGATGCATAGCTAATCCAAAAGTATTGATTAGTGCAGCTTTAAGGCAGCAACACACTGGCCCAACCATTGGACGTCTGAAGCGCTTGGGGAAACTCGGACGAGGTCGGGAACAAATCTCTTCGGTGTGTTCAGCTGCGACGTTGTCTGCTCCGATTCAACATGTGAAGTTTGAGAAGGTTGGCTGTCGGCCGTCTGAGCCTTTGGATTCTCTGATGGGTTGTGTGCCAGCTGTATGACCATTCTGATTGGTGGTGTGCTAGCGAATCAGGGCGGTGTGTGGGAGGTGCGGAATACTGTGTGCGCTTTGTTTTTCTATGCACTCTGCTCCGTCATTTCTTGTTTTCATGTTTTGGAGTACTGGCACGAGACTCGCTGTTATGTCCGTTCAGGACAAATTAATCTGTGTTCGTTTGGTAAAGCCTCGCTGCATGTTTAGTATGCAGCTGTTTTTGTCTGAAATGGTTAAGTTTCGTTTTGATCGAAAGTAAAGACAGTTGCATGCATAAACCTCTCATCCAGCGTCTTTTTTATAGACAACACTAGCACCACCCACTAATTGCATCTCGCGCAAGCTCAGAACGTACACGCTACTGTGGAGCTGGCAGCACGTCGAAGCAGTGTGGTCAATCCGAGCGGGTCAGACAAGAGGCAACAGAGTGGTTAGATAAAGGCAGTTGGCTGTTGGTTTGAGTCTAGGCGGTGTGTGGGGGCCTTTAGAATCAAATCGTCAATACTGTGACCATCAAAATATCACAGAGCTGGACAAATAAGACAAAAGTATCAGCATAGTTAGGCAACGCTTTATCTAATATCATCATGTTGGTCCCTAGACCATAATTAATGTTGCTCGAAGACTGTAATTGTAACCTACAAGAATATCCACATCTGGAGCACTTTTACCTAGTTGGCCTGAAAGGATGACGGGCTCGGGGCAAAAGTGAGGACACAGGCCAACGTCTGAGCCGTGGTATTCGCTGTAATAGGAAGTGCACTGGAAGTGCAAAAGGCTGAATGTGTGCCGATTTGGATTTGTTGTACTAAGCCACGCCCACATTGACCAGTCATGACCACCTTCAAGATATGGCCTCAGGATTGGCCCTACATCATACCGACCAAATTTCGTCAAAATCGGTGAAGCTGTTCTAGAGATGAAAACTTCCCATCATTTTAGCGCCCCCTAGTGGCCAAAATTTGCCAAATTTGGCTCACCCCTTCCCAGTCTCATGGCAACCGAGGAACGTAAATTTAGTGTCAATAGCATTTAGTTTGACCGAGATATCAAACAGTTTACGTTTTTATCGCTAGCTACAGAAATTTTTTCGGTAATAATTTGCGCATTTTTTGACAGAGCAAAATTCTTTTAATAACTTTAGATCAGGTCCAGCTGATGAGTGTACGTGCCAAGTTTCATGCAGATCGGACAAAATCCAAAGGAGGAGTTTGAAAAAGTAGGTTTTGCATGTGTTGCGATTTAGTGAACGAAATGTGCAGCAGAAGTGGGCGTGTCCTATGTCAGAAAACCCAGCTCTATTCAGGGAACATATGGATATAAGGTTTGCAAAGGTGTTATTTAAAATGTGGAAGTTACAGGCAAAAACGCGATTGCATCCATTATAGCGCCACCTACTGGAGTACATGTGCAATTTTTGGTATGGAAGAACTGTGTCCTATTCTATCTGTACCATATAAATTTCAAAGCTCTCAGCATAATAGTTTGGCTGAAATTAATGTTTGTTGTTTATCTCGTAATAACCCACGCCCACATTAAGCAGTCATGACCACCTTCAAGATCTGGCCTCAGGATTGGCCCTGCATTATACCGACCAAATTTCGTAAAAATCGGTGCAGCCGTTCAAGAGATATAAACTTCCCATCTTTTTAGCGCCCCCTAGTGGCCAAAATTCGCCAAATTCGGCTCATCATTTCCCAGTGTCATGGCAACCAAGGATCTCAAATTTGGTGTTAATAGCATTTAGTTTGACAGACATATCAAACAAACAAACAAACAAACAAATGAGGGACGGCTGTAGCTCAGTGGGTAGAGCTGGTGGACCAGTGATTGGAAGGTCGCTGGTTTGAATCCCAGCTCCCCGGGAGCCGGGATTCAGGTTCCCTGCTCGGTTCCCTGCTTGGGCCCTAAAAATCTTTATAATTACAATAGGGTTCCTAGCACTGCTGGTCCTAGGAAACGCCTATGTTTGTACGCGTTCCCTCGGCTCCTCGGGCTTGGTCCCCTAATTATGAATAAATTGTTAGTAAATGGATGTTGGTGTGCAGCCCTTTTCCTGAAGGAAAAGGCTTTATTAAAGGCTTATAACTGATTTATAAAGCCTTAGTACATGATTTACTATTCATCAATAAGGCTATAGTGACAACAAGTTACAAAAGGTTACAAACTCGTATAGGTCATATTCTGTTCTATTTTCTGAATTAAAGCAGGTCATAGAGTTTTTTAGTAGTTTCGTTATTAAATTAAACTATGTAAATCGACACTTTAAGTTTCCTGCCCATGAAATCCCTTCTGACTAATCCCTCTCCCTGCCTTCCTCCCCTGCTTATCAGATTCTGCGCATCTGTACGAGGTACACCCCTGACCAGGACACAATGACCTTTTCAGACGGGCTGACCCTGAACCGGACACAGATGCACAATGCTGGCTTCGGCCCACTCACTGACTTGGTGTTCACTTTTGCCAACCAGCTGCTGCCCATCGAGATGGATGACACAGAGACAGGCCTCCTCAGTGCCATCTGTCTCATCTCTGGAGGTGGGTGAGCTGGGGCAGAGTGTTGCGTATTTAGTGAGGGGGAGGGGGAGGGAAAATTGGGAAGAAGGAGAAGATAAGAATATATCTCACAGAGTAAGTAAAGGGCATGAATAAATGCAATTATTCATTAGCACACCATCATCCATCATCCTATGTTGCATAATGTATAAGACTGTCAAGTAAAGAAGACACAATTTTCTTTTTGCTCTTAACATACCTTTTTCTTAATTCAATAGACTGACACTTTAGTTGTTACAGTCTGACTAGATGTGGTGTGACCGGTAGTGTTTTGAGGCCATTGTTAGTTTACTTTTGGTAGATATCACTGTGTAACTGTAATTACTTATTGAAAAAGATTACCTTTCTCTCATCATGCTACTGTTACTCTATGTTTCAGATCAACATTTTAAAGGTTTTATTACAAAAAGGTCAAATAAGAAGTAAACCCCAACACAACGAGGAAACATATTTTTCCTGTTTGTGGTCCCATTCCACTCGCTCTGTCAGCGCACCTACTGATGATAACTTTAAAGCAGGTGATTCAAGAAATCAAGGGAAAGTTGGGGTGCAACTATCATGTAATTACCACCTTTTGCCTCTGTGACTGCTGTTTGCCGCTGTGACTGCAGGAAACATTACATCAACTTGCTTCTAAATGAAACAAATGTTTAGAACGTTAGTTAAAAATATCAAAAAAACGAGAACTAGCCCCGTTATGGCATCACCCAGCTTAAAACAAGGAACCTAAAACAAAGGAAGGGTCATTACATGACTGAGTCTTGCTTTGTTGCCAGAATTTGGTGACAGCTGTATTGAAGTCAATGAGAGATGCCTGGAGAAACAAACTAAAAGCCAACATAGCAACCACAAAAAAACACTTCCACAAAATGAGAAAACATATTTAACAGCATAGGACACTGACTGTTTTTTACTATAGACACATTGTTTGTCCCTTCATTAATTTGGGAAAGGCTTCTGTTTGCGATCTCATCAGCAATATTTGATTGGATCTGCCACATTTGGTCACATTGAACAAGACTCATTAATGCAATGACCCTTCCTTTTCTTTTAGGTTCCTTGGTTTCAACTGGGGGATGTATGCAAGCGGTAATTTCACTAGAATAGATGAGAATGCAAAATAAAATCATAAAATGTCAAGGAGCTATTTATAGACCTATTTTCACTATATCCTTAAATCAGTGTAGTTTTATTTGTGTACCATAGAGCAGGAAAATAAAACAAAAAAAAAGAGCAAGGTGGCGGCGCCTCGTCCAGCAGTGGCTACACTGGCTCGTGATAGTTCAAAATATTTATATCAAAATCTGCGGCCTGGGGACTTCCGGCTCAGCGAAACATGGCGTAAGTCGCACAGCGCAGGGCTCCTGCAGAGTTTATTTTTATATGCGTTCTTAAGCACTATTCACTCTTTTCCTACGATCTACTAGTCTCTGTATAACTTTCATTTTATACATTTTTCGGTTTTCCATCATTATAATGCCACCTAAAGTTGGTAAAGGTGGAAACACCATACAGTCACACCTGCGGCCTGTCGCCCACGATGCCTCCTCGCCATGTGATGAATCCACGTCTCCGCAGAGGGCTACCAATACACGGTCCACCTGTACGGATTCTGCTGTGCTTAAAACTGAGCTACTTCTGCCTCTCCGTGAGGAATTCGCAGTTATATTCAAAACGGAGCTCCAGGCGACCCTCGTGAGAAGTTTTCTTCCATTAAGACTGAGCTGCTCGCCTTCAAAAGTGAACTATCCTCCAGCATATCTGCTATGCAACAAAACTTTGCTGGGCTGAAGGGTACCGTAGCGGAGGTGCAGCAGTCTCTGTCTACCTGCACCGATGATATTGTAACCCTTTAAAACAAAGTGGAGCACCTCAATCAAGAAATGCTCAAATTGGAAGATAAGTGCAAGGATCTGCAGTCAAGGTTGCGCCGCCAGAATATCCGTATCATTGGGGTCCCGGAGGAGGACTCAACCGCGGCGTCCGCCGCTAATGTGTCGAAGCTGCTGATGGAGGCCTTCGCGCTCGGGAAGGAGCCGCTGGTGGATAGAGCTCATCACGCTCTGTTCCCGGGCCCAGACCGGGTGACCGCCCCCACGCCATAGTGGCAAGGCTTGACTACTACGCCAACTGTACAGAGATTCTCAGGAAGGCGAGAGAGATACAATGTATTAAAGCACAGGGCATGACCATCTCTGTGTTTCCCGACCACACCCCCAAGACGGCACAGGCTCGTGCCACTTTCAATGAGGTTCGCCGCCTGCTGCGCGACATCGAGGGAGTCAGATTTGGTATTCTCTACCCGGCTTGGTTGTGCATCACCTACAATGGTGTGCAGCGTGACTTCACATCACCTGATGAAGCTAAGACATTTATTAAGACGCTCACCAGATAAAAACGTGAGCATGCGCTTACTTGCTGCAATGCACTTTCTCTATGTATATATTACAAGAGTTATCAAAAGTCCTGGTGAGTTGTAAAAGTCCTCCTTGTAACTTGGACACTGGTCTTTTTTTTCCTCTTTTCACTTTTTTATTATCCCTTCATTTATCAACTTATACATTTGTTTATTGCATTGAAAGACAATTCTTGGACAATTTAGCATTCCTGGTGACTTTTACACCCGGAGTGCATATAGTCATTTCTAGTTCCTCTTATTTAATTTTTAAAGTTCATGCTCTGCAGGGCTCTGCACACCTGTTAGTTCTAGCTACATAGTCGTAAGTTTCATTTTGATGTTGGCTCCTGTTGGAGTCTACACTGTTGTTTCCATCGTTTGGGGATGGGAACACTTGATGTGCGGAATGGGGGTTGGGTTGGGGTGGATTGTGGGTGGCTGTTGTTTTATCTCTCTGCATTATCAGGGTTCTAACCCCGAAGGGGTAGAACCCTTTTGAAATTGTGCTGGTTTATTATTATTTGTTGTCTGCAGCTTGAGCTCAAATTCCCTTGAGCTGGAATGGGCCAGAAACTTGAAACTTGGCCCAATAATTGGAAATGATGTGCATCAACTTTTATTAAAATATGAGCCCAGTCAGCCAGATAGTGGTGCCTCTAAAAAAGCCTCTAGGACCATAAAAGTCCGCCTGACTAGATTTTTTGCTAATTTGCATAATGTGAAAAACAGTTAAATGAATAGAACTTTTGAAAGATTGACTCTATCAACACCAAATTTGGTATACCGCTTTAGGGGATGAAAAGACCAATTTCTGCTATGAATGACCCAGATTGGTCAAAAAAAATGGCCGCCACGGACCAATGTATTTTCGCAATGGGCGGGGCTTAGAAATGATTGGCCATAACTCCCACACACCTATCATCACAAACTTGGTGGGTAGGTTCACAACAGGACTGCGAATCTGCCTACCAAAGCATGTTGAGCTCAACCTATAGGGGGCGCTATAAAAGCTACACATGCGTATCTCAAAGACCATTGGTCGGAATTTCACCAAATTTGGTATGCATGCTCTAGGGGTAAGTATTGACTAATATCTTGAGTGCCATGTTGATAGGTGAAAGTGGGCATGGCCTATTCGTCATTAATAAAAACGCAAACAATGATGGTTAATGAATCGGAATCATCATCAGACATGACAGAAATGACTTCCTTTCTCTAAAATCTTGACATCCCCAAAGTTGATCCCCCTACTGCTAATGGGCTTGATGTGCCTTTGACTTTGGAGGAAATTAAGTTTTCTATCAAAGCCATGCAAAACAATAAAACACCCGGTCCAGACGGATTCCCTGTTGAGTTTTTTAAGGAAATGTATTAATAAACTAGCCCCTCTCCTCCGCTCTATTTATAACGAGTCCTTAGAGCGTGGTTCATTTCTCCCCACCCAGGCCTCCATATCCCTTCTTTTAAAGAAGGGTAAAGACCCTACATTTTGTACCTCTTACAGGCCTCTGTCGCTTCTTAAAGTCCATGTAAAGCAAAAATAAATTTGTGTTATGAGTTTGTCATACCACAGAAACATGTATCATTGACCACTGAGCCAAATTTGAAAGATTAAAAAAATTGCCAAGTATATAAAATTAGGTCTCAAAATCATGGAAAAACAGGCACTTCTCTCTGCTGTGGGACGCTGGGGGCGTGTCAGTTAGAGGCGCTGGAGCCACGCCCACACAGGAGGGGAGCCGCCTCCGTGTACTGCAGGAGGACGTAACCTACAGTAACAATGGATGCGAGCAGCATCATCGGATGGACCCAGCCCGACTTGTTTGAGCCATCAGAGCCAGAAACTGACTCTGAGTCAGACACTGATAGTGCTCAGCCTCGTTCCTCACAGGCCATGTTTTACACTACACACAAACATAACACCCCAGTCTACATAGAATTCCTTGTAATAGCTATATTGGTGCACATAAAATATAACCTGTGGATTATCATTGTGCTGTCAGATGGAGCCCGCTCAGGGAATGAGGCCAAATCATGTCATGATTAAATGCAATAACATTTGCTAACATTACATGGACATGACAGGATGCACGATGTAAAATCACTTTCAGGATTTGCACCTTCAGCAACATGCATTTAATTGCCCGTGCACGTTGTGTCCGAGCCGGCCGGGCCGACACATTAACCAGGGTTCTCCCCAGACGGTGGAACAGCAGCGCTTTGACGCTATACTCATCCTCAATGTTAGCTGCTTTATAGTGGGTGTTTGTGGGCTTCCGCGGTCTTCTCGTAAAAAAAAAAAGCGCCCGCCTCCCGCTGGCGGTGACGAGCGTCCGACCGTTCCCTGGCTGACAGCGATAACGACCGGGATAACGACCGGGTCGGGCTCGGCCAGAGAATCTAAAGTCTGGCCGGTGGCGGGGACGAGAGCACCTGTTGTTGGCAGGATGGTTGCAGGCAGGAACATAATGCCGGTGGCGGAGATGAGAGCATGCGCTGTCGGCAGGACGGGAGGATGCAAGCCGGGGACGGAGAGGGTCGGTTCGGGCTCAGGCAGAGAATCTAAAGTCTGGCCGGTGGCGGGGATGAGAGCACCTGTTGTTGGCGGGACGGTCACAGGCGGGCACATAATGCCCACGGCAGGGATGAGAGCGAGACAATCGTGCCCCCCCCCCGTCCCACGGTGCGCCGCCACACTTCAAATTTCTGCAGAGAACCCTGCATTAACTGTAATTATGAGCCCAAGCCCGATTTAAACAGGACATTTTTTTAATATGCGGGCTGTTATAACGGACGTTCTCAAGCTCCATGTTGCACTTACAACACACAATCAGTGATGCCGGTAAGGTGTTACTCTAATCTGACCCCTTTTTTTTCAGCGAGGAGTTATCAAACCACTAATCAGATTAAAGTTACTTATTCAAATCACTGTGCGTTACTATTATTTTTGTCATTTTCCTTAGTAAAATTATATCTATTTCGACCTCACTCAGACCGTCACCACGGTCTTCACCTTGAATGATACCATCATCTCCCTATCCTCGAGACCATATAACAACAAAGTCATGTGACTGACCTTAAGGAGGCTTGACTCGCCGCCTACAAAAGCATTCAGGTGAGCACGCCTCTCCCTCTTCGCCTCACTCGCCTCATCCGAGACCGCAGGTAAGTAGCGTTTTTCTTTGGATTCACAATCAACAATCCGTCACTGCGGTGCAGGTGCCTTGCGCCCCTGTTTTTGGGTCACTTTCTGTTAAACTTAAAGCTGCAGTAGCAGAATTTTTTATTCGCCCTAAATCCCTGCTTTTTGCAGTAGGTGGGTTGTTTTTCTTTCACTGGTTGTGTGCAGCCTGGTTTTTTGGTTTCCCTTTGTCCAGCTATTCGTAGCTGTTGGTTACATAGAGGAATGGCCTCTCATGCCTGCCGTTTTTGCCTGGGGGTTATGGACCCCCGTGACGGCCATCGGGAGTGCCCCTCCTGTTTGGGCATTGCCCATGTGTTGGAGGATGTTGCCAACCCCTGTGCAGTGGCAGTCGAGCTGCCCAGGGAAGCTGCCCGCTCCGGTAATGCGCTCGCCATCTTGTTGGCGGCCCTCAGGAGGACAGCTAACCCAGAGGATCAGGACACTATGAGCCTGATGGACTCCGCTCTTGTCACTCACTCCCAACTTACAAGGGATGTTGGTGTAGTGATGTCATCTGCCATGATGTCCAGGAGGCAGATTTGGTTGGTGCAGACATCCCTTCCAGAGAACATTAGGAAGGAGCTCACAAACATGCCAATTGTGCCTGCACGCGTTTTCCATCCTGATTCTCAGGGCGTGTTGGACAAAGCCGAACAGTCTCGCCGCACTAGAGATTGTGTGCGGCGCACCTTTAGCAAAACCACGGCTCCCAGGTAAGGTTCTAGGGGTCCCCAGCATTCAAACCATCCCCCTGGCGCTCGCCAGGAGCCGTGGCGGCAGCATGCTGGTTTCCCGGCCTCTGGCAATACACAACCGCCGTCACGCCGGCAGCAGCAGTTTCAGCCCCGTCCTCCCGGTAAAGAGGTCTCCCACAGGAGATGCCCCCCCAGGGGTACGGGACGACAGGCCGGGGCCCCATAGGGGTGGGGGGTCGGCCACCGCAGTTTCCTCCCAGCTTTGCCTGAACAGCTGGGAAGAAAGGGTTTTGGACCCCTGGGTGCTGGCTACATCGTCCACAGGGTACAGGATCCAGTTTCGACGGCGACCCCCCCCTTTCTCCGGGGTCCATATGACCACGGTCAGGGACCCAGTCCAGGAGAAAATTTTAGCAGGGGAAATTTTGACCCTTCTACAGAAGGATGCAATTATGAGAGTAGAGCCAAGGGAACAGCTCGCTGGGTTTTACTCTCTGTACTTCCTCCTGTTAAAAAAAGATGGAGGCCTACGCCCCATCTTGGACCTCAGACGCTTAAATGCCTTCATAAAGGTTTTGCCCTTCAAGATGCTAACCACGAGTCAGATCTTGGAGGCTGTGGAAAAGGGGGATTGGTTCACATCAGTAGATCTAAGGGACGCTTATTTCCACGTGCCCATCTGCCCAGACCACAGACCTTTTCTCCGCTTTGCCTCCAGGGGCGGGCCTACCAGTTCAAGGTCCTCCCATTTGGCCTTTCCCTCTCACCAAGGGTCTTTACCAGGGTGATTGGAGCAGCTTTGCGCCCTCTCCAGCTGTCGGGTATGAAAATCCTCCCGTACTTGGACGACTGGCTGATCTGTGCCCCGTCCCGTGACAAAGTTCTACGGGATGCGGCTTTGGTTCTCTCCCACATCCAGTCCCTGGGGCTCAAAGTGAACTGGACGAAAACCAACCTGGAGCCAGGTCAGCAGGCGGTCTTTGTCGGGCTGCGCCTGGACTCTGTCGCAATGTCCGTGTCACTCACCTCTCAGAAGGTTGGGAACATCCTGGCCCTTCTGTCCCATTTTCGCCTCAGCAAGCGGCTGGAGTTGGTCCAGTTCCAGAGGCTGTTGGGCATGATCTCAGCTGCAGTGGCCGTTGTTCCTCTTGGTCTCCTCAGGGCTCGGCCCTTGCAGAGATGGTTCAATGCTCTCGGCCTCCACCCGAAATTGCACAGACGCGCAAAGGTTCGGGTGACACGCACGTTTCTCCGGGCTTTGCGCCCATGGAGGGACACGAGGCTCCTTCTCCAGGGTGTTCCCCTTGGGAATATTCCTTCGAGAAGGACGGTGGTAACCACGGATGCCTCCCTGACAGGGTGGGGGGTAGTGTGGGAACACAGGATGGTGCGTGGTGTCTGGGAACCCCCTTGGGGGGAGGAGCACATCAACGTCTTGGAACTGAGGGCAGTTTTCCTGGCGTTGAAGGCTCTCCTTCCTTCCATCCAGGGCAGGCATGTCCTGGTACGCACGGACAGTTCCTCCACGGTGTTCCATGTGAAAGCACCAGGTCACTGCGTTGCCTCCAGACACTTCTGTTTTGGGCGGCTCAACATCTAGCTTCACCCAGGGCAGTCTACATTCCCGGAGTTGCGAACCGGGCAGCAGACCTCCTGTCCAGGATGGGCCCTCTCCCAGGAGAGTGGAGGCTTCACCCAGAGGTGGTGGCCCTCCTGTGGGCTCAGTTTGGCATTACCTGCGCCGAGCTGTTCGCCTCTGCGGAGACAACACACTGCAGGATGTGGTTCTCCCTAATGGGCAGGGGGGGCCCTCTGGGTCTGGATGCTCTTTCTCACGAGTGGCCGGACGGGTTGTTGTGCGCTTTTCCCCCAATCCCGTTGATTTCCCAGGTGCTCCACAGGGTCACTATGGGCCGTTACAAGGTGCTGCTGATAGCCCCTCGGTGGCCGAGGAAGCACTGGTTCCCCAGGCTCCTTCGCCTTTTCCACGGTCAACCCTGGGCCCTACCGGGCAGGGTGGACCTCCTCTCACAGGCGGGGGGCCAGATCTGGCATCCAAGACCTGCTCTTCTGCAGCTCTGGGCATGGCCCCTCCTCAGTCCCGGCCTCAGAGATTAGATGAAGCTGTTCTGAGGACTATAGGACATGCCCGAGCTCCCTCTACCCGTGCCAATTATAGCCAGAAGTGGAGTGTGTTCTTGACATGGTGTCAACGTGCACAGGTTGACCCATCCACATGCCCCATTGAACTGATCCTCCGTTTTCTCCAGTCTCTCTTGGACTCAGGGAGGGCCCCTAGCACCATTAAAGTATACACTGCTGCTATCTCTTTCTTTCATGAGGCAGTGGGTGGGGTTACTGTAGGCAGGCACCCTTTGGTGTCGCAGTTTGTTAAAGGGGCCTGTCGCCTGCGTCCGACCAGGTCCCCCAGAGCTCCATCGTGGGACCTCCCATTGGTGCTGAGGTCCCTGACTCAACCCCCGTATGAGCCCCTTGATCAGTCCACCCTCAAGTATCTGTCCCACAAAACAGCTTTCCTCTTGGCTATATGTTCAGCTAAACGAGTGGGCGAATTACATGCTCTGTCTGCGAGTGGAAATTGTTTGAGGTGGAAGGCAGATGACACTGGCGTGTCTCTTTGGCCGAACCCTGCATTTCTGCCTAAGGTCGTAAACCCTCAGACAGTGAATCAGGTTATTGAGGTCAGTGCTTTTCGACCTGACCCTAATTTGTGCCCTGTGCGGGCACTCAGCACTTACATTGCACATACTCAATCTCTGAGGAGCTCGCATTCGCAGTTGTTTGTGTGTTTCCGTGGTGACAAGCTGGGCCTCAGTGTCGAAACAATGTCTGTCCCGCTGGGTTGCCAATACTATCTCCGAGGCGTACTCTATGCAGGGCCTCCCGGTCCCGGGAAACGTGGTTGCCCACTCCACCAAGAGTGTAGCCACCTCCTGGGCTGCTCTGCGGGGGGTCCCCTTTTCTGACATCTGTGCAGCTGCTTCTTGGAGTGCTCCCTGTACCTTTGCCAGATTTTATAGGGTCAACGTGGCGTCGCCCTCTCCACTGGGCTCCGCTGTGCTCTCGGCTGCTGGACGAGGAGGGGTGGAGTCCTCGGTTCCTTGCGACGCTGATGGTAGTAGTCATCCACGGTGAAGACCGTGGTGACGGTCTGAGTGAGGTCGAAATAGATCGTAAGTCTATGGATCTATGAGACCGAACAATGACCGTCACCATCTGTTGTCGCTCAGAACGGGCTGAGGCGTTCCAGGCAAGAGGGAGAGGCGTGCTCACCTGGATATTTTTGTAGGCGGCGAGTCAAGCCTCCTTAAGGTCAGTCACATGACTTTGTTGTTATATGGTCTCGAGGATAGGGAGATGATGGTATCATTCAAGGTGAAGACTGTGGTGACGGTCATCGTTCGGTCTCATAGATCCATAGCTATAGTCATAACTTACGATATTTTTGCTTTCTTCTTGTGTCTCGGGGAGTGATGTCACGTGCGCGAGAAGTCACGTTTTGTACATGAGGACATTCACTCACGTGTAAAACCACGCAGCGGCACAGACAACATGGAGGGAGGAGAGAGATGCGCCTTTTGTAGCTGGAAATACAGTCATTATTTTGAGTTTTGATTACAAACACACACACACACAGACACACACACACACACACACGCTTGATCAAGGGGAGGAAATTGTCGGAAATATCCCGGCCGGCCCGCGGTCCGGTTCGCATCAGGGTCGGGCTCGGGCAGAGAACCTAAAGTCTGGCCGGTGGTGGGGATGAGAGCACCCGTTGTCGGCGGGACAATTATTTCTCTACTTTCAAATTAGACATTGTGCTTCTTCTCTTTTTCCATGTTATCCTTCCCTACCTATTAACCAACCGTGGGATGACCCCCTGACCTTGAAACCCTTCCAGAAATCACTAATATCGAACATTTAGGACAAGCTCATCGCCGACACGTATTCAGGTGTCAAAACCAAAAATGCTCGGGAGCGTGAGCTTAGTACAAATCTGACAGATCAATTTTGGGATAAGGCTGTACATTGCATAGGCTCAACTACTCCAGGCTTCAGCTGAAACATATCCTAATCACATCACAATCACATCTATTCACATGTTCTTCTTCTTTCCCACACTACACACATTTTGGGATGATTTTTTTATGATTTTGAAAAGGTCAAGGTGCCCAAATAAAGACAGACCCTTTTATTGCTATATTTGGGGTCTCACCGGTACAACTTGGCATTAACTCTTTACAATCAGAAGTTTTAGCCTTTACTTCTCTTCTGGCAAGAAGTGCATTTTACTCCTCTGGAAGTCTCCCAAACCCCCATCTATATCTCTCTGGCTTAAGGATGTCCTTTCTCAAATTGGAGAAGATACGTTCTGCAGTGAAAGGCTGTTCTAATACATTCTCTCGGAAATGGAATTCTATCATAAACTATTTTAATTCCATACCAACTTTGCCCCCGGACTAACCCCCCCTTACCCTTCTTCTTTAATTTATTCATTCATGTACCTTTATTCTATTCCGCCACTAATTTATCCATCTCATTTGATTAGGTTTGTATTTATTTTTGTTACTCTTATTTATTTTACCTGTCTTTTCTTTTACTTTAGCAGAGTGTATTGTCAACATTTGTGTCAACATGACAGTTTATTGTCTTATTTCGGAAAATACTTACGTTTAATTAGACATGTCATTTACTTCTATTTTCTTTTAATCCAGAGACAATGTTCATTGTTCTTGATATGTTAAAAGAAAAAATAGGGCAACACTTGTATTTCTGTACTGTACTGTGGCCTAGGATGCCAAAAACCGGAAAAAGCTCTACAAATAATATATTATCGATATCTCTTGCTGGAATTACGATCATCTAGTGACTTCGGCTTCATAGACACGACCACAAATAGCCTCGGTGTGCTACACCGACATGACCCAGTTGCTAAAACGCCACTTCCATCTATCTTCCTCTCAAATATTTGTTCCCTGGAGAACAAAATCATCTGCAGCTGCAATTAATAAGTAAACCAGAGATGAGGAACTGTTGGCGCAATAAGTCTGACAGAGACATAGCTAAACTCATCAATCCCGGACAATGCTGTCAGCTTCGAGGGCCTGGCTACATTTTGTGCTGACAGGAGCTGCGCACTCAGCGGTAAATCCCGAGGGGGTGGTCTATGTATTTACATCAATAACAACTGGTGTTTAAATACTAAATTTGTCTCAAGCCATTGCTCACCGCACATTGAGCTTTTGAATGTAAACTGCAGACCATTCTATCTGCCTAGGGAGTTTACCTTAGTTTCCATCACTACTGTGTACGTGCCCCTCAGCACTGATACTAAAGAGGCCATGAAAGTTCTCTACTGGATTATCAGTAGCCCCAATCATACTGCCATTTGCATGCAGGGATCCTGCACCAATTCTCTACATCCTCCTCTGTGTGAAAATAAATTGTGTTTGATCACAATGGGATCTTGCACATGGTAGCTGCAAATTCAATTTCATTGAACATGTTCAGTGACAATAAAGATAAAGATAGATAAGATAATCAGTTGCGGAGAGGGATGAAAGTTCTCTCCGGCGCTGATCCTCCTCTGGAGGTAGTATCAGGGCCATATTATTGGCGAACCGAACCAGTGTGAATGGATAAGCCGGCGGTGCAGAGCGGGGGCGTGTCGATCGTACAGTCTGATAACTGCACAGGTCCCTCACTCAAATTAATAAAGAAAAACTTCCCACAAAGCAAAGTTACAGGACCAAACAAAAGTAACACAGTCACTGTAACTGTCTTTGAAAATACCACAGCTGGACTTCCGGCCGGACACCATCATGGCGGCAGCATAAACGAGAGGCTCCCCGACATAGAGTAGAAAAGCCCTATTAGCCGGAAGTTTGTGACCGTTTTGATTAATGAGGGAGCGGTGAAAGAGGGCGATGATTGAGACAAGAGGAAAACTGCGAAAATCGAGTAAGAACGCGGACCCGGACCTCGAGCAGGAGTGCGAGCGAGCTAAGCTAGCGGGCGAGTTTGCCGAATTAGCAGAGGAACCTGCGGAGCTATCTGGGGTCTCAGCAGGGCCATCCAACGACAGAGTGGCAACATCGCGACAAGGCTGTGACGAAGGGGAACTGGACCAACCGGTGGGACAGATGGCAGATCTGGGGACAATTCTGCAGGAGTTAAGTGAGTTTCACCGGGAGAATGTGAAAGTTTGAGGCAGATCAAAGACAACATCAGGAAGACTAACAGCAGGATTGATGACGCTGAGCAGCGGATCGTGGAAGCGGAGGAGCACACTCAGATTCTCGGGGAAGCTATGTTGGAGCTTTTGGAACTGCAGAGGCGAGCTGAGGATAAAATGACGGACTTGGAGGGTTGTCGAGGAGCTTTTCAGGGAGAAGCTGGAGCTACCTCCTTCGTTGGAGTTGAAGATTGAAAGAGCTCATCGTGTTGTGGGCACGTTGCCCCCAAGGGATGCTCCATTGAGGTTCATTGTGATCAAGTTACAAAGCTTCTGGAGTAAAGAGGAACTTATAAGAATAGCTTGGCAGAAGAAGGGCTTTGAATACGAGGGGAGAAAGGTGTTTTTGGATCATGACTACGCACCTGAAGTTTTAAAAAGATGCAAGGAGTACGCAAGGGGGAAAAGGCTCTGCGGGATAAGAATATACGCTACCAGACGCCTTTCCCAGCGAGGCTCCGAGTGTTTTATGAGGGCGAGACGCGAGTCTACAACACAGCGCAGGAGGCAGCGGAGGACATGGTGGCCTGAGGGTTCCAGGTGGAGATCGTGAAGCCGGCTGAGGACTGGTGGGGCGGATTAAGAAGCTGTCCTGGACGACGAGCCGTACGGGGAGCGGACGGGGGTCGGAGGAGATGCGCCAGGGGTTTAAACGGAGATTGCAAGCCTTCAGGAGAGACCGCGACGACTGCTAGAGCGCAGCGATTTGATGTGACAGTTCATTTGTTTCCAGGGGCGTTCCTAAATTGGACATGGACAGCACTGTGGGGCTCAGTGCATAACGCATTTTTGTTATTTTTTTTTTTTCATCTTGGGTTATAATTCCTCATAAGATAAGGACTTTGGGGCTGCACTATGGAGCTGTTGTAGCCATATGGACATAGCTGTGTCTGACAGCGAGGGCCCCCCGCCCCTAGGGAGTGGGGGACACCCCTCAGAGCTGACTAAACACCAAAGCTCTAATAAAGTCAACGTTCAGACCTCACTTAAGGAAGTTTCTTCACTGTTTTGTTGGAAGTTGTTTCTGTTGTTGTTATGTTTTGTGTGTTTGAATGTTCACTTTGTTCCTGTAGCAAATGGGGTGGGTAATGCAATAGTGCTGGGAGGTTGGTACATGCCATGAGAATGGACTATGATGATGGTGTCCAGGAACGATATTAGAGTTGCCTCATATAATGTCAATGGTGTACTTAATCTGGTCAAAGGGAGTAAGATTATGAGTAAGATGAAAAAAGAAGGGGTAGGGGTCATACTGTTACAGAAGACCCACCTGACAGAAAAAGAACACGCTAAGCTAAAAAGGAGTGGATACAATCAAATGTTCTCTGCCTCTTACAAGAAGGGTCATAGGAGAGGGGTTGCCATTATAGTTTCTGCTAAGTTAACATTTGACAAGATAAAGGAGCTGAGCGACAGGGAGGGAAGGTTTGTCATGGTCAAGGGGAAACTTGAGGGGGAGGTGGTGACTTTTCTTAGCGTCTATGCTCCACCCGGTTTGGATTGGGGGTTCTACAGGCATATATTTGATTTGATAACTCTGGAGGCGGAGGGTGTCCTGGTAATGGGGGGGGATCTGAATCAAAGACTGAGCCCACAGCTAGATTCCTCAGGAGGAGGCACACAGAGGAATGGGCTTGGTAAGAAGATAAAGGTTTTAATGTCTGAAATTGGTATTTTTGATGTATGGAGGGATCTGAATCCCACGATTAGGGATTACTCCTATTACTCAGCACCTCATAACATATATTCAAGGATTGATTATTTCTTGATGAATAGTTAGGATAGGTATAAAGTGGTGAACTGTGAAACCTATTAGATCATAGCCCTCTTTATTTAACAATACGCCTGGAGTGCGAGAAAAAGACAACGCTTTGGAGGCTGAATTCGAGTATGTTAAAAGGCCAAATGAAGGAAGAAATAGTGATGGGGCTTAAGACATATAAAAAAGATAATGATAACGGAGAAGTGTCCCTTTCTGTGTTATGGGATGCATGTAAGGCTGTGATGAGAGGGCAATTAATAGTGAAATCGGCGTACTTGAAGAAGATGGATCGGTTGAAGCTAGACGCACTGAAATCAGACCTACAAAGGCTAGAAACTGTACATAAGAATAAGCCAGACGATCATGTGATTTGAGAAATAAAAAAAAGAGGGCAGAGATTGATGAGATTTATGCGAAAGAGATTCAAAAGAAACTGCTTTTTATAAAACAAAGATATTATGAGGTGGGTGGTAAGTCAACAAAATTACTGGCATATAAATTGAAAAAACAGCAGGAAAAAAACAGTGTTCACAGGATCAGGGACCCTCACACGGGATTGATTGTGGACAAAACAGGAGACACTCAAAAATGCTTTGAGGATTATTATACATCTCTTTATACTCAGCAGAAAGTTGGTAATGACGGAGTGTTTTTTGGGGACCTTAAATCTACCAGGAGTTACGGAAGAACAGAATAAGAGTTTAATAGCCGAAATCACAGATGAGAGATAAATAGGGCCATTTCCAACCTTAAGGTCGGCAAGTCTCAGAGTGTGGACGGATATACCAGAGACTGGTATAGGTCGCTTAAGGCACATTTGGTTCCTCTTCTGCGGAGGACGTTTAACTGGGTGTTAGAGAAAGGGGAAATGCCACGATCATGGAGAGAAGCCATAATTTAAGTGATCCCGAAGGAGGGAAAAGATAAACAGGACTGCTCTTGTTATAGGCTGATCAGTGTCCTCAACCAGGACTACAGACTATTTACAGCCGTTCTAGCCAGGCACCTGGAAAGAATACTGCCTGACATTATTCATATGGACCAGACTGGTTTTATAAAATGAAGACAGACGCATGATAATATTAGGCGCACCTTACATGTGATGCAATATGTAACCCAAAATAAGGTAGAGGCAGCGATAGTGGGTTTAGACGCAGAAAAGGCGTTTGATTCAGTTGGGTGGGCTTTCCTATATAAGGTGTTGGAAAAATTTGGTTTTAGCGAAACCTTTATTAAGGTTATACGAGCCCTGTATGATAAACCGACGGCTAGGGTTAAAATCAACGGGAGCCTTTCGAGATCTTTTACTCTGGGACGTGGATGTCGTCAGGGCTGCTCAGCGAGTCCTCTTCTTTTTGCAATATTTCTGGAACCACTAAGTTGCTGGATAAAACAAAACAATGCCATAACGGGTATAGATGTGGGGGGAGGGGCACAAAAGTTAGCCTTATTTGCAGATGATATATTAGTTTATTTGTAGAGCCCGAATACCTCCCTGCCAGCACTTATGGCTACGCTTGGAGAATATGGACGTGTATCGGGTTATAATATAAATGTACAAAAGATTCAGGTGATTACATTTTTCTATGACACCAGCCGAGTTATTAGGGACGAATATAACAGTAATTGGGAGGCTACGTCGATACAATATCCGGGAGTTACTTTACCTCGGGAATTGGGTCACTTAACATCCAGTAATTATGATAAGTTGCTTAACAGGATTAAATCAGATATTAGCAGGTGGAATCTGATACCCTATGTGAGTATTGCACAGAGAGTGGAGGTAATTAAGATGAATGTACTGCCAAGGCTTCTGTACCTGTTCCACAGTCTACCTGTGGAGGTGCCAGATATAGATTTCAAGGAATGGGATAAACTGATCTCTAGGTACATCTGGCAAGGACAGAGACCTAGGATCAGGTTCAAGACACTGCAATTGCCTAAGGATGGGGGAGGATTAGCACTCCCGTGCATGAAAAGCAAGCTGCCCTTCCTACTCAGCACGGTGGAAGGACATTGAGGCCGGTACGACGATTGGGGTTCCGATACAGGCGATGATAGGGGACGAGAATTTATGTAAACATATCAGGGAGGGGGCAGTTATCGGGAAGTATGGATTGAAGAATCAATGTAAACTACTGCAGTGGATTGGTCATGATTCCGAATTTCAACCTAATAGAATGGATGGGACCTTTGGGAATTGGGCAAGGGGACCTAAAATTTTTGGTGAGCTCCTCCAAAAAGGGAGGGTTAGGGAAAGGGAAAGTTTTCAAGTGTTGAAGGGTGAATTTGCGCTAATGGATCGGGATCTGTTCAGGTATCTGCAGTTACAGCATTAACTTGAGAAGATACTCAGGGTCGAGAGGGGAGGGGGGGAATCAGCACTCATCAAGATGTTTCTTAAGTCGTATGAATCGGGACTGGGGAGAAGGCTGATTTCGAGTCTGTATAAAGGGTTGGTGGATTTAAAGGGTAATAACACAGGGTACATAAAGGAGAAATGGGAGAGGGAGGCAAATATGATTATGTCTGTGGATGACTGGGAAGAGATTATTGGGCAGCAGTGGCGTTCAACTTGCTCTCTGTCTTGGAGAGAACACGGATGGAAAAACATTATCAGATTCTTTAGAACGCCGGCACAGGTGGCATATCGCGACACAAAATGTGGGGCTGATAAAGCGGGAAATTGGACATAAATCTACAAAGATTTGGGGACAAGCAAATGTACAGAATAATGTTGGTTGCAAGTAAGAAAGCACTCACCAGAAAGTGGTTAAAGACTGAGGTACCAATGGTTGATGACTGGTTAAATGTTGTGCTTGCTGTGTATGTAATGGAACAATTATCTTTCTCCCTTCGACTGGAAGCAGACAAGTTTGAAAGGATATGGCAAAACTGGCTGGAATATGTTAGACCGTTGAGGTCAGACTTTATCTAATGGGTTCAGCGGGGATTAGAACTGGATGGAAGAATGACACCCTTGGCTCATAGCTACAGGAGTTAAATTGTGTGTGGGTTTTTATTTTGTTGTGTGGTTATTTACTTTTATTTTTTTTATTTATTTTCTTTTGTGGACTTTCTGATGCCTGTGATTAACATATTCTGCAGTCTGCCCATGTATATATTGTGTGCGAGAGAGGGATGTAGGGTCACACTGTGGCGATATGTTGAATGTATGCCGTCCTGTTTAAATAAAAAGAAAATTTTAAAAAAAAGAAAAAAAAAAAGAAAATACCACAGCTGTACGTGGAGAAGCGTCCGTCCTCCTGTCTGTCCAACCGACTCTTTGTCACATTTCTGGCAGAAAATCAGCGTCAGTCACCGGCAAAAAACTTTAACTCACTGGTTGTTTGTGATGAAAACAAATGAACTAACGCTGTGAAGATAATACGGCATCGCGGTGTTAAAAGGGCTAGTGAGTTGCAATCTACTCACACTGAGGGTTTTTTCATTGTCGCTGGGGATTTCAACCAGGCCAACATGAAGTCAGTTCTCCCACCTTTCCACTGTTATGAGTGCACTGACTGGGATATGTTCAAAGCAGCTGCCACGTACAACGATCACATCAACAGAGTATGCCATGTCTGTGTCAGCCTACATCAACAAATGCACAGAGGAGCAAAATCCATCACCACCCGGGCCAACCGAAAACCCTGGATGACTGATGAAGTATGCAAAATTCTAAAACTAACTTCTTTGGGATGTATGAGGCACTGAACCACTATCCTGCCGCGAAATCTGTTCCCTACCAGGATGAAAAGGCACTCTGCCTTGACATAGCTGAGGTGCGAAGGTCTCTGAGGAGTGTCAACTCACAGAAGGCTCCAGGCCCTGACAACATACCTGGGCGGGTGCTCAGGGAATTTGCAGATCAGCTGGCTTGCGTCCTAACAGACATTTTTGACACCTCACTGGATCAAGCCAAAGTCCCATCATGTTTCAAAACTGCGACGATCATCCCAGTGCCAAAGAAACCTCAAATCACATCACTCAATGACTGCCGGCCCATCGCACTCACTCCTATTATATGAAGAAGCAGCCCAGCCACGCTCCACTTTTCATCAACAACACGGCTTTGGAGGTGGTCAGCAGCACCAAGTTCCTGGGGGTGCACATCACAGACAACCTCACCTGGTCTGTGAACACAGCGGTACTGGTCAAGAAGGCACAGCAACGTCAGCACTTCCTGCGAAGGATGAGGAGAGCCCTCCTGCCCCTGCCCATCCGCACTACATTCTACATTAGCATCCTGACCAGCTGCATCTCCATGTGGTGTGGAAGCTGCAAAAGCCTCTGACTAGAGGAATGTTAGGGGAGTGGTGAGGACAGCGGAGAAGATCACTGGGACTTCTTTCCCCTCCATTCAGGTCATTGCTCCCAAGTGCTGCATCTCCCGAGCTGGTAATATTCTCAGACACTCCTCCCACCCTCACCTTAGACTGTTTTTCGTGCGGGCCTCTGTAAAGATGTTCTGCAGCATTCGGTGCAGGACCACAAGGCTCTGTAACAGCTTTTTCCCCCCCATGTCATCAGACTGCTGAACTCTCAGGGACAGTTGTCACCTTAAAATATTTGCACTACCTAATCTCAAAAATGTCACTTTCCCTAATCTGCATTTAGTATGTTTCTGTTTTTGATATTATTCTCATCGTGGTATTTTTTTTGATAAACTCTCATATTTTAGTTCTATGCTGAGCCCCTGAAACAAAATTTTGTTCTGTGTTCATTTGTTGCACACAAAATGACAATAAAGTCTGTCTAGAATTATCCTTACTTCCAGGTGTATTTCGCAAGGGCGTAGAATTGGGTAGGGACGCTAGGGACACTTCCCTACCAATATTCAGCCGCTACTGTGTAGTCACTATCAATACAACCGCTGTCCGTAGTGTTTAGTCAATGATTATGGCACACAAAGGGTTAAATGTCTGTCTCTGCTAGAAGTCCCGCCTCTGACCTAAATATCGCTCCTTGATCGGCTGCCGGTTTCTCGCTAACTTACATGTGATTGGCTGTCCCCGCTGTCACTCCTTCTGCTTGTAAAAGCTACATGCAACCTGCTAGTTGGACCGGACGAGAGGCAGTGCATGTTATCTGCAACTGCGTGTGTAAGTTGTCAACATGTTCGGCATTTGCTCTTCCTGAGTCACGTCAGCCAGACGGATTTTAATATCAGTGGTGTCATTTACATTTGTGTTTGTGTCTGTTTGCGTGCGTGTACGTGCGTGCGTGTGTGCTGTATAGGATTTGAAGGATGTCAAAGAAAAGAAAACTGGATATAAGAGACTTCTTTAGGAGCCAAAGTGTAAGTTACTTCAAGGGTGTATAGGTTGAGGCTCAACAATACAGATATTGAATAAAAGAGAATATTTAATGCCAAAGAGATACACTTTTTTAAAGTTATTTTTAATTCTTATTTTCATGTATTTGTGTAGAAGTGAGCAACGGTTTAAAAACACAAATGAAGAAACTTTGTGATGGAAATACAATAAAACCCACATTCTAGATGATCATGTGATTTTATAATATAAAATATAATTAATTAATATTAAGTAATATTAATATTTAGTAAAAGCCTTTTTGCTCAGGCAATAACTGTACCATCAAGCTCTATGATCATTGTATCCCTAATAGGGTTGTCACGATACTAAAATTTTCAACTCGATACCGATATTCAGGAAAATATTCGATACTCGATACCATTTTCGATACCACAAGGATAAAAAAGACAAGAAAAAGAAGAAAAATGCAAAAATAACCTCTTACAACATGTAACAATTAACAGAACCACACGTTAAATATTTATAATAAAAAACAGTTGTGCAAAAAGAAACTGCAACTATGATAACAAGTTTCAGGTCTGAGGTAGTGCAAAAAATAAATAAATAAAATAAACAATAACAATTATAAAAATATTTTGAGGTTGTATGCTGTGCACATTTAAATATTAGGCAAGCCTGATTTCTCTGAAGCTGCTGCAAGACTGTTTGTTTTGTTGTGTTGTACAGCTCTGGGATTTCACTGTACATAAAGTGATTCCGAGAGGGAAGAGCATACCTTGGGTTTAGCTGCTTAATAAGTTGTTGGAACCCAGGTTTCTCCACGGTATAAATAGGAACCTGATCCATATATATGTACTCTGCCACAGCTCTGTTAATTTTCATAGCTTCTGGGGACTTAGCATCATATTTTCGTTGTTGGTCAAACACAGATGATAGAGTCGGCTGTGTGTGTTGCTGTTTGGTTGCAGGTCGACATTTCTCTGCTTCATTCTGGGACTTTAAGAGAGAAAATAACACTTTTCAGTCACCGACATTTATGTAAACTTAGTATACTGACACTGTGTCGATACTTTTGAAAATGAGTATCATATCCGGATACAACATTTTAGTATCGATACTTTTTTGAGTTTCGATACTTTTGACAACCCTAATCCCTAATGTATCTGTTCATATGTCATGCATCAACATATTTTTGTAAGGTGACAGACAGCAGAGAGGCTGGAGGAAGAGAGGCTGGAGAAGGGAAGAGAAGGAGAGGCAGGAGGAGATAGAGGAGGAGAGGCCAGAGAAGGTAGAGGAAGAGAGGCTGGAGAAGGGAAGAGAAGGAGAGGCAGGAGGAGATAGAGGAGGAGAGGCCAGAGAAGGTAGAGGAAGAGAGGCAGGAGGAGGTAGAGGAGGAGAAGCTGGAGGAGATGTAGGAGGAGAAGCTGAAAGAGAGGCTGGAAATTCACAGGTGAGGTTAAAATTCATTATGGATATGTTAGTCATGAGATTCAGCACTGTCACAAATGTTAGTGTGATGATGATCTGAATAGCAATGCAATGACAGTAGGCTATATTAATTGACAATATGATGCACAGTTGCACTACAGCCCTACAGCTCGCACTAAAGAGTAAAGATGAGAACTCTTTGAGTTCTCCTTGTCTTTCATTAGTTGCTTTAACCTATAACATCTGCATGACGTGAAATTATGATTGCTAATGTAAAAAAATGTCAACTTTCAGGAGTGCTGCCTTGGAGCACTTTTGTGTCCCCAACAATCTCAAAATCAAACCTACTCCCTTGGTATTTCGGGTTGTCAGTGATCCATTGCAAGACTGGCAGTACATATAAGTAGGGAGTAGGAACACACAAGCATATCACACACACACGTCACATCAGGAAAGGATGCAAAAACAACGCAGAAAAGTTATTTAAAAATTATGAGAGATTAAAGATTCAGAGTCAGTGTATAAACATACCAGGGTTCCTACAGGTTTCTTCAAGTGAAATTTAAGACTTTTTAAGACCTTTTTAAGACCATTCATATCAAAAATTAATACCTATTTCTCGGCCTATTTCACAGCCCTACCGGCAAAGAAGAATGAAATCCTTGAATTTCAGAGTGTTCATTTATTCAACAAACAAAAGACGTTCACAGTACTCAAAAGAGATGACTTAATGTGATTTACTGGTTAAATAAAATAAATAAAGAAATAAAGAAATCTGTGGGTATGTAAGGGATGAGGGGGTGTCACCACGCGCCCCATCAACTATTACCCTTGTTTCCATTGTAGGACTGGTGTTTGGCAATGGTGTGAAGAGTGCACAACACCTCTGCTTTCAGACGAAAACGCTCTTTTGCGAAAACGCACATGTATTGCATCATTTTGGCCGACCATCCACACGGATCCTGAAAATGCACTTTTTTGACATCGGGTCTCAGGGTGGAAAAATCCGAAAACACAGCCCTCCCGTTTTCATGCGGACGGCGAATCCACATACTTTCCGAAACGATGACGCCATCGCCCCACCCCTCAACCTCTAGCCTCCGACCTCTGAACCCCACGACGTCTCATAACAACAACAACGGCGGACTACATGCTAGTTGAGTGTGAGTCGCAGCAGCAGTTCGACCTCATTTCCAGTCCACACAAACGATTCTGGTTTCCTTGTACTAGCCATTTTCATCTTCTTCTTGTTGTGTTTGGTTTCTCCGTCTACTGTCTGTTTACAGCGCGCAAGCTTTCTGCGCATGCTCCGTGTCTTCTTCTCCGTTTTTGGTGAATGTCAAGCGCCACCTATAGGCCTGGAATATGAACTACAGCGTTTTCGGTCGTTTTCAGTGGATCTCTGCGGACTCAAATATTCTTGATGCTGAGGAGGAAGAAAAAAAGATCGGTTGCAGCCGTCTGGACGGCCCCTAACATTAGCTGCGGTCATAGCAGGGGCGGCAGCAGGAGCAACTGGCTGGCAAACGTTAGCTGGAGGAAACACGGCGGTGATGGAGGGGCTGTGTCCGAAATCACCCACTCATTCCCTACTCCCTACTCACTACATAGGGAGTCCAACATAGTGCACTATATAGGGAGTAGTGAGTGATTTCGGACACAGCCAGGGAGTTCTTCAGTGACGTGCTCTGAGCAATTTCTCCGGGGCTGCGTTGCGTTCGTAATTATTGGTTCCGCCCATACAGTCTATGGTTCCGCCGCTCTTTATTTATGTTAGTTGATCAAAATAATAGTGGTTGACAAATTAAACTTTTGACGAGAAATGCGATATGGAGAAGTTTCATACAGCACAAAATTTAAGACCCAGATATCAAAATTCAAGACTTTTTCAAGTCTTTTTAAGGTATTATTTCCAAATTCATAAATTCAATGCTTTTAAGACTTTTTAAGACCCCGCGGGAACCCTGACATACTTAAAACATTGTGAGTTACATTAATTTTGAATCATGTATCAGTTTCGCTGGTGCTGGTCTACAAATACTGCTGGTCTGCAACCATGCTGATGCACAACTCTCTCTCCCTCCTCCCCTTCTGCATGCCTTACATGTCCCAACATGCTGTGTCTTCTTGTCCTCAGAGTCATGGTCCTGGTCATAGCTGTTGTAAATCATCTTCTCAAGGTTGCAGTCCAGGGAGACCATCTCCAGCCAATATGACCATTTAGCTTTCATGGCTAACTGAGTTACTTGCTAACTGCAGCTAGTCACAACATCCCGAGATAGCTACATCAGAGAGCAGTGGCTAGGGGTTATGCTGCCCCCTATAGTTTTGGAGCTACCTTCAAATTCTGGCAATTTCTTATAAATTACACCTTTAAAGCTGCAGTCTGGAGTTGTGAGAAAAAAGCGGACTTAGCCAGAAATTTTGAACGAGTTCAGCTCCCAGGTCCCTCCTTCTTCCTCTCTGCTGCGCTGCAGCCCTGCCTTCAAAGCCCCACAGAGGAGAATGCTGTGCACAAGCAGGCTTTTAAGCATGTTAACAGAGGAAGTCAGATAACCAAGATGGCGCATTCAAAATAACAACAAAATAAGCCCTGACTGTTCTATTTCTGATCAATACAACAAAATTACAATGACGAGTGCCTCATGCTGAGTCACTGTAGATATCGGGTGTAACAAACAATATTCCACACATCGCGGCAGACAGAGTTACCAGGTAATCATTACCTGGTGCAAAATGTTTGCCATGCTGCCTTTCTGAAGCATGAGCAATGTTACTTCTCTTAACCAATTCAACCACTTCGGAGCATACTAAACACAAACTAACGTTATAACTGCCGGGTCACCCAAAAGACACTTTTGCTAACCAGTAGCCATAGCTAGCATACCATCTAACAAGCTAGATTTACCAACAAGCTACGTAGCTCGACTGCAACATCGTAAGGCGATATGCCTCCATTTTAGCCTTGTGTTAAAAAAATAAGATTAAACATATCAAGCAGGGGTCCTTACTTGTCCAGCAGAAACCGGCCAACTCTGCATCGCTCTTGGGTCCTTACAAATCCCGCAGCTCCCTCCACCTCTGAAATGGTGCTCCGCTATTTATACAAGTTTTCTTTCTGGCACGGTCCAATTATTTCTTTTTACACCGCTTTTCTTCGTCAGTCTTCTTAATCCTTCTGCAATGGTGGGGCATTTTTCTGTTCTGCTGCCTCTCCACCATTGTTTACAGTTTTAGTGTGAGCTTGAGCCTATCTGACCAGAGGGGTGTTTTGCGAAGCCAGTTTAGTGGGTTAGCGAGGTATGTTGAGTCTAAAGCCAGGCTTCCCTGTACTACGAAGGTGGCTCTCTTTTAACCCGGCTAGATCACCATGGTAACTTATGCTTAGCTCATAACCTGGTCCCGACCAGGTTATGTTCAGACTTTAGGCTTAAAAGCGCCGCTGGTTCACTGTGTAACTCATTCGGAGATGGCGTCACCATTCATTGAGAACCCGGTGGACCTAGGAGCAGAATAATTCAGGCAGCACTATGACGTGAGCGGCTTCTTCGAGATCGCGCTGACCCGCTGGCATTTCCCGATGAAATTTTCTATGAGCGATATAGATTTTCAGCCGAGGGAATACGGTACATTTGCTCACTTATTGAGCCGAGTGTCAGGATGCCACTGAAGAAGCTGTGCGCTCACTGTCGGGCAAACTACTTACATTCAGTTGGTGATGCAGAAAATCTGAGCAAGGACACTGCGTGTTGCGCCATCCGCAAAGTGGTTCTTGCTTTTACTGAGAATCTGCAATCTTAAGATAGTGATGGTATTAAAATATAATGGGATACAGTATATTATCCACACACTTGCTGCCATGTCCGACTGCTGCTTCCACATCTTAATAAAATGCAATATGAAATATTTATTAGGCCAACCTAGTATTAATTTGTCACAGATAATGAGTAAAGTTAATTATTTATTTGATGTGGCCATGAATAAACTGATCAATGTTTCACCTGTTGTAAAGCAGTGTAGCCCAAACACAAATCTTACAGGCTTGAGCTATTTTCACAGTCAAAAAGGTCTTTATTGACATTGTACAGGGACAGTAGCTACATTTGCTTGTTCATCCCGACACAGTTATACAAAAAAAAACACTGAACATTTATAGCCTACGCACACTCGGCCTCGCTTTCAATAAAACACACACGCGCATTCTATAACTGAGGTCAGTAAAATGTGAAAACAATATAGACATCATTCAAAAATGAAAAAGATAGTTGTTGCTTCAGTTTATTTATTTCTTAAATGGATGAGGGTTAATATGTTAAAGTTGCACAATGCTGAGCTTTCAGAAATTAAAACACTAAGGGCTTAATGTAATATTGATCATAATATTAATCAGTGTTAACTTACATTTACACGGTCAGCAGTTTCCTGCCAGCAGCCCTCCCTCGCTCTATTGGCAGCGACAGTGCTACTTTTTGCCGTGATGGTTTCTTTGAATTCTTCATAGCTTTGCATAATAAGAATCTGCTCATCTTGAGTAAAATATGTGGCCCGGGATCTAAACATTTTCCCACGGAAGTAGAATAATATGACGTCAAACGCCCCCTTTTATGTGAACGCGTGCAGAGCACAAAGCAGAGAGCCGGACTTGACAAATTAAGTTGATAACCACCATCGCAGAACCGTTTAACTCTGTTTGGGGACTTGGGGCTTTGTTGAGCTGCATCATGAGCACAAAGCCTGGCTATGTTGAGCCCCCTTCGCAGAACAGGCCCCAGGTGAGAGCAGGCGCTGCAGGGTGGAGGGGCACTGCCGAGTACACACTGCGCAGGGTCTGATTGGTTGTGTTTGTGGTGGCACAAGAAGCGTGCTCTAGGAACCACTTGTTTAAGAATGAATTTTTACGCCAAACAGCGCCACCCTAGGGGATTCACCCAGGGACATTTTTAGCTTTTAAAGGACTACCTCCCAACTTAAATAAGGCACTCAGGTACGTTTCACAATTGAGGCAGAGAAAGCATTTCTAGTTACAAAAATGTTGTTTATTTGTTCAATTTCGCGTCACGTCGTGACTTTAATTCGACTGTTTTTCAACATGATAAAATAATATCAGGGCAAATATGACCTAAAAAAATATGCATTTTAGAGCGGTTTAACTGAATAAATACTGCCAGAAAACATTTTCTCGACCTGCATCTGTATGAAGACATCCAGTCGATATCACGTCGTGACTTTAGACTTTTTTTCGACATGATAACATTAGGGGGAATACGATCTCAAAGAAAACATATTTAACTGAAAAAACACTGTCAAGAATTATTTCCTCTACCTACTGCTGTGTCGAGATGAAGATATCGAGTCATCGTCCAGTCATGTCTGGACGTTTATTTCGCGTCTTATTAACCTCGGGCAGGCAGGCTGATCTATCTGAGGGGCTGAAATGACCAACGTCATTTCCACAGCTCTTAGACGGCATCAATTTACATTGTTTCAACGTTGTTTAGACGACATATCAACACACGCGAATGTTAAAGACTATTCAAAATGATGGAAATATGTTTTGGAATTATAGAAAACAATGTAGTATCATGTATGTTGGCAATGTGGGCTGAAATGTTTGTGATTGTAGCATCCATCTAGGAACTATTTTTCCTCGCATAGTTAGCGCACCTAGCGGTTTCCGACGCATGCGCAAGAAGAAGAACCTTGCAGTGGCAGTTGATGAGGAGGAGAGACGGAGAGACAGACACGTGTGAAAGGTCAGTTATGAAAAGTACTCTAATATAAAATGAAACTTTGTTTGGTAAGACATTATACGTTTATCAATTGCATGTTAAACTTTTGATTTTGTTGCTGAATCGTGAATTGTTACAGATAGCTGGTTTTTGCTTTTATTCGTAACCGAGCAGCGGCGGCTTGCAGCCGAAATAGCTGCCGTGTGAAACAGCCGTGTGTCCAAAAGCCTTTTCCCGTGCATTGTGCAGTGACCTTTTGGAATATATGTTGTACCCGGTCTTCTTTTTTTTAGTATTTCAGGCTTTGATAGCAACAGGGATGATACCTTCGAGCTAAATGGACTAGCCGAGAGTTAGATCACAGGTTACGTGAAGCGAGGACAAACAACGTCCGACTAGGCCTTGTACTGTTTTCAACCCCTGAACCCTCTAAAACGTGTTTTACAAAACATTGAATTACTTCTGAACCATTTGCGTTAGGTATAGGGTCTGTGTAATCACGTAACTTGTACAGGATCAGATGCCAAACCAGGCCTAGCATCGATGCAACGCTCAGTTTAGCATCACTGCATTAGTTTCCTCATAAGCAACGTAACGTTGCATGGCTATGACCTCTTTCACCAGTACTGAATTAAAACGGTCAAAATTGATAAATGTTTTCATATATATTTATGGGTTACTTGCGGTCAGTAATGCACTTTGGAGATAACAATTTGGTCTGTGACCCTTCTTTCAATTTTGCTTAAATTAATAGTTCACTTTTAATCAAAATTCAGTCGTCTACTCAACATCATGCTGTTGAGCAATCCGGTGTATTTTTTTATCCTCAAAACACTGCTTTAGTATCACAGGCAGACAGCTTCTAGTATAATTCCACTTTAATTAGTTTGTTCTGTTTTTTGTTTTTTTTAATACTGGAAGCTCTGTCCCCATGGTACTCAAGCAGTGTTTTGAGGATGAAAAAAACGACACCGGATTTCTCATCAGCATGACAGTGAGTAGATGACTGAATTTTCATTTTACATATTAATTCCTATATTGATATGACAGCGATCTAGACCTGTGTAAAACACAGAAATACAGCATAGATAACGCACACGTAGTTCTAAAAACTCAGTTTTCAAAATGTCTCTTTCAGCTGGGTAACACATCTTTTTTTTCTTTTTGTCAAAGTATCATTCATCACCTCCCCCAATGTGTCGGCAATGAATCAAACTGGTGCATCACTTCAAGAACTGACACCGAGACGTAAGTGATAATCGATAATTGTACCTTCAACTCAACAATGTTCAGTTTTGTCGAATTTCATGTTTAGTCAATTGTAAAAGGATCAAAGTCTGAATGTTATGACAGATCCATTATCAAAATAGTTGGCAATAAATTTAATATTAGATTAATCAATTCTATTAATTATTGTTTAACACACTGAATTAGATGTGAAGGGGGGATTCATTACATAGGATACAAGTCTGATAAGAAAAAAACAGAAACAAAGCTTAGTAAGCTACTCCGGAATCGGATGTAAACTGCAACACTGTATCTACGGACGGACTTCCAAAAGCCACGGCAACGGTGGCAACAGCGGCAGCAACCGTGTAACGTTTAACAAAATCAGAAACAATTAAAACTATACAAACATTATAAAATAACAATGAAAACAATACATACAATAACTTAGGTTACTAAAATGGCGATGGTGCCACAATTGCATCTCTAGTGATAACTCAAACACTGCATAAATGGACACTTCACATCCTGTTGAAGCGGCATGTTGCTTTTGTGGGTGTAGTTGTTGTCTTGCCCTATTATATCTGCAATCTGTCCTTTTGTATTGCAGGTAGTGAGGTGAGGCATTTGCCACGAAAACTTTCCTCCCGTGGAAGACAAACTTAGCCCAGAGTGACAGCACCAAGTAGACAGAAAAGTAGGTTAAACTTCACTGTTTTCGATTCACACTTCTGCTTCTTCTATTAGATTTCTGTTAAGTTTTATGGACCACACTAGTATTGTCTCAGGTAAAGCATTCGTGTTCTGTCATTACAGATATCCTTGTTGTTCAGAGTCAGTGGCAAAAACCTGAGGGATTGCACTACAAAGTACATCAACAGGTATGTCTCTACAAAGACAACAAAGACCTTTTAACTGTTAAAATAGCATAGACATCTTAAATATTTGCGTTTGAGCAACACGATCATCTAACAAGCGAAACACTGAAAATAGTTTATTCTTGGCCACATCAAAGTGAAATTATTAACTTAACCGATTATCCATCTGATTATCTGTCCTTCTATGACCGCACAACTTCTTTCAGTGGTCTCCAGAGACTGTATATAAAAGTAAAAAATATATATAGCCTAATGTATAATGACCTGACGCTCGGCTCAACAGCTGAACATCTATAGGCGGAGACGCTCAGAAAGTAAACACCAGTAAATCCGGCGATCTCTCCCTCCGTACAAATGCTGGTTGTGATCCAGCTCCACTGGACTTTCAAAGTAAAGGTGACGCCAGCTGTAAATGACTTAAATTGTGAAAGAGCTTTTATACACGATTTTAGGATGAAACTCTGAACATCTGAACAACTGAGCTAAGCATCAGTTACCATGGTGATGTAGCTGGATTAAAAGAGAGCAACCTTTGTAGTACAGGGAAGCCTGGCTTTAGACTCAACATAGCTCGCTAACCCACTATACTCGCTTCGCAGTACACCTCTGTGTCTTTACGTCCCCTTCTGTTGTGTTCTGTGCACAGTCTCGTCTCTCCTGGTTTAGCACTGCATCAGTCACAAGCACCAGGAACTTCAGACAGGTGGAAAACATCACCACAGAGCACCCACTGAAGACAAACATAATTCCAGGTCAAATGACCAAGCCCTGCGAAAACCCAAAGACTTTACACCCAAAACAGCATCACCATCAGGATTAGCTATCACACACACACACAGGCACCAAAACAACTGTTGTCCATATAATTTAATTTGATGTGTCATTTGAAAGACAGGTAAATCAAAGGAATTTACCAATTTAAAAATGTCAAACTACAAATACTGAAAGATTGAAAACACTTAATATTTTATAAGGTACAGAATTTTTGTCAAGTAGACATCGGAAATATGTTGTAGTCCTTAAGTGTGGGTGGTGTGGGGGCCAGCAGAGGGAATTTAGATTGAGTGGAACAAAAACATGTAATTTTAATGTAATTAACATTTTAATGTAAATGTTATAGTACACAACTTCTTATATTACTGATCCAATGATGTAAATGACAAACTGTTGGTGCTGTTTTGATTGCGTTATATGTACAAAATGCTAACAGGAATTTTGTCTTACAGGCTCATGACGAATGGAGTCATGGCGAAATACAACATGCATGGAGGAGGACAATGTGACAAACTGCCTTTTAAGGCGACAAAGTTGTGTCATGTGATAAAGTGTAAGAAACTAAGATTGATATAACTGAAATTACTGAATGGGCTTCATTTGCATGTGGCTATCCTGGGCTCAGCTGGGCTACCATGGCACAGACTGTTAATGCCTATTGTCTTCATTAGGAACCATCAGATTCAGGCTACTGTGTGGCTCTAAGAAGTGGTTATTTCATTACTCTTTCAACTCCCAAAACGAAGTGTTCCTGCCATCTATAAAGTGCATTTAACATCTGAATAGGCGCTCTGTAAAAATGTTTAATTTTTTCTTATGCCCTCTCTCCAGCTGCCGTAAAGAGATGGAACGTGAAGGCCACGGATGCAGAATTAAAAAGTATTATTCAGACTAGAGATGGGTTTTATGTTTCTTTGAGGGGAGCCGGATCTTGGTGAGCCGTTCCTTTCAATGAGCCATTCAAAAAACTGGCTCATTTGACTGATTTTTATATTTATTAAGTTTTAAGAAGCCAGCCTGGTGGTAACTCATTTTATCTTGGAAATAATCACTGGGAGGTATGATGGGGTGAGATTTGGAACAAAATAATACAAAATTAGATATCCCACCAATATCTGAGTTTGAATTATTCTGAAATATTGATTATAGCCTCATTTGACATGTGTGGACTAGATTTTAAAGTCAAGATTCATTGTAAATATTCCACAAGGTTGCGCCATATCACTCTGCTTTGACAGTGACATCACTATTTTGGATTTACCCTTTGTACAAATTGTTTGTATGTGTGTAAAGCTACCATGACTTGTTATTCATGCAACACCGTGACCTTAACACTTACAAATAAACATTAAAAAACAAAGCAGGCTACAATGAATTTCCGTGCAAAACAGCTTTTAGTGCAGGGGGGCAGGGGCAGTCACGTGTTTCTGTTTTTTTTGTTGTTGTTTTTTTTTACGCAAAGGCAGCGTGCACAACTCAGGTGGCATCATGCTACATTTGCATATGTAATAAGCACCGTGCAGCTGGGCTGCGCTCCTCCCCATGTAACTTCTCTGTCCCACTCAGGGGAGGAGCAAAGGAAGAGCACACAGTGATATAGAAACATTTTAAAAAAGAATGCATCCCAGCTGCGACTCGGTTCCCATCGTTCATGTTAACGAGCTGTTCAATAGAATCGGTTCGTTCGTGAACGTCACAACACTAATCCAGACCCACCTGAAACATGCCCCAGCAAGGAGCGGGGGCAAGGGGCAGACCCCCACTGGACTTTAACTCAATAAAACGTTTGTTACATTAAACATGTTCATTTTTTATTTAAGTATTCAATATATAGATAACTCGTTACATATATTTGGTCCTGAATGCTGTCTTTTTTACCTAAGATTAGTCCATGTACTACTTGTATTTTACAGTATAGGTGAACATCACTCGGGTATTTTTAACTTTATCACAGGTGAGTTTATTTACTATCAAAGTTTCAACCAGGTTCACCATTCCCGTGATATTTTAAGTTGGCAAAAGTGAAATTTGCTGGTGTTGTCTATTGGACTTTTTGACCTCGATGCAGTTTGAGGAATTGTTTGCTGAAATTGAGAATTTAATTCAAATAGTTGTAGATTAGAGCATTGAAAATTGAACATGTATACAACGCAAGAGCTGTGCTTGTCATAGAATTTATGGATGTGGTAATGCCAGTTATGTAGGCATTAGTTGAAACTCTCAATTTAGGTAAACATCTTTTTAAATGCAATACATTATATGTGTATTTTGACAAAGGTTTAAATGTCGTCTATTCGACTTTGAAATGACAGAAGTTAATATGTCGTCTAAACGACGCTGAAACAACGTAAATTGATGCCGTCTAAGAGCCGTTGAAATGACGTCGGTCATGAAAATGACATCAGAAAAACTTTCATTTCAGCACCTCTGGTAGACATCGAATCAACCTGCCTGACCGACATTGATTAGACGTGAAATAGACGTCAAAATGTTTGCTGGGTCAGGCAATCACGGTCGGCACGGCATGGAGCGACACACTCAGCTACACGGCAACCAGCAGCGGACAGCGAGCAGCACACAACAAGCAGTGAGCAACATGCAGCCAGCAGCAACACCCAAGCGAGATGAAATAAAATAACTTGAATGAAACAACTGGATGGACAGCATGAGACCAGACTGTAGTCGCTGCCGGCAGCCTACCTGCCACCAAGCGGTAGTGAAGGGCGCCAGGAAGTGACGTGACCCAGGCTCCATCAGGCAAGAGGACAACCAGGTGCTTTCTGCCTCCCTTTATAAGGTGCTCCCCCACAGTGATTGGCTGGGAAGAGCCACACAGCTGAAACCATCATACTGCTTCATACTGCTACATGTTGATTCGGGAGCGGTGGATTCTTGCAAATCAAATTATGGCCACTGGGTGGACCCATGGACAGTGGATTTTTTCACAGTAGATCTGTATTTTATTCTACTGTCAGTAATGACAATTTTAGCAAATACAACAAAAAAAGAGTAACAGACTACAACTGAAATGACATGATTGCCTATAAGAAAGGATTTTAATGTCTACAAAATGTCTACATCTTTTCACGTTCTTAGTTTTGTGAAACCAAGAAATATTTGACATATATATATATATATATATATATATATATATACATATATAATCTGTATGTTGCACCTGCAAAAATAATGTTGTAATGTTAAATTTCATTTGGACTTAAAAAGTAGACAGTATGTCTAGAAATTACATTTCTTTTGATTTTAGACATCTTTCTTTCTAAATATCTTATCATGTAACCTCCTCATACCAGGGAAAAGTCAGAATATCTGCAGCCTCAGCAGCCTGAAAACATACATGTCTGTCTGCAACATGTCATAACACAACCGCATTCTGTAAGATGGATTTGTCAAACTAAAGGCTTTTCACTGCCTGATTACATCATCTATTTAGCACAACATTCTGATTTAAAGATATAAACAGTAGCCCCTTTTAGATAGACAAGGCGGCACATTTGCAGCAAGGTAAAGGCTGCAATGTGCCACCTTGTCTATCTAAAAGGGAGGTGTAATATTCCTTCTTTTCCAAAAAGCTGCCACTTGGCCGCCACTGTGGTAGGCGTAAACATGTGACGTGAAGCACGAAGTGCAGCGTGAACAGTGAAGCAGGTCAAATTTGTCTTCAAAATAAGAACTTTACATTGCACTCTATTGGAGTTTAGAACTGACCACTTTTTCGAGTAAAGAGTAATCTAACGCGTTAATATTTCCAAACCAGTAATCAGATTAAAGTTACTTATTCAAGTCACTGTGCGTTACTATTATTTTTTTCATTTTCCTTAGTAAAAATATATATTTTTGCTTTCTTCTTGCGTCTTGGGGAATGACGTCATGTATGCGACAAGTCACGTTTTCAGCACGAGGACAACTCACGTGTAGCACAATGCAGCGACACAAACGCAAACAACAATGGAGGGAGGACAGAGATGGCGTTTTCAACCTGGAAATACAGTCATTATTTTGAGTTCGTGTCAGCTTAAGGTGAGAACATTAAGGTTCGTTGTACAATCTGTGCTGGCGACAAAGTGCTATCATGCTTCAAACACACAACGTGAAATTTGAAGAAACATTTGGAGTCGCAGCACAGTTAAGTTTACAGAGCAAGTCCCACCAGGTGGTGTTAAGCAGAGAGCTGCGAGCAAAGCCACGGCCTCGACTTCTGCAAGAGGTCCCCCACCACCCAAACAACAAAAGCTGGACTTCGGTACAAAACAAGTAAGCGTTGTAATACATTGTTTACTTGCTGTTACAGTTAAAAATGTACTTCCAAGTGAGTATTGGCAACACCGGTTGTCATTTTTATATTGAGGCGGGGGGGGGGGGGGGGGTGTTGTCGGCAGTCGCTGAATGTAACTAATAAATTAACTTGCAATCTAACTTAGTTACTTTTAAAAACAAGAAATCAGTCAAGTAATTAAGTTACTTTTTAAAGGAGTAATCAGTAATCAGATTACTTCTTCAAGGTAATGTGGCAACACTGGTTCTTAGCGGGGGACTTTTAATTTGAAAGTAGCGACCTTAAGTAGCTTGCCACTACAACAACAAGTGGACAACGAAGACAGCTATAGAGACCGAGGAGACACTAGCATCTCCTGGATCTCAGCGGCTGTCCAGTTGCTCATCTTGACGTCGCGGATGAAGTGATGGACTGACTGCTGTGATCAGCTGTTCCCTGGTTTTAAAACTCCACAGCTGTGGGTCGCACAACAGTGCATGTCATCGACACCTCCGCCCATCTCACACAATTGCCGGCACATCGACAGCTCGGATTTACATAGCAATGGAGGTGGAAAAGGTGTACCTTCCGAGGTGGCAAATCAGCAGATCAGAACAGACCGGCAATTTGCCGCCCTCTGTCTAAATCTGCGGACCTGGCCGCAAAAAGATAGCAATTTGGTGGCTTGCTGCCCAGTGTAAAAACGGCTAGTGTTGATTAGTGTAGTCCCTGAGTTCATCAAGTGGAATGCATAATCTGATTCACTCCACATTCAAACCATGCTTGACTGCATTCAACATAGTCAGCCCGTATTGATTCCGCTGGTCAAATATTCAATGGAGCTGCAGTTCAGTTTGGGATGAAAATAAGCAAGCCTCCACAGGAGTCTAAAACCAGGTCAACCACAGGTTGCTATCAGTGAGGCAGCACTATCCTGACTGCCAAACGTGTGAAGGTGGGCTGGAGGGATGAGAGGAGAGGAGAGAGGGGTGACCACAGCCATGTCGTGGCAGAGTCAGTTAACTGAGTGCATTGTTTTGCTGTGGTTGTTTTCCATCTCCACACCCGATGCATGACTCTCTTTAATGTCAGTAACACAGATAACACACAAGTTTCTATCCTCTTCCCACACAAGAAGTTTTACTGTACCTCCACCAAAAGTCACAAACCTAAACCTCTCATTATTACACTGCTCTCTCCCCTCCACTGCCAATTTCATCGATGGCAAATATTACAGGCTCTTGCGTAATCCATAGACAGTGCAAGACACCTTTGATTGCATCTGTAATCACACACCTCTACAGCAGGTCCAGTTGCTGTCTCATGTCAGTGCACACACTGCCACCCGATGGCCTGATGGTGTAGTGTTTGTCAATCAAACTCGAAAGATTATCACTTTGAAAACTAAAGGATCTTTTCATATCTCATTTAATATTTACCATGGTCTACTTAGTTTAAATTAGGGTTGCAACCAACATCTGAAAGTCATCTGATTTTTGTTGACACCAACAGAAATTAAGCAGTTACTTCCAAAAACAGTTTTCAGTACTATATATATATATATATATATATATATATATATATATATATATATATATATATATATATATATATATATAATTTCGTTGTATTATTTTTTTTTTCATAATGAAGACTGCAGATTTTCCAGTCAATGGCCCATTATCAGATCTGATATCAGACAGACTCTAAACAAGATGACAGGTTTTTCAGTTTAGCTACTGCTGTATCTGGAGGTAAAACAGGTCAAAACATTGGAGTAAGAGGGAGCTGCCAACTAGAAGGTCCATTTGACCACTGAGTCATCTCAATCATCACTGTGTGCAGAGAAGTGCTCTCTCACTAGAATCATAGCTGTGAATTCCCCTTCTGCTGTTTGAGGCTATAAAACCTCAGTTATCACAGCTCCTACTTAAAAAAAGGATTCAAATTAGTTTTCTGCTTGGGTAATCTAATTGTAACAATCTCTGCAGCATCTGCACCACAGCAAATTAGTGGACATAATGAGATAAACTCTTTGTTCTTAATCAAACCAGGCTTCATGCTGTGATACATATATTAGCCTAAAGCTTGTCTCAATCAGATAAAGCCAAGACATGGATTTCTCGCTGTTGAGCCTCAAATTTGACTTGATTTGTGTGTGTGTGCATGTGCATTAGACCGTCAGGACCTGGAGGAGCCCTCCAAGGTGGACCAGCTCCAGGAGCCGCTCCTGGAGGCTCTGAAAATCTATGTGAGGAAGCGTCGGCCCAGCAAACCACACATGTTCCCCAAAACCCTAATGAAGATCACAGACCTGCGCAGCATCAGTGCTAAAGGTAGGAAGGATACCAGCTTAGAGGTGATTGCAGTCAAAAAATGACAACAGTTATCGGGGAAGATGTGTTCTGCTGCACTCCAGTTTAGTATGAATCAGGCAGACTAGATATTAAAACTACAGCAAACATATAGACCTGTTCTTACTGGAAGGCAGGGAAAAAGTCTGCTGTGTGTTTGTGATCTTGACATATTGATTTGAACAAATGGGGATGGGTTAGGGTTAGGGTCCATTTCAAAGGCTACCTACCTTAATACTTTCTGAATGTGTGTAGAATTGTCAAACTGTCTGTTTGAGAAATTATAAACAGTTGCTGTCGCAGCTACCAGTATAGAGTTGTGAATAGTAGCTGGTCCGGAAGTATTTTTCCCCACTCTGATGTCCCATTTCTCACTTAAAATGTTTTTAAACAAAATCTTCAGTGTTACCTTACATAGAAAAGTCTCTCAGATGATTTAAAAATCCCGTGGTTCATGTAATGGTTAAAGAAATCATAGTTTGCGAGACAAACAGATGGCTCGAAACACTAAAGCCATTACCACCATTGCTATTGAGGGGAAGCCAAAGCAGAACTCAAAACATTAACTGCTGGCGTTGTAAACAAACATATTACCAAAGTTGCTGATGAGTCCTACAAAGTATATTCAGAATCTGAAAGTAAATCAGTCTTGGATGTTTCTTCTTACAAAAACGCAGTCTGTGTACCAAAATGTACCTTTCACTTCTTGTCTGAGAACCAATCAGATGATGTACTGATGATTCAAACAGGTATTCCAACTGTGAGTCAGCTGGACTAAAGAGAATTTGATGCATGTTGAGGTTTATACACTTTTTGTGGGACTGCCATGTACTGCCACACTTATGACTCAAGAAGCACGACTCTTCCAAATTATCTGTTGGTCTCTACAGAGAAAAACATCGTGGCCGATTTTGAAACAAAAATATATATTGTATTGAAGTCAGTGAGTAAACGTCCCAACTTCACAACTTATCAATATGATAGAGAACTCTGCAGTTCTCCTCAGATAAACATGGCTTTTAAGCATGTGAACGCAGCTCTCAACCTTGTTTGCAGTTAGAGACAGCAAGAAACTCTGATAAACTAAATAGATTACATACTGTAGTAGCGTTTTCCGCTCTCTATTTGTTCCCTGCAAGCTACCACTTTGTGGCTGAGTTGGTTTCCCTACGCGTGCAAGTTAAAGATGAGAAGAGGAGTGGTTCAGGTTAGTTAGTTGCTTTTTTATTGTCTCTCTGAGGAAAAATTTCTTTTGGACACAAGAGAATGTCACCTGTTCACATATAGCACATCACAAAACAGAGTCCTGCACGGGTTCGGTGACCCATACAATTTGGATGAAACGGGTGAAAAATAATGTATTGTGTCGGACACGGGTGCGGATTGGGTTGGACGCCTGGAGAGCACGGGTCGGGTTTTGCAATTGCCATTTTCAAGGCGTCACGCAGGGGCGCCATATAGGGGGGGAAAGTTAGGACAATTCCAAAAAATAGGTAAAATACAAAACTTATATATAACTAGAACTGCAAGCAGTTATGAACGGGGGCCAAGCCCCCCGCCCCCCGGCACGCTCAACTCGGATCCCACGCACCGCAGAGCCCACGGAAGTTGGCCCCAAAGGATGACGGGCTCGGGGCAAAAGTGAGGACACAGGCCAACGTCTGAGCCGTGGTATTCGCTGTAATGGGAAGTGCACTGGAAGTACAAGAGGCTGAATGTGTGCCGATTTATATTCGTTGTAATAAGGCACGCCCACATTGACCAGTCATGACCACCTTCAGGATATGGCCTCAGGATTGGCCTTACATCATACCGACCAAATTTCATAAAAATCGGTGAAGCTGTTGAAGAGATGAAAAGTTCCCATCATTTTAGCGCCCCCTAGTGGCCAAAATTCACCAAATTCGGCTCATCCCTTCCTAGTCTCATTTCAACCAAGGAATTCAAATTTAGTGTTAATAGCATTTAGTTTGACCGCGATATCAAACAGGTTCCATTTTTTATATCTAGCTACAGAAATTTGTTTGTTAATAATTTGTGCATTTTTTGACCGAGCAGAATTCTTTTGATAATTTTAGATCAGGTCCAGCTGAAGAGTGTACGTGCTAAGTTTCATGCAGATCGGACAAAATCCCAAGGAGGAGTTCGAAAAAGTAGGTTTTGCATATGTGGCTATTTTGTGAACGAAATGTGCAGCAGAAGTGGGCGTGTCCTATGTCAGAAAACCCAGCTCTATTCAGGGAACACATAGATATAAGGTTTGCAAATGTGTTATTTTAAATGTGATGGTTACAGACAAAAACGCGATTGCATCCATTATAGCGCCACCTAGTGGAGTACATGTGCAATTTTTGGTATGGAAGAACTGTGTCCTATTCTAGCTGTACCATATAAATGTCAAAGCTCTCAGCATAATAGTTTGGCTGAAATTAATGTTTGTTGTTTATCTTCTAATAAGCCACGCCCACATTGAGCAGTCATGACCATCTTCAAGATATGGCCTCAGGATTGGCCCTACATCATACCGACCAAATTTCGTAAACATGGGTGTAGCCGTTCAAGAGATATAAACTTCCCATCTTTTTAGCGCCCCCTAGTGGCCAAAATTCGCCAAATTGGGCTCATCCCTTCCCAGTCTCATGGCAACCAAGGAATTCAAATTTGGTGTTAATAGCATTTAGTTTGACCGATATATCAAACAGTTTACATGTTTATAGCTAGCTACAGAAATTTGTTCGTGAATAATTAGCGCATTTTTTGACCGAGCAAAATTCTTTTGATAACTTTAGATCAGATACAGCTGAAGAGTGTACGTGCCAAGTTTCACGCAGATCAGACAAAATCCCAAGGAGGAGTTTGAAAAAGTAGGTTTTGCATATGTGGCGATTTAGTGAACGAAATGTGCAGCAGAAGTGGGCGTGTCCTATGTCAGAAAACCCAGCTGTATTCAGGGAACATATGGATATAAAGTTTGCCAATGCGTTATTTAAAATTTGGAAGTTACAGGCAAAAACACGATTGCATCCATTATAGCGCCACCTAGTGGAGTACATGTGCAATTTTTGGTATGGAAGAACTGTGTCCTATTCTGTCTGTACCATATAAATTTCAAAGCTCTCAGCATAATAGTTCGGCTGAAATTAATGTTTGTTGTTTATCTTGTAATAAGCCACGCTCACATTGAGTAGTCATGACCACCTTCAAGATATGGGCTCAGGATTGGCCCTACATCATACCGACCAAATTTCGTTGAAATCGGTGTAGCTGTTCAAGAGATATAAACTTCCCATACTTTTAGCGCCCCCTAGTGGCCAAAATTCGCCAAATTGGGCTCATCCTATCCCAGTGTCATGGAAACCAAGGATCTCAAATTTGGTGTAAACAGCATTTAGTTTGACCAAGATATCAATCAGTTTACATTTTTATAGCTAGCTACAGAAATTTGTTCATGAATAATTTGCCCATTTTTTGACCGAGCAGAATTCTTTTGATAACTTTAGATCAGATCCAGCTGAAGAGTGTACGTGCCAAGTTTCACGCAAATGGGACAAAATCCCAAGGAGGAGTTCAAAAAAGTAGGTTTTCCATTTTTTGCGATTTTGCGAAAAACTTTTTTAACCGAAAGTGGGCACGGCCGCAAAGTGATTCAGCTCCATTCAGGAAATGTGGGGATACAAGGTTTTTGAATGTACGACATACGGTTTGGGAGTTATATGCAAAAACGTGTTTTCCTAGGTTATAGCGCCCCCTGCAGGTGGATATATGTAGTTTTTTGTGTCTGAGATATTCGCAGGAGTCTGGACCAACCCTCCAAATTGTACCGCCCTCCCTTGCACGGTTTAGCCTGCAGCACCACTTTTAGCAAGAAAAAAATAAAAATAAAAATCTTTACAATTACAATAGGGTTCCTAGCACCGCTGGTCCTAGGAAACGCGTATGCTTGCAAACGTGTTCCCTCGGCAGCATAAATAGTGACGTACGGGTAGGGGCGGGAACATCTTGTGACGCAACCAGGAAATGCTCCGAAGGCTAGACCATCCCATTTAACAACGGTTGACGCGGCCTGCAGGGCTCTTCGAAGGACCCTGCCTTTGCAGGCGGCGAAGGATGGGTCCTTGAAGGATGGTGCCCCTGAATTGGGACACAGCCTAAATACACAGACACACTAACGAGGGGATCAGGAACAGGTGAGGAGAGTGAGGAGGGAAGACGACAGGCGAGGTAATGAAGGGAAACACGGAGGGAAAAACACAGAGGAGACACTGAAAAGACAGAGACACAAAAGGGCATGGAGTCAAAATATAACAGAAAACATAACAAAAAGACACTAAATCATAACAATTAGTGTGTAAAACCTAATCTGCCTCATTATGCCTCAGATATCTGCTAACGAAAAATATGGATGATGATCAGTTGATATTGTTTGGATCTTTTGACCACATTTCACAGTTTTCACCCATGGATGAAGTTTTTTACCTTGTTATGGATATGGCTCAATTATTATCCAACCTAAACTTGACTTACAATTTGCCTTTAAACCATTTTCAATGTCAAGGAAGAACTTTAATGTTCACATTTGTAACCTTATTATTTTTCTTCATTATGGTCCTCCAGGAGCAGAGCGGGTCATTTCTTTGAAGATGGAGATCCCAGGTTCCATGCCGCCACTCATCCAGGAGATGCTGGAGAACTCAGAGGGCCAAGATGGCCAGAGCAGCAATAGCAGCAGCAACACCGCCAACAGCAGCAGTAGTAGCAGGAACAGCAGTGGAAGCAACAGCAGCAGCAGCAGCACTTCAGCTGAGGCAGGGGCAAGTCCCAGCAGCGAGGGCAGCCCCGAAAAGGACGCCACTGCTGCTGAGTCGCCGGTGTCCATGGAGACCAAGGGGGCTACAGCTGCATTGTCCAGCGATGAGCCCTAGGAAGCACCTGCAGGCGCCTCTGCAAAAACTCTCTGACATTCCTTTGCACAAAAAAGGAACAGGTGGGCAAGGCGTTTATCCCCTTACAACCCCTCTACCCCAACTCCTTTGCTTGGTATTACGTTATCTTTATATACACTTCCTATGTTTCTTCGCCCGCTCCCCTAAAATATCCTCCTTAAAAAGAAAAGGTCAACAAGGAGGCCTCAAACGTTCAGCGCTTTGTGTATAATTCTGAATTGAGCTCTTATTTGGCATGGTTTCTCTAAGACAGGGATTGTGATAGAAAGGGTGTGGTCCTTGCAAACAACCAGAGATGATACTCCTCAGGTCTCCTGTGTAAATTCTTATCTGCATGACGGGAGTTTGATATGTGGTTTTACTCTTCTCCCTCTTTCTCTCTCTCTCTCTCTCTCTCCCTCTTTCTCTCTCCTCATCTCTTCATCTCTCATATTGTTGGCAAACTTACATTGTACATACCATTCTATGGTTAGATCTCTGTTTCTATGATGAATTTTGTGGTGCTTTTTTCATTGTCTTAAATATTATCTTTGAGGCGATACATCAAGGTTTAAAGCAGAACTAACTAAGTCCTTTAAAAAGTTATCTAGAATGTTATTGCATATAGACATTATGGAAGTCTAATATTTTATATTTGTTCCTATATTTAAAACTGTTTTTGTCTTTTGTAAGACTTCTTGGTTCATGTCTCTACATAAATGAGTGTACATCCACACCACCAGAATGCAAAGCTTCTCTCCATTTCGACAGCCAAGTCTGTTCAACAGTTTCCTCAGAAGAGGGAAGCACAACAGCCGAATCCTTTGATACACACTCATCAGACTGACCACTTCTGTTTAACTCCGTCTCAACGTGTTCCACCGAGACCCAACATTAGATTAGATTTAAAAATAAGCCTGTCTATGAAATCAACTCATTTGGTGGCTGGATCTCCTCAGCAAATCAGTTTATCTCACTGTCAAAACAAATTGGATGAATTCGGTTGCTGATAGATGCCACAGATTTTTCTGCAGCAGGCTGGGATCACATAGGTTGCTTTTTTGGTCCATATTTCCAAGTCTGTACTTCAGACCATAATTCAACTTAACAACATTGCACTTTATTATCATCATCAGGTCAGTTTATATGTTTAACAAGCAAATGTTGTGCCACAATTTGTTCCACCTTAAAAAACAGTTTCCCAAAGGTGTCACACTTATTTTCAGACTACTAGTTTCAAACTACATGTCTGCTGACAGAAAGATGAATGTGGCTTCACCATTAGTCTATTGGCTATAGTCTCATTTTGACCGAAATGATTTCTTTGTTCAGTGGGTTAAGTTCAAGTTGACGTCATTGCGAGGCATACAAATTTATTATAGAATACAAGGGAATACAAATGTTGGCACGGCAAAATTAAAACCGAGATGAAAATAAATCCTTGTAGGGGACATCATGCATCCACATTCTGTCTCTCCAGGCTGGCATGTTGCCTCCTGCAAGCACAGCCAGCATCCCGCTGTGCCTGGTGTAAAGTGATTCTATATAGCTTGCTGAAAAGCAGCCCTAGACACAAGTAGGGTTTTATGATGAATGCTGAAAAACAGTCTAATAGTAGCAAATAAAGGGGTGCTGCGATATACTGATATTGACTATAAATGTGATATTTAGAAAATAAAATATTGATATCATGTTAATAACACACATGAAAGTATCATGTGAATAACCCAGCAAATCTTACACCATTTATGTTTCTTTAGGTTCTCACTTACAAGTACAAGTAAGGCTTCATGAGCCAATGTATATTAAACTTAGCATGATTGTGTTTTATTGCTTATGAGTTTAGCTATTCATGCTTCTCTGCTTTCAAAAGTTACATAGCCTCATTTGGACCTCAGTACACTTTGACAACAAATTTGATCTTTTGTCTTTTTTGTAGTTTTGCTCATTATTTCTATAAGTAATGGCAATACTGTTTTTTACCAGTTATTGCTAAGGTCTGGACACACTTTAACAAAGCCTGGTGGGGAAAGAAACAAGCAGTCAGGTGTTCAAACAGGTTGAAAACAAGCAAATAGTTTAGCCACATTATCTGGAGGTGAAAAAGTGACTGGAAACGTTAATTGCACAGGAAAAATGTATCACTTGTAGAACAGTAGTGATACAGTTGACAGCGATGAATGTTGACATTTGTCAGATTTGGTTGGTATTTCATTTGCGTTATTACCTATGGAAATGTAATACTGGAGTCATCCTACAAGTTCTGACTTTAAAGGAAAACTACCATTTTATTTTTACTTAACCTTGTCTGTCAGCTATAGGGTTAACCTTTAATAAGAATCACCAAAGTAGTAGCTGAGAGCTCAGAAAAGTTAGCCACATTTATTTTGAACAGAAAACAAAAGCAATACAATTTTTTCACAAACAAACCAATTTCCTGGTTCAACTTGGACCTACCGTACTTAAGGCAGACTCGTTGTGTCCACTCATAGTTTTTCTTGTGCAGAAAGTAACAGGTGCATTGACAGTCAGGGTTTGAGTTGTCATCTGAGCCTTATGGGGATCTCTAAATTAACTAACCCTAACAAATGTTTAGGACATAATTTGTGACGAAAATAATGTTTTTTTATTGTATAAGGGAACCTCACAGATGTGTGATTTTGCTGGTTCAGGGTACCTTATGGGAGCTCAGCTCCCGTTGGCTCCCACATAACACAAACCCTGCTGACAGTTTTGTGTTTAAATGAAGTGGTTGCTAATCTGGCTAAACTGTGAGTTTGTTTCCAACCTGTCTGATCATCTGGCCAACTGTGGTTTTCCCTGTTAGACTTATTTTTGGCAATTTCCCCACATTCTCAGAATTCTCAGTTATTAGTTAGGTGACAATGATGGAAGATATTTCGAAATCATGGCCAAACGACCAAGAAAGAACATTTGTAACAAAGCGTTGAAACAAAGCCCTTTTGTTGCTGCTTTGGCACACTTGTAGCACTTGTGCCCTTTAAATTCTAGCTTTCTATGTGAAATAGTGGTGCTATGTTTTGTGTTTGAGCTTTCCCTTTGATCACAGCCTGTGGCAGCATTGACTTCTCAAAAATGACCTGAATGTCATCCTAATGAGTGTGTATCTACGGCTAACAGCATGAACTACCAACTGGGCTCTACAAATGCACATGGCTCTGTAATGGCCTTATGGACAGAGCTCCTCAACCTGCTTTTCTTTCCCTTTTCAGAAGTGTCTTGTTTAAACCGGTGAAATACAGGGACAATACACAATGATGACCAGACCACGTGGGTCAGGACGATTGTGCGCTTATGTAGAAAGCACACGGTGGGGTGGGAACCACTCCAAATACTCGCCTTGCTCTTCAGACTTGACAGTGTAAGCTACATGGAATAATGCAAAAGGAGATTCCAGATGACCTTCCAACTGCTTGAGAAGTGCAGGCAAGGAAAGCCTCTCTTTGGGCAGTAGACATAAGTTAGCCCTTAATCTCATTGGTGGAGAAGTAAGTGATGTGTCTCACATCAGATGAGGTAGTCCTGCTGAAATTAAAAGATTATGCTAGAAAGCTGTTATTCCCCACAGCGATGGTCACACATGATACTGAATAATTAGAGATAAACTCTCTTTTATCCTGTTTCAGGACCCAGATCCCTCACTGCTGATATGAACTTGCGCACTTGCAACGCGGGACAAAATAACTGAAACACTTAAACATGTCTGAGACACAGCTGTAGTATTGAAACAATATGAAAGCCAACAGCAGAACCTCCACTACCGAAAGGAGACAGCCAAAGTTCAGCTTACAGAAATCAAGCACAGAATGTATGAAATTGTTTGAACAATGTCAACTCAACTTTTGGCCATATCACACAGTCTAAACTACATGAGCTGTCACAAAATGTGTCTTGCCACATTCAAATGGATTACGCCACACCATTTTGTCTGTTCCAACCTGAGAGTGTAGTTTTTCACTCAAACAAGTCAAACATTTGAACAATGAAAAGAAAGGAGTAGCATCTGTGGCATGTATACAAACATCTATCAACAATCAGATAATGCATACACGAAAGAATCACTGTTGTGTGACACTGCAAAATAATTTTAAAATGCACATCCTCAGTTAAACCAGATAAACCAGAGTTGATGATAACCGTTAAAAAGTAAATATTGATATCATGATAATAACAATAATAATAATAATAATAATAATAATAATTAGACATTTCCCCTGCAGGAAATTGCGAGAGTGGTGCTGTGCGCTTTCCCCTGTGACGAATAACTATGAAAGCTACAAAAAAGTTGAATCCCACGTTGATAATTTGGACTTGTATCTACATTTCAAAGTTTGAATGGTGTGTCTAGGTCACAGTATGCCAGACATGTTGATTTTTGAAAAAGAAAGTTTCATTTTGTGACCGAGACACGTTTTAATGTATAATTTGTCTGGGTGCGCAATGAATGGTGTTTCTAGGTTAATGTATGCCAGAGCAGGAGATGTTTGACAAACGCTGAAGATTTGCGACTTTTTAGACCTCGTCCCATTCATTCTTTATGGGAAATTTTTCGCAGTTTTTTGCGACGTAAGTAATATTCTGGAGCACTACGAAATAGCATACCAAGTCCGATCGACCCGCACATTTTGATGTATTATTTGTTTGTGTGCGTTCAAAAGGACGGAGGATAAATAATAAGAAGAAGTGCAAGCCCTATAGCTTTGCTATAGAGGGGTCAATAGTGGGCTGCGGAGCACAGCACCACTAATAATAGTGATAATAAATAACAGTAACAACAATAATACACATAATATATTATTGTGTTAATAATCCAGCACCCATAAAATCACTTCTGTCAGTTTTTGCTCAGTCATAACAGAGCAAGAACTGACACATGCACCTTAACGCTGGTTTCCACTCACCATAAAACAAAAAGAAGAAGAATAGGAAGATGCTAGCTAGCTAGATAGTTACTTTCATGGGCTTGACAGTTTCTTTTTGTCATAGACAGCAGTAGATAAATATAAACGACTATGTTTATTAAGTTTACAACAGTTCTTTGAAGACAAATGTGAATTCAAAACCTGATTAAAAAACAAATTCAATCAATTTACCACCTGTTGTATTTGCACAAATATCCTCCAATACATGTTGTCCTAAACACCTAACCATGTTTGGAGATATATAAATTGTGTCTGACAATGTCGCAGTGACTGGCAGCAACAGCTTCTCATAACTGATCCGAAGCAGGAAAAGTAAGACAACACTTTAGGGCAGTCAAGGGTTCTGGGTCTCAGCTGCACATAATAAATCCCATCTGCTTTCCATCCCTGCTCAGAAATACATATCATAAGGGAAACCAGAGCTGTTCAGTTTTTTCTTTTGACTTGTTTGAATGTGAATAATGTCATGGAGTTTGTCAGAATGATATGCAGTGTTAAGGAATACTTCTATCTCTATAACATAGAAAATGCTCGCCCTTGATTCTCTCTGTCTTGCTCTCCTGGTGAGAGATGAAGGGAGGTATCTTGGTGTTTTGTTTTTCCTTCTTTAAAGCTGGAAAACCTTCACAGCTGAAGAATGTCCACATCCACCCCTAAAGCGCCAGGCCAACCCTCAGGCGGCTGACTGCAGCAGGGACTATTATCTGTTCTTTTAGGACACAACTTCATGATGCTGAATTACTCGTTCGTTTCTGCTGAATGTTGTACCGATGTAACTGTAATACTCTATCTAGCTCACTGCAGAGATGTTATATATGGTGTGTGCTTTGCATTCCAATAGGCAGCTCTGTGGAAAAGACGCTCATTTATTTGTCCTTAGTAACATCAGCTCATATTCAAGTAGGGGAAACGAGGAGGAGGAACTGGAACTTGGGGTGCTGATCTGGGCATCCAGGTCCTTAATCCAAACAGCATAAAGATATATATATCATCTAGGACAATGAGAAAGAGAAGCCTGAGAGCGGAAGAAATGGACAGTCAAATCATCTCTGCGCCTGATATCGTCGATATGTTCTGTTCCTGTTTCATGTCAAACAACAGAGCTGCTTCCCCCCTCCTAAAACAGGAAGCCAATCTGCTGTCATCAATCAATTATTTACAATCAATCGACAGCTATTTGGTTGAGAGGTGAAATAATGAACTAGGGTTTGACCAATATGGTTTTATGAAAACTGATTTAACTAGCTGCAGACAATGTTATCGGTCTGATCAGTCCAAGGAAAAATGCATCTTAAAAATGTTTATATCAGCCTGGTGTTGGGTGCTTGAAAGTGTAGACCATGCCCCTTGTCTATGAACTAGACTGCAACAACAACCCTACAAAAGCTATAAAAATATTTTCTATTAGCAATGGATTAAATTGCTATGCAATAAGTGAAAGTTATCACAAACCCTCAGAGAATGATCATCCAGCTCGGCAGTCTTAAAGGGCATTTTATCCTCTTTTAGTGCTTTAGTGGTTGATATTAGCGCCCACAATTTAACTGAACTGGTTCAAAAACATTCTCATCAGACTATTGTCCAACAGCACTGGACATCTGTTATACCATGTAGATGCTACTGTATTACTATATACTACTATATTAACCTGCCTCAAATGATAGACAGACAAACAACAAGTGGCCAAACAACCTGTAATAAAACAATACTTTTTACTTTCATTTAAAATTCAAAGTTGCATAAACTGGCATTTTCAGGTACTATTTGGCTACTCAACTAATTTACACAATACTATAATACTAAAGGTATAAAAGCTCAATATCAGCCCCATATTCGGTCTAACCCCAGAGAAAGCACCTTATCTAGGATCCAGAAAATATGACTGTGAACCTCAATATCAATCATTGACAGTAGCTCCGTTGATGTCTGTCCTTGGTAGACGTCACAAACTATCTACAGTCGCCTTCTTTACATCAGTATCAGAGAACCCTACCACCTATCATATGCAGTGTTGTATAGTCGTGTTACTACAAGACATGATGGTCAAGTCTTACTGGGCATGAGGTTGGAGGGGGTGGGTCTAGATGCAGAGTTATCCCATCAGCCCCTGCTGTCGGCCCGTGGGGCTAAATCAACCTCAGAAGCTGCTCTGAGGCTTGAGCTCCAATCCGTTTGAGCTCTCCATTTTAAATATTGTCTTTGTTTGTACATTAACCTATGCTTTTTATGTTCATATACTGTTTAACTTTACCATGAACTGTCCTGGCAAAGTAATAAAATATATTTATTTTAAAAAAAAGTTGTGAGAGTATCCTTTGCATCATAACATCTTAACCCAGGCAACAACTATTAGAGAGTGACAGTGAAGTGTTCATCGTAGTAATTAATACCAACTAATTTGTTCTGTATACAAATTGAAGTGCACCAAAGTGGTGCTAGAGGTACTGTCAGGAGGCCAAAATCATGACTCAGAATAAATGCTAATGTTGCTGCTCCGTGTCTGCTGGAAGTGTGATATAGGCAACACGATCAACATATTAATATTTAATTTATTTTTTAAATCAAACAGCATTGTTCTGCTGCCCTTTAGTGGCCATCCGCCACGGATGATGATGATTACAAAATAAAAGCATAAGGGAAAAATCAGCTACTTGTTTACTTATTTTAGTGTACAAAGTTTTGCACGATTTCTCTATGTTTTGTACTTCTTAATATTATCTAAATATACATTAATTTCTGCTCCATAGCGTAAATGTGTGAATGTAAAATAGTGTACATATTGTGCTATTCTTAATCTTATATTTAATATTTCCCTGTATTTATATTATTCTTATCCTTTGTTATCTTAAGCAGACAGAGTGACAATGGACACTGACAGTGTTGGAAATATTACTAAGATGAAATACAATTATGAAAATATTTTAACATAACAGTTGCTATGCAGTGCCAAAGCCTGCCACAGGGTGACAGTGTGTCTTTGCAACAGCTGGACTGGCAGAATGTAACAATAGCATAACACAACACACATTAACAAAAGCTTTATTACAATATCTATTATGAAATACAATTAAAAACATATCTTACTATAACAGTCGCTACGCAGTTCCACAGCATGCCACAGAATGTCACAGAATGTCACAGAATGCCACAACATGCCAGAGCCTGCCACAGGGTGCCAGAGCCTGCCACAGGGTGCCAGAGCCTGCCACAGGGTGCCAGAGCCTGCCACAGGGTGCCAGAGCCTGCCAGAGCCTGCCACAACATGCCAGAGCATGCCACAGAATGCCACAGGGTGCCAGAGCCTGCCACAACGTGCCACAGAATGCCACAGAGTGCCAGAGCCTGCCACAGGGTGCCAGAGCCTGCCACAGGGTGCCAGAGCCTGCCAGAGCCTGCCACAGAGTGCCAGAGCCCGCCAGAGCCTGCCAGAGCCTGCCACAAGGTGTCATTGTAAAAGCTGGACTTCCTCCAACCTACATAACGTAACTAGATACTGTTGTATCATATCCATGTTGTATCAAGTGCAATTTTGCTCTTTATGTTCATTGAATATCATCTGTATTATTTATCATTAAGAAATACTATTAATGCAAAATTTGTATTAATCTTGTTTAAGTAGTGGTATGATGAGCGTAATTAGCATAGTTGTTTTTTGTAGGTGTTAAGAGATTCCTTGCATCAGAGTATTACTAAACACATGCCAGAGCATGCCACAGAATGCCACAGGGTGCCAGAGCCTGCCAGAGCCTGCCACAACGTGCCACAGAATGCCACAGAGTGCCAGAGCCTGCCACAGGGTGCCAGAGCCTGCCACAGAGTGCCAGAGCCTGCCAGAGCCTGCCAGAGCCTTTCACAGAGTGCCAGAGCCTGCCACAGAGTGCCAGAGCCTGCCACAGGGTGCCAGAGCCTGCCACAGAGTGCCAGAGCCTGCCACAGGGTGCCAGAGCCTGCCACAACATGCCAGAGCATGCCACAGAATGCCACAGAATGCCACAAAGTGCCAGAGCCTGCCAGAGCCTGCCACAGGGTGCCAGAGCCTGCCACAGGGTGCCAGAACCTGCCACAACATACCAGAGCATGCCACAGAATGCCACAGAGTGCCAGAGCCTGCCACAGAGTGCCAGAGCCTGCCACAGAATGCCAGAGCCTGCCACAGAATGCCAGAGCCTGCCACAGAGTGCCAGAGCCTGCCAGAGCCTGCCACAACCTGCCAGGCTCTTCTTTTGTCCCCCTCAGAAATCTATTGGAAATAAGATTTTATTTTAACTACAGTTAGGTTTCTGTTCGCTGATATTTGTTTATAAATATTGTCAATGAAAAGCAGCTGTTGAGACTTCTTAGATATTATTTGTATGTGATGGTCATCAGGTCAATGATATTGAAGTGTGAATAAAACGGTGTCAAGGAGCCCCTTTAGCCTAATGTCACCTCCCGGATCTAGACTCATCTGACGCAAGGGATATAGACTAGATCCCAATAACCCAGTAAAATGTAGATTTGCAGCAGTCAGAATCCACATTTTAACTGTCTTGAAAAAGTCTTCTACATATCTCTTCCTTATTAAGAATATTAGTATTAGTATTATGCTTACTACTTTTTAAACTTCAGAGAATACACCTATCTGCCCCTCCTCCTTTGCATTGGGCACGCAGTGTCAATTGAACGGTGTCAAGAACCCCCTTTATTTCTACTCCAGGTTTTACGGGGGGGGGGGACTTTAAGTGCGTGTGAATGTATATTTATACTTACCCTTTTAATCAAATGCTGTTGTTTTTATGATATAATGGCAAGCAGATCTACAGATTTACTTTTAAAAGCATTTAGAGACAATATAAATCGGGCAAATGAGAGTGAGAGTGTGGATTCACAAAATGTAGCCACATATAACAAAATATGAGCAAATACATTAAGTTGAAAGCCATGTTAACACTGAATGTCATTCACTGTGTTTAGTAATACTCTGATGCAAGGAATCTCTTAACACCTACAAAAAACAACTATGCTAATTACGCTCATCATACCACTACTTAAACAAGATTAATACAAATTTTGCATTAATAGTATTTCTTAATGATAAATAATACAGATGATATTCAATGAACATAAAGAGCCAAATTGCACTTGATACAACATGGATATGATACAACAGTATCTAGTTACGTTATGTAGGTTGGAGGAAGTCCAGCTTTTACAATGACACCTTGTGGCAGGCTCTGGCAGGCTCTGGCGGGCTCTGGCACTCTGTGGCAGGCTCTGGCAGGCTCTGGCACCCTGTGGCAGGCTCTGGCACCCTTGTGGCAGGCTCTGGCACCCTGTGGCAGGCTCTGGCACTCTGTGGCAGGCTCTGGCACCCTGTGGCAGGCTCTGGCAATTTGTGGCAGGCTCTGGCACCCTGTGGCAGGCTCTGGCACTCTGTGGCAGGCTCTGGCACTCTGTGGCAGGCTCTGGCACCCTGTGGCAGGCTCTGGCACCCTGTGGCAGGCTCTGGCACTCTGTGGCATTCTGTGGCATGTTGTGGCAGGCTCTGGCACCCTGTGGCAGGCTCTGGCAGGCTCTGGCACTCTGTGGCAGGCTCTGGCAGGCTCTGGCACTCTGTGGCAGGCTCTGGCACTCTGTGGCATTCTGTTGCATGTTGTGGCAGGCTCCGGCAGGCCCTGGCACCCTGTGGCAGGCTCTGGCACTCTGTGGCAGGCTCTGGCACTCTGTGGCAGGCTCTGGCATGTTGTGGCATTCTGTGACATTCTGTGACATTTTGTGGCATTCTGTGGCATGTTGTGGAACTGCGTAGCAACTGTTATATTAAGATATGTTTTTAATTGTATTTCATATAGATACTGTAATAAAGCTTGTGTTAATGTGTGTTGTGTTATGCTATTGTTACATTCTGCCAGCCCAGCTGTTGCAAAGACACACTGTCACCCTGTGGCAGGCTTTGGCACTGCATAGCAACTGTTATGTTAAAATATTTTCATAATTGTATTTCATCTTAGTAATATTTCAGTGTCCATTGTCACTCTGTCTGCTTAAGATAACAAAGGATAAGAATAATATAAACACAGGGAAATATTAAATATAAGACTAAGAATAGCACAATATGTACACTATTTTACATTCACATTTACGCTATGAAACAGATATTAATATATATTTAGATAATATTAAGAAGTACAAAACATAGAGAAATCATGCAAAACTTTGTACACTAAAATAAGTAAACAAGTAGCTGATTTTTCCCTTATGCTTTTATTTTGTAATCATCATGATCCTTGGCGGAAGTGACTGTCGTAACAACAAACACGGGTTTTCCTAGGAAATGTGGCCCCGCCCTTATTGGCAGCGAGTCAAGGGAGGCGTTTCTGAACACGGAGCGGGTGTCAGGAAATGCCATGGACAGGCCAGAAGTTGCCACAGGCTGTCACGGACTGCCAGTAAGGTGCCACTACCTGCCAATGCCACTGGGAGGATCTCGGTGCTGCTGGGCTAAACCGTGAAAGGGAGGGCGGTGCAATTTGGAGGGTTGGTCCAGACTCCTGCGTATATCTCAGACACAAAAAACTACATATATCCGCCTGCAGGGGGCGCTATAACCTAGGCCAACACGTTTTTGCCTATAACTCCCACACCATATGTCGCACATTCAAAAACCTTCTATCCCCAGATTCCCTGAATGGAGCTGAATCACTTTGCAATGGCCACGCCCACTTTCCCCTAGAACGTTTTTTCACAAAATCGCAAAAACTGGAAAACCTAATTTTTCGAACTCCTCCTTGGGATTTTGTCCAATCTGCGTGAAACTTGGCACCTACACTCTTCAGCTGGACCTAATCTAAAGTTATCAAAAGAATTTTGCTCGGTCAAAAAATGCGCAAATTATTAACAAACTAATTTATGTAGCTAGCTATAAACATGTAAACTGTTTGATATCTCGGTCAAACTAAATGCTATTGACACCAGCAGAATTTGCCGAATTTTGGCCACTAGGAGGCGCTAAAAATATGAGAAGTTTATATCTCTTGAACGGCTACACCGATTTTTACAAAATTTGGCGGTATGATGTAGGGCCAATCCTGAGGCCATGTTTTGAAGGTGGTCATGACTGGTCAATGTGGGCGTGGCTTAGTACAACAAATCCAAATCGGCACACATTCAGCCTTTTGCACTTCCAATGCACTTCCCATTACAGTGAATACCACGGCTCAGACGTTGGCCTGTGTCTTCACTTTTGCCCCAAGCCCGTCATCCTTGGGGCCAACTTCCATGGACTCTGTAATTATAGCTTGAAAATGCGTTTTTGGGAAGGCCACGCCCCTCACCCCGTATGTCTGATTGACTTGAAATTTGACACACAAGTCCAGCTCCATGTGCTCTACAAAAAAGCCTCTTGGACCATGAAGCTCCGCCTACCTAGATTTTTTGCTAATTAGCATAATGTGAAAAACAGTAAAATGAATAGAACTTTTGAAATATTGACTCTATCAACACCAAATTTGGTATACCGCTTCGGGGGAGAAAAACACAAATTTTTATTAGTAAAAAAACATGGCTACGGACCAATGTATTTTTGCAATGGGCGGGGCTTAGAAATGATTGGCCATAACTCCCACACCCTTTGCCCTATCATTACAAAACTTGGTGGGAAGGTTCACAACAGGACTAGGAATCTGCCTACCAAAGCATGTTGAGCTCAACCTATAGGGGGCTCTATAAATGCTACACATGCGTATCTACAAAATAGTGTGTCCTTACTTAGTCATTTTATGTATAAACAGCAGTTATATATTGTAATTTTAAAGTCAAATTAACAAAAATTTTTATTATCCAGCTAAATCCCAATTAGCTCACTCTACTCAAAGATTTAGTGGAAACAGCTTGCACACTAAACTTTTCAGTACAGTAACATGAAAGTTATGAGTACACCTAACTCAAAATGAATGTGTCACATGACCCCTGTCTGACCTGAGATTTCTGTCAGTTTAACATAATATTTTCAATCAATTGATAACATAATTTGTGTTTTGATAACATAGAAGTTTATGTCATATTAAGTGGCAATATCTAGTATACATAACACAAAATTAATTAGTTGTTAAATGTATATATCATTGGTTTTTCAACACAAACACATGGATGTGACAAAACTAAATTATTTTGTGTACAGTTAACTTATACATATCAAAGTCTTATAGTCAACTCAACATAAAGTCATTCATTTTCCAACCAGTTTTTTTTTAGTGCAGTTAAAGAAAATCTTTTAAAATACAGTGACACATTTGTAATTGTACATTTGAACTATAGATTCTGTTGTTTAAACCTATTAATTTTCTTTTACAAAACGGAGAATGTGTGGGCTGGCTTGAATTTCCTCACTCATCATTGGATGAAACCACTACTTTTAAACAAGAAACGTCACTCGTGATTGGTTGGCAGATCTGTCACTATTCGCCACCCTGGGTCATTATAAATGTAAACCCCAATAATAAATTAATAAATAAATATTTATGATATCATCAAGGACTTGAATGAATTTATTGAGATAAGGAACATTTGCCAGGAACGTGCTGTTTATTCAACGAAAGAGCTTTATTAGCACAAACGCAAACACACAAAGCAAAGGAGATCTGCCCTTCAAACAAATGGGAAGCTCACGAGAAGCCCAACATCCGACAGCACTGTGTCGGCAGTGGCGGCGTTCTGTCTGAATTCGGTCCATTTTGCAGACTTCTGCGGTGCGCTGTCCTGTACTTAGGTATCGCCTCTAATCTCGACTGCAGCGTGGCACAGCTCGGTGAGCTTCTGGCTGCGAAAGGAAGAAGGTCGCACAATCCATCCAGACACCCCGCCGTCTTCCTCCTCAGACATCAGGTCTATGGTGGCGCACTTCCAAAGGTCCACCTCACCCTCAGCTAGCACTCTGTCTCGCTTCCAGCAGCTGTAAAAACAATCAATAAAGACAATCAATACTGCGTGATGCACTGCGTATGGACACATCACATCTATTAATGCACCTGAAAAATAGTCACATTGACCAAAAATGGATATGATCTAATAAATCTTACCCTCTTCGACTCCGAGCTGAACTCTTCACAGCTTCCGCCTGCGATGGAAGATTTGGTTGTTTATACCTGAAGCTCCTGTGTACTGTCTCGGAATGTCTTACAGGCAGCTGGAAAACAACTAAATGAGTGGTAAAGCAAATTGAAAAACGTTAAAACGTAAGTCACAATAAAATTAAACAAGAAAGGAGAAAATAGTGGAAGTTACTTACACACAACGGCGTCATTATCAGCATCATGTAAATCTGGACTTGCAGACATATCTCTGAGGAAATAGGAGGTCACGGCCTCGTTATGATGCGAGGTTAGTCTGTGAAAACAAAATGCTCGCAGCGATAAACCTCCGTGTCCCTCTGCGGCAGCGAAGCGCCCTCCGTCGGCGACACTCTCCGTGGCGACCCGGCAAAGCTCCTCCCGTTAGCGCAGGCCTCCTCTCGACAATGACCGGGCTGCTAGCCTAGCTCCTGCTAGTTTTCTACTTGTTTTAAAACATTCAGAACCCATGAAATAATATTTTAAAGTCACACATTTTTAAATAGAAATTATTTATACATTTTAATATTTTATTAATCTGAAAATATTTCATGCAAATTTTAACTTCTTAACTGGCATTTTATCTTTAACTTGTTCCCAGGACAGTAAAAAAAAATTAAAAATGTGTATCTTTTTTACACAACATTGGCCATTGCTAATGACATACACAGTAATTAATCTAGCATACTTTCATCACTAAATCAATTCGAGCAAAGCTTTAAGAGTCTATAATTAGGCTATACTGAGCCTGACTTCCCCTGCTATCCTGAATTTTGTCCTGTCAACTTACTAACATATTGATAGTATGCTTATTACTTATTCTTGGTATTCAGGCATTGGATTTGATTTTACAGGTCAGTACTATTCAATGTTTTTCAGACTCATGACAGAAAATTGAAACACAGCCTCCATCTCACCAACAGAAAGGCAGCAGGTCCTCACAACATGGTGCATTACCACCCAAAATTTAACACTGAGTGATGTCAACGTCACATTCCCTATAGATTACGCTAAAAAATATTATCCAAACTAAAATTAACTAAAACTTACAACAACATACATACATGTATGTTAACTGAAATGACAAATGCTGATCATTAAATGTATTCAGCTCATTTTTGCTCATGTTGTGTATTTATTGCCACTTAAGTATTTTTGTTACATTAATATAGGAATATAAGTGACAGTCAACCTAAATACATTAAGTGCCTTTAAAAAATGTTTCAAGTCCAACGAATAATTAAAGTGTATGGTCTGTGCACAATTTGTTGTTTACAATATACGTTATTTTGACATTAAATATTTAGGTCATGTTGCCATAAACACTGTAACACAAATTTAGGTTTTGTTGAGTTCAGCATAACTGTGCAACTCTTGTTGTAATTATGTAGTTAAGAAAGTGACTACTTGTCAAAGAAACATTAAACAACTGAGTATATTTTTACACCAATTTGTAAGTTCAAACAACAATTAATGTCTACATAGTGCACAATTTCTATGCTGTCCATTGAGCTTAACAATATATGCCTTTTTAACATCAAATATTTAAGTTGTATTCACATAAACCGTATAACACAAATTTAGGTTTTGTTTCGACTCAAAGATTTTAAGTTACACAAACAAAGAAATGGAACTTGTACTCAACCTTTAAATTTAATGTTGCTTTGACTAATTTTTACTAAATTATGTGTACTAGAAAATAATAAATTGGTAAAAACACAGAAAATTGAGTCAGTTTTATGTTAAGACAGTTTTATTGTTATCGACTCACATTGTCTCCCATTGTTATCTCACAATGGGAGACAATATTGTAGTGAGATAGGTCGGGAGGTACAGCTGTCAGATGTTTGGGGAATGATCAGGAAAATGAGTGGAATAAGAAGGAATACAACAATCCCAATACGGACAAGTAACAGCAGAACAGCTGTTAGTGGAATAGAAAAGGCAATGCTATTGGCTGAAACACTAATTAAAGTTTATAGTTCAGGAAATCTATCAGCAGAGGCTAAGCAGCAAAGGAGCACTATGTTGGCACAAAATACATGGGTTAACAAGAAAAAAATAACAACGGAAGAGAATCTGGATCTTCCATTCAGTATGTATGAGCTAAGGAGGGCCATCCCAAGCACCCGGCAGTCAGCCCCAGGGAGAGATGACATCTGCTACTGTATGTTAGATAACATGGATAACAGGCCACTAGAGGTAATACTGAAACTAATTAACAAAGTATGGGAGTTAGGGGAGTTTCCAGCTGCATGGAAGCACTCAGTTATAGTGCCAATTTTAAAACCAGGAAAAGACGCATCAGACCCATCAAACTACAGACCAATTGCACTTACATCTCAAATAGGGAAAACTATGGAAAAGATGGTAACAGAGAGGTTGATGTATTTTGTAGAAAATAGAGATCTATTTTCCTCATATCAAAGTGGGTTTCGTAAAGGGAGAAATACAATGGACTCAGTACTGTGCTTAGAGTCAGAAATCAGGAAAGCACAGACAAATAAAGAGATAGTGGTTGCTGTATTCTTTGACATAGAGAAAGCGTATGACATGTTGTGGAAAGAAGGTCTGCTAATCAAACTGGATAAGTTGGGATTTGGAGGGAAGATGTATAATTGGGTGTTGGGTTTCCTGTTTGGGAGGACGATAGAGGTCAGAGTAGGGAAAGAGTACTCACCAGTGTATATGGTTGAAAATGGAACGCCACAGGGGAGCGTATGCAGTCCAATACTTTTTAACTGTATGATTAATGACATATTTGAGGAGGTGGGGGAGGAATAAGTAAATGATTATTTGCTGATGATGGGGCGTTATGGGTAAGAGGGAGGAATCAAAAGTATCTGAAGAAGAAGCTGCAGGCAGCAGTTGATATAGTGGAGCATTGGGCAAATAGGTGGGGGTTTAAACTATCAGTTGCAAAAACTCAGGTGATATGTTTTGCAAAGCGCCACAAAGAAATATCAATAAAGCTATATGGTGAAACGCCTGAGCAAGTTAAAGTCATTCGTTTCTTGGGAGTGCTGTTTGATGAAAAGCTTACCTGGAGGCAGCACATTGAGAGGACAAAAGATAAGTGTAAAAATGTTAATAACTAGGGCTGTCAAACGATTAATTTTTTTAATCGCGATTAATCGCATTTTGTCCATAGTTAACTCGCGATTAATCGCAATTTTTTGGCACATTTTTTTCTGTTCTAAATGTACCTTAATGTATTTTTTTCATGTTCTTAATACTTTTAACAACATAAGAAAGGGCAAATATGCTTGCATTATGAAAATGTTTATTCAACACTTCAAATTATGCAGGAAAATAAATCCAGGGTTGTCTGCTTTTGGCGAGGGGGGGCGTCGGGCTCTCTGCATCTGCCGTCTGTTTGGCTTGCAAGTGGTGTCCACTGACACTGCACGTTTTTCTTCTTCGCCTTTTTCACGCAGTGTGCTGTTTTCTGTCAGTCAGTATCACACTGATGATCGCCATGGCTCCGGTGCAGCAAAACAATAAAAAGTACGACTTGAAATTCAAACCTTCTGTCGTGATATATTCAGAGGAAAACTCGGGAGAAGCAGCCGCTAGACGTTTCTCTGTTGACCCCAAGAGAGATAAGTACTCCCTAGAATACTTGTGTAACTATAATGAAGTACTTCTACTATGTACTATTTAAGTAATCCTCTGTCAAAATCCTTATCCTCGTATGCTTCATGGGTCTGACTGTGAGACTGCAGTCTGACCCACACAGTCGCCACCAGCAGCTCTTTAGAGCGGCTTCAGCACGATTACCGTAAATGTTATTAGATAGAAAAAAAACGGTGCGGCTGATTTGACCAAGCAAACGCGAACCACGGCTGGCTTGACCACAATCAACGACGCACCTTTCCTCATCTCATAATTACGAGATCTTTTCTCGTAATAACGAGATCCTGATCTCATCATTACGAGATAAGGTGTCTATTTTTTTTTTATCCAGTGAATGCAATGCGCTGCCGTAGATTTCAGTCTGCCGTGTTTTTAACGAACCACCAACCCTGCTTCTTCTTCTTCTGATTCCCTTTCTTATTCTTCTGCCACCCTCTGTATAAAGACTACAGGACGGCCGTAAATCATACAATGCGCATTTTTTAAAATGTATTTATTTTTTTTATACTGAGCGTTAATCGCGCGTTAAAAAAATTAACGGCGTTAAGAGGACGTTGCGTTAACACGTTATTAACGCGTTAACTTTGACAGCCCTACTTAATATTAATAAATTATATTTTATAATTATAAAATCACATGATCATCTAGAATGTAGGTTTTATTGTATTTCCACCACAAAGTTTCTTCATTTGTGTTTTTAAACCATTGCTCACTTCTACACAAATACATGAAAATAAGAATTAAAAATAACTTTAAAAAAGTGTATCTCTTTGGCATTAATTATTCTCTTTTATTCAATATCTGTATTGTTGAGCCTCAACCTATACACCCTTGAAGTAACTTACACTTTGACTCCTAAAGAAGTCTCTTATATCCAGTTTACTTTTCTTAGATATCCTTCAAATCCTATACAGCACACACGCACGCACACACGTACACGCACGCAAACAGACACAAACACAAATGTAAATGACACCACTGATATTAAAATCCGTCTAGCTGGCGTGACCCAGGAAGAACAAATGCCAAACATGTTAACAACTTACACACGCAGTTGCAGATAACATGCACTGCCTCTCGTCCGGTCCAACTAGCAGGTTGCATGTAGCTTTTACAAGCAGAAGGAGTGACAGCAGGGACAGCCAATCACATGTAAGCTAGCGAGAAACCGGCAGCCGATCAGGGAGCGATATTTAGGTTAGAGGCAGGACTTCTAGCAGAGACAGACATTTAACCCTTTGTGTGCCATAATCATTGACTAAACACTACGGACAGCGGTTGTATTGATAGTGACTACACAGTAGCAGCTGAATATTGGTAGGGACGTGTCCCTAGCATCCCTACCCAATTCTACGCCCTTGACCTGGAGTGATGACAGGAAGAGCAATGATGTTGACACTGTTCTTATTGAAGGCAACAAGTTGTACACTACTGTTAAAGATGGTGGTCAAATAAGTGGGAAAAGTGGGTATCTGCTTCTTGATGAGTTGTCAAATGCATATGTAATGAAAGATGCACATTTCACAATAAATTGTGGTCCAGCTTTCAGTGGTTGGTGTTTTTGATGAGCCTGATGATTCAGATATGAGAGATATTAATGTACCACTGGACATAGCAATTCAGAGAGCATTGATGGATCATGATGCCTGCTTTGTCACTTTTGGTAGTTACACTTGTGTGGTTGTTAAGCAATGCCACTATTTTGCTGTATTTGATCCTCACAAACGCAACACTCAAGGTCATGTGGATGGAGAGACAGGTAATGCTGTGGTTGTTTATCACTCTGACTACATAGCACTGTATGAGCACATGGAGAACCTGGCCCAACAATTGCTTTCCTATTACCGCACACTTGAAGACATGCCATTTAAGGTCAGAGGCGTCAAGGTGAGAATCACAGGTGACAAGGTGCAACACTATGACATGCCAACCACCAAGGAAGACACTGTGAAAAACCACAACGTTAACAAAAGCCAAGAAGAAGACAGACCACTTTACAGTGCTGTGTTGAAGGGAGAACATAAGAGACCTGCCACATGCACAAACTCTATGTATGAACACGTGACTAAAAAGAAAAGAGATTTTGAAGTAACTAATTCTAATGTGCAAGCAAGCGCAAACAACCCACTAACTGTAAGTGCTATGAACACATAACATGGCAATGACACTGATAAAAATGTAGATGTTGAAATAACAAATGTATCCAAGATGTCATTTTCATACAAACCACTGAGTGCAGTGACAAAAGGAAGACTTTGTTCACAGATGGGTGTGAGAAGTGAGAATACAAAGCAGCTGCCACCTCAGAAAATGCCAGCTATGGGAAGAGTCTGTGAAACTAAATCAATTGAAGGTGATGGCAATTGTTTCTTCCAAGCTTTATCCTATGCCATTTCAGGAAGTGAGAATGGACACATGAAACTGCGCCGGGGAATCGTTCAGCACCTGGAAACGCATGCAGCAGAGTTCCACAAGTACTTGAGAGCCGGACGTTCCTCTATTCCAGATCATTTAAACAGTTCAAAAATGAAATGCTCAGGTTCCTTTGCCACTGAGATTGAAATCTAGGCAGCTGCTAACCTACTACAGGTTGACATATACACATTTAATGCAGACAGATGGAATCATTACCCATGCATTCACATACCAGGTAACCATCAAGCAGGAAACAGAAGTGCTGAGGCTATTTACCTGAATCACAAGAATGGGAATCATTATGATGTTGTGACATGTGTAAAGGATGCACACATATGTACATCATTTGACAAACAGGGAAGTCAGGATGAACAAGGTTCAGATGGAAAGACAAGAAAGAACAACATTGTGCAGATCGTTGGTCAATAAAGAGGAAATTGAAAGCTTTGGAAGAAACCTATGCAGCCAACAAAGAGCAGATTTCAGATAAGAGAAAAGCAACATATGTCACGTGGAAAGCTAAATCTAGAAAGAGAAAGAATAAAATATGTAACAAATGAGCATACAGAAATTCCACTATAAATGCAAGTCACAAAAAGTACCATACAGACTTGGAGTATAAACACCATGCTCGTGAGCAGAGTCAGAAAAAATATGCTTCTGACCCAGTGTTTCAACAACATGTTCGTGAGCACAACAGGAAGAATGCAGAATGCCCTTCTGATCCATCACTACCTGATGTTCTCAACATCTTTTATGCTCGTTTCGAGTCTTCAAACACCAGCACCATCGCCAGGTTAAAAATCTCACCTGATGACTCCCCTCTCAGTTTTATCAGCTGAGGTAAGGAAGACGCTGCAGAAAATAAACCCCCGAAAAGCTGTAGACCCTGATGGAGTTCCAGGCAGGGCCCTAGGGGACTGTGCACACCAGCTATCATCAGTCATGGCAGACATTTTTAACATCTCACTGTGACAGGCCACCGTTCCAACATGCCTCAAGACCTCTACTATTGTCCCGGTGCCAAAGGCCTCCACTGTGTCTTGTCTCAATGACTATCGTCCAATCGCTCTCACCCCTATTGTGATGAAATGTTTTGAGAGGCTGATTATGGCTAACATTAAAAAGTCCATCAATATAACAATTGACTCCGACCAGTATGCTTACAGGCCAAACCGCTTCACAGCTGACACCATCGCTGCCTTAATACACTCATCCATCACACACCAGGAGAAGAAAAACTCCTATGTGAGGTTGCTGTTCTTAGATTTCACCTCTGCCTTCAACACCATCATACCGCAGACACTGGTGAATAGACTGTCAACTCGGACTAGCCCCATCACTCTGCAACTGGGTTCTGGACTTCCTGACAAATAGACCCCAATCTGTAAGGATTAACAACACCATATCCTCCACCATCATCCTCAACACTGGCTCCCCCAGGGCTGCGTCCTCAGTCCACTGCTCTACACCCTGCTCACCCGTGACTGCAGAGCACACTGTGACAGTAACCTTATAGTGAAGTTTGCAGACGATACAGCTGTGGTGGGGCTTATCACCAACGGAGATGAGTCAGCATACAGGCAGGAGGTGGATGGACTGGGACTGTGCTGCAGGGAGAACAACCTCACTCTCAACAACAACAAAACAAAAGAGATGACAGTGGACTTCCAGAAGAACAGCACTTCCACTCCTCCTCCTCTTCACATCAACGGCACAGCTGTGGAGGTTGTCCCCAGCATTAAGTACCTTTGTATACACCTCTCCAACACCCTCACCTGGCATGAAAACACTATGAGCCTTGTTAAAAAGGCTCATCAGCGCCTGTATTTTCTGAGGAAGTTGAAGGGGGTGGGACTGAACTCAAACATCCTCAGCTCCTTCTACAGATGTGTGGTGGAGAGTGTACTGACCTCCTGCATCGCAGTGTGGTACTGCAGCTGCACCGAGGCAGAGAAGAAGGCACTGCAGAGGGTAGTAAAGTCTACACAAAAGACAAAAGACTTGCAGCTTTCCACCCCTCTTGAACATCTACATTAGCTGTCGCACTGACAGAGCTACCTGCATCATGCGAGACCCCACCCACCCTGCACATGGACTGTTTTGCCCCCTCCCTTCAGGCAGCATCCGGTCGAGATCCACCAGGATGAAAAATAGCTTCTTCCCAGATGCTGTCAGGCTGCTAAATAGCTCAACAATGCTGCACCCCTGATTGCTGCATGGCTTAAATGTCTATTCCCTTATTGGCACTTTATGAGGTTGCACTTAAATCTAGGGTCTGTAATGTTGTTCAGAAACACATTTTGTTATACTGGGTGAAATGATCCTGCTATCCTGAGAGTAGTCAATACTAGAGATGCACTGATCCAGTTTTTTCCGATCCAATCCCGATACCGATACCTGGACTGAGCGTATCGGCCGATACCCGATACCGATCCGATACCATTGTTGAATTAATAATAAACTTTATACCTTCCACCATGTGAAAGGGACTAAAGGCACCAGACTTTCCTAACTAAGACAAAATAATCAAACAGTTACCGAACATTGTAAACATGTGTAACATTAATAATAATAACATTAATAATAATAATAACAATAATAATAATAATACATTTAATTTATATAGCGCCTGTCAGGGTACCCAAGGACACACGTAACAAAGTGGAACAAACAAAACAAACAATGAATGTATGTATGTAGCGCCTGTCAGTCAGCACGGAGGGAACACTAGCCCCGAAGTCAGTAGCACCGTCTGTAAACAAACTAGCGTCTGGAGGCTCCGTGCACACAGCGGGGGCGACCATCCAGCATCGCTGTGAGCCGGGGAGACCGCAGCAGCAGAGGAGGAGACAAAGCAGCCCGGCGGTGAATAACCCTGAGGTTGTGGTGGAGGGAGGACCAACGGAGCAACAATGGACAGCCCACATAGTACTGAGTACGTAGGTTTGAAAGTTAGCGTTGCTAGGCTAACAGCTGACGGGTGAGGCTAACAGCTGATGGCGGGGCTAACAGCTAATCAGCGGAGAAATGTGACGTGAGTACGTGTAACGTCCTGCAAACAGGAATACAAAATAAAACATAGCAGCTGAACCTGAGAATAAACTAATGAAGAGTTGGTCAAACAACAACTTGCGCTCTTCCAGCATGCGACACACTGACGCTGATGAATGACGTAGGATGTGCTGCGACGGCGAAAAAAAAGAATTGGATCGGCCGGTGGATCTGTTTCATTTTACCGATCCCCGATCCAGCCGTTTTGTCAATATCGGAGCCGATATCCGATCTTAATATCGGATCGGTGCATCCCTAGTCAATACATTATGTATTCAGAAAAAGGAACAAAAATAATCGGACCTCTGTGGCAGCTGCAGGACTGAGAAAATTCTGACCAATCCCTGCTATCCGGACCGAATAGCATGGATTGGTCAGATGCACGGATTGGTCAGATGCCTTCATGTCTCGTTCTGTCCCTCCCCCCTCCGCGCGTGCAGTTACATTTCACTGATGCCGGAAAAATTCAGCACACTCCTCTGCAGAAATACGGAGTTGCAGGAGAAGACGTTCATTTGGTTACAATGGCAGAGAAAATGCAGCCAGTGTTACTTGTAACAGCTCACCCCGCTAAAAAGGCAAGGAAAACAAAGCCTGAGGCAGAAAAGGCTGCAATAAAAAAGGCTCTGGATAAAGAAAGTAGTCGGACCGAGTCGCGTTTGAGCGGTGGAGACAACTGGGGCATGTGAAGGGCTTGAAAAGTGATGTAGAGGTTGCTCTCTTTCTGTTGGACAGGTAATTATTTGTTTTGTTTCAGGGAGATTTGTTATTTTCATGAAATATGTAAGGTTTGCCAGCTTGGCTACGTTTGTAGCTCGTATTAGCCCAATGCTAACGTTAGCTTCTTTGTGTGTTGTTTTTAGCCATGAGAATGGCTAATGAGTCGGCCCAATTTCCACTGGATAGGGGTCCGCTGCGTTGCGGCTCCGATCCGGTTTTGCTCCGCCTTCTGGTAATCCCCACCAGTTGCGGTTTGAGTCCGCAACGGTATGGTAGACAGCTGGCCTCACGATGTCTGCTGTGTCAACACGGAGTGTTTTATTTTGAAAAGTAACCGGATGTAGTTTGTTATTTCGTCACTTGACTTCCTGTCTGCTCCTTGCTAAATTCAGCTGAATTGCTGCGTCTTGCTCCGGCATCTCCTTGTCCCTGCTGAGTCCCACTGCCAGATGCGCGTTCAAGTTTGTGGGGGAGTGGTTTTGGACGGAGCACTGACGGGATGGGGAGGGAGGGGGGTGGAACTTAGAGGAGGTGCAAAACATATCAGTGTTAAAAAACAAAAGGACAGGAAATTTGACATTACTTGTGTCATAGAGGATTTCCGTAAAACAGTAAAGAATGGCCCTGAATATGTTTGCTGTTGTTGTCACAGACTTCTCTTCAGGAAACAAGTCAAACGCTGTATGAAAAACACATATTCTGCAGTGGGTTCTGATGGCAATGCACTTTCTGATAAATGTATAACAAGTACTTATTTGCATGTATGTGATAAATCCTGTGGAAAAATTTGCAGTTTTCAAGACGAGGCTTTTCCCAAATTATGGATCTGTCATACATGTGACAGACATCTTCTCAAGGGAAAAATGCCTGTCCAGAGTGTTGCTAACAACTTTCATTTGAACCCATTCCACTTGAGCTAGAATGTCTCAATGAGTTGGAACAACACCTCATTTCTCTGCACATTCCCTTTATTAGACTCATACCTTTCAAAAAGGGAGGCCAGAACTCTGTGCAAGGACCAACTGTGTGTGTGCCATCCAATCTATCGCACGTGACCAGCATTTTGCCAAGAGATGAAAGTGAGGATAACATGGTGAGGATGAAACTGAAACGTAAATTGACCTACAAAGGACATTATCAAGACATGCACGTGGATACTGGAAATATAAAAAATGGTCTGAATTATCTAATACTCAATAATACATGGTACAAGGATGTGAGTATTAATCCAAATTGGATCAATACATTAGAGGAAACGGAGAATGAAACAAATGAAGATGAGATGACTGAAAGTGATGAGAAAGTTGAAACTTGTATTGATAATGACATCTCTGACAAGGATGATGATGATGCACCAGAAATACAAGATTTTTCACACATTAAAGACCAGCATGGGATGTTTGCATCGTCTTGTTTACAACCTGTGGATTTGGGTCAAGAGATACTAGATCAGCATTTTGATGGCATTTTATCCATTGCCCCAGCAGAAGAAAATTCTCCAATTAGACTGGTGTCTGATGGTACAAATGAACCCAAATGTTTCCCAGTCTTATTTCCGAAAGGAGCGCCTACTTTTCACGGTGAGCGCCCAGAAGGAATAACTATTTCAATCAACGAATACTTAATGCAGACAGCCGCTTTGCTCAAAACACTGACTATTTATTCTATGCTCAATATATGTCAGAACTGAATCAAATTTTGTCAAATGTGTCAATAGCACTGACAAAAGGAACAGACAAAGGTTTGACGCAAGAGGTTACCACAGACATGCTTACAGACCTAGAATTTTTGAAAAAAATTCTGCATTTTGATGAGGGCTACAAATTTCTCAGGCCTATCAGAGGAACACCTCCATTTTGGCAATCAGCACAGAAAGATTTGTTTGCAATGATAAGGCAGCTCGGTATTCCTGCATGGTTCTGTTCATTTAGCTCTGCTGACATGAGATGGCCTGAAATTAGGCCCGGTTCTAGACTGCCTTGATTGGAGGGGGATTAAGAAATGTTGCTGGGTCACTACTGTTTTGAGTGCTATAGGGATGACTTTTTGTATGCCTACCAGTCTATGATGCCAACCCAGACGTAAGCATCGCCAATTCGCTGTGGTTCCATCGGCAAAGCTCTAACAGGAATTCTTTTTCTGGATTGATGGAGAAAACAAATTCTGTGGTCAACAAATTATTGATGTCAGTCTACTAACATATTTTCTATTTAAATGTGAAACTACAATGTAATTGGCATTTTGAATTTTAAACCCACCTCCATCCCCCCGTTGTAAGAGGACAATTTTATCAATACCCAAATATAGGTAGTTATCTAATATAAATGGAATCTAACCCTAAATATAGCGCAGATAGAACTTTTGACGCACGCAAAGAGCACACACTTTTGATAGCCCCAGTGATGCTATAAACAACTGCACCAAAACATGGACATATCAATGCACAACCCCAATGCATAAAAAAAATCATCAGAGCCAGCCGTTCCATAATAAAAACATCTTGCCATCATTCGTTATCCATGTTTACCTCTTCTAGCTGAAGCTGCACTTGATTTTAAAAACAAATCAGGCGGTTTGCAGCATTTTTCACCGTCAGCCAACAGTGCTCTCTTAGATTTCTCTCTTTGTCTCCGCTCCCCCCGTCGCTTGATGCCTTGATTGTTTTTTTTTTCTAGCCTAATCTCAGTCAGCTACCAATTTCCAAATTCCCAGAAGGCATTGCTTCATTTTTAACTTTTGCAAACAAATAATCAAATAAAAAAAATACAGGTAGATTTGTATTATTTCAAACCATTCACGTTTTGAACATTTGAATTAGAAATTTCGCTACTAAACAATGCAGACTGATGTAAAAGTTCTTGACTGTAGACTGTATGTAGAGGGAAACCATGACTGTGATATAGAGACTCATATGTGTTATATAAATACTGATCAGATTTTCATAGGCAGATGTGAAGGAATTGGAGAGACTTTATAATCATTTAGCCTCAGGACAACGCCTGTAAGGGAACAGATTGATTAGTCACCCGGAATGAAAGGAGTTGTGGTTACTCTGCGATCTGCACATAATCAAGATCACCAGTCCATCACTGGTGGTGCTAGATGTGAAGCGAGGTTGGGAAATTTGGTGGGGGGTCAAAATGTAAGTTCCTCTATAATCTGTGACAAAGCAATTTTGTAAACAGCGCTATAAAAATAAATAAATAAATCTTGACAGATTGATTGATGCTATATTATTGTGTACCACTTTCTCGCTCTTTGGAAAATCGTCTGATCCTGTCTGGGTTCCCTGTTTCTCCTTGCTTGATGCCAGCAGCCTCAGAGTAGCCGCTGTCGGAGGCTCTGGCCCCGGGAAGTAAACAGTGTTCAGCGGCGCTAACCTGAATTTACGGGGAATGGAGTCTCCTCTCACAAACGTGTGTTGTTTAATCCAGTCGGCGGGGTGGGGGAGACTCGCTGGTCAACAGGACTAACAGCGGGGCGAGCAATGGTTTAAAGTTGAAACCCGCTTCACACCCGGTATGTAGCCTACCCCTGTGAGGCTTCCCATGTCGCGGAGCGGGACAGAGACAAACTCTGCAACAGCAGCCGATGGGACTATGCTACTACTGGCAGTTGCTAGCAAGCATGCTAACAACTAACTAGCCTGTGGCTGAAACTGTCGCGGACTGTGATTACTCTGAGCAGCATTTTTTATTTTTTTTCCGGAATGAAGCGGGTCAGTTTGGTGGGGCAGCCGAAGCATTTGGGGGGGCATTGCCCCCCCGTGCCCATGCCTAGAACCGGGCCCGCCTGAAATGCTGAATGCTATGTTAAGGCAAGAACGTAAACAAGTGAACCTGGAAGCATGGATGCAAACAGCGCGCCGAAAAGCGAAACTCGCTTTTTTCATGGCCAAATAGGACACTTGTGTGATTCGTTCAGATCCGAAGAGTTTTTCTTTTTTTTGCGGGGGGGGTGACCTGCGCTAAGTAAAACCAGTGAAGTACAACTGGGGGGGAAACAAAAAAACTGTCAGCCAGTCCCGAGGGCACACCAGTGTGCTGCTAATCTATGATTGGCCAGTCACCGCATCAATCGAATCGCGCAAAGACGCAGCTGAAAGTTGTGATGATGAAGACGGAGCGGAGACGGATTCGGAGCTGAGACTTGGAAAGAAGTACGAGTGTCGAAACATCTATGGTAACATTAATATTAGCTAAAAACAATAGATTTTTTCGTTGGCTGGCTATACTTTGAGCATATTTAGCTTGGTTATGAACGGTTTATTAGTCAATGAACGTTAGCCTTATAAGCCTGTAAACGCATAGCCCTCGTGTGTCATGATGTATTTTGAGCTAACATTACATGTTGTTAGCTAGCTATAGTAAAGAGGAACTAATGTGCAAGTCTGGTCACTTTTCTGCTGTTTTGGTAATGCTCCTCTCCTCCATGTGCATTTGTTATGTGTGTGTATTTGTGTAGTCTTCACCGTCATAAAAAAAAGTTTGCCGGTTACAGTGCGCGTTTGTGTCGCGGTGAGCGGAGACCGAGTAACATTCGTCTCCGTCTGCATAATAGTGCGCGGTAAAAGCGAAACACCCACCCCCCGCCGTCGGACGATCCGACCACTCGCCACAGTGTCCTTACAAACTTGTGGGGAAACACTGTACACTGATGTTTCAAGGTTGGTTTTCAGCCATGAGACGCTCGGTGGAAGGCAGAGAGCCTTATTACTTAATTTATTACTTAACCTGTGTATGTCTCTTATTGATTTGGTAGGCCTCTTCGGTGTCTAAGAATAGTAGAAACTAAAAGTTTTAATTGTTTAATATATCTACCATGCTGATCAAAGTAAAATTTGACAGACTGGGGATGTTTTTTGTCAATATTGAGGAGAGGACATTTGAGGACATAGATGACACAATTTACCTCTGTCTCCTCTGCTATAAATGCACACCCTGGCTGTCGATACCCCCCCCCCGGGAACTGTCTCTTTTTTGAGCTTTTCCTATTTGCATCCCTGTGGAAGACCTTTCGTGGCAACAAAGATGTGCATTATTAAAATGCAATCCAGTAACTGCAGCCAGGATGTTTGACTACCGATGGCATTGCTTCTGAAGAGATGTTCTCCAGAGCCCTGCAACACCAATAGGCAAGATCACAGATTACTTCTATCGAGTGGAGTTTCAGATGCGTAGCTCACCCCACATACATGCATTATTTTGGGTTGACAAAGCTCCAAAAATAGACAAAGACTCTGATGCAAAAGTGGTAGAGTTCTGTGATAAATATGTCACATGTCAAATGCCATCTGATCCAGAACTGTTGGGTTTAATTGATGTGCAAAAACATAGTGAATACTTTCCAAATCTTGTGACAAGAACAATGCAAAGAAGAAGAAGAAAGAAGAAATACGTTGCAGATTCAACTTTCCGAGACCTGTCTCAGAATGCACATTTATCACCAGACCAGGTATTGATGCAGAATTTAAGGGACAACAGACTGGCTCTGAAAAAAGTGAAGGGGAAATTCTGACAGACATCCGCCCAGTTGGCATGACAACTGAAAATGTCCAGAAACTGTTTGAACAAGTGAAAACTGTCCTCTCAAACCGTGAACAAAGACAAAAGTTCTATACTGCTGAGGAATTTTTTCAATATTTTGGCTTATCACAAGAAATGTTTCAGAAAGCAAATTGTCAGCTTACCAAACGGACAAGCATCGTACTGCAATGGAAACCACAAGATGTTTGGAAAAACCAGTACAATCCTGATCTACTTCGCTGCTGGCAAGCAAACATGGACATTCAGTTTGTTGTTGATACATATTCATGTGTCGTGTATATTATTTCATATGCCCTCAAAACTGAACGGGAAATGGGACTGCTGCTTGATCAGGCTCAAAAGGAGGCCATGAATGGAAATTTACAAGCCAAGGAGTCAATGAAAAAAATTGGCACAGTTTTCTTGCAAAACACAGTTCATACCAACTGGTGAACGTCCTATCAGAATGAGTGTACAGTTGAGTCAACTTAAACAGCAACATGATAACAGTCAGACTGATGACCAGCATTTATGGATGAAAAACATTGTGGACTGATACAAAAACAGACCAGACACGCCACCATTTCTAAACATGTGCCTTGCAACATTTGCCTCAGAGTACAGAGTTCTTCCTAAATCGCAAATCCCCAAAGGTGATAACAATAATGTCATCCATTTGAAAAATAACTTTGGGTTTATTACCAAAAGAACTAATGAAGACAAACCTGCTGTGATCCGTTATGTTGGACTGTCACCAATGAAGCAGTCTGAAGCCTACCACCAAAGCATACTGCAACTATTTTTGCCCCATTATTTGGACTGCCAACTGAAACCTGCACAGTTTGAAACTTACAAAGACTTTTATGACCATGGTGCTCTGAACAATGAGAACAACACATTGGAAAATGTCAAATCTATAGTGGGTAGAAACCGGGCTCTGTCTGAGAAAGAAGCGGACCAAATAGCTGAAGCAGAAAAGATGTTGAAAGAAAATGGGGAACTGGTAGACGCATGGGCACAGATTTGCCCTCAAGCTGAGCTTGAAAGACTAGAATGTCAAAAATTAACAGAGAAAGACACAAATGACACAAATGATGAAGAGTGCAGTAATGATAACATCCCAGATCTACAGCCAAATAAACAATCTGTTTACACAATACAGGCTAATGCAACTCAAATGACAAGAGCTGATGCTTGATAGTTGTTATGATCTTTGAATGGGGAGCAGTCTGCAGTTTTCTACAGAATTCGACAATGGTGTTTGCAGAAAGTCAATGGTGAGAATCCTCAGCCCCTAAAAGAATTCATTACCGGTGGAGCAGGAACAGGCAAAAGCCATTTGATCCAGGCTATTTATTTTGAGTCAACTAGAATTCTCAAAAGACTCCATCCTGATCAACCAGATGCCACTGCTGTTGTACTAACAGCCCCAACAGGTGTAGCTGCCTACAACATAAATGCAAATACTATACATAATACAGTTTCAATCGGAACAGACCTGTCCCTACCCATCAAAACCTTGACAGAAGAAAAAATGAACTCTTTGGGTGCAAAACTAGGAAACCTTGAAATATTAATCATCAATGAAATATCTATGGTTGACCACAGACTTTTAACATATGTACACGGAAGATTGAGACAAATCAAGCAACCAGGAGACAACAACACCGCATTTGCTAAAGTGTGTATTCTTGCAGTTGCAGACTTTTATCTGTTGCTCCCAGTGAAAGGTTCTGCTTTGTACAATGACTTCAATTACATAAACCTATGGGAGGATGAATTCCATGTTGCTGAGCTCACTCAAATAGTCAGACAAAAAGACTCAGACTTTGCTCATGCCTTGAATCGTATACGCACTCATACAAAGGACACACCTCTCCAAGACCATGATGTTGAAATGCTCAAAAGTTGTGAAACTGGAGAAGACAATGATGCATTACACATTTATGCTACAAATAAAGAGGTTGATGAATATAACCTGAAACGCTTAAATGTGACCTGTCCAGAGTCTGTCACCATAGAAGCACGTGATTATGAGAGAAATGCTGAGACAGGAAGACTACAGCTAAAAGATGGCCATCATCAAAGAGTTTACAATACTTGTCTCCAGAAATATATCCATGTAGGAATAGGAGCTCGTATCATGTTGCTGAAAAACATTGATGTGTCTGATGGACTTGTAAATGATGCTTTTGGATATATTGCTAAAACGGTGGATGCCAATCAAGATGGTGAAGGCAATGACAAAAATTTCCCAACTTCCATCCATGTGGCATTTGATGACCCCAAGGTCAGTCAAAAACAGCGGGCAAAAACACACAACATTGACCCTGAAGGAAGAATGATAACCATCCTAGAACCCGAAGAAGAAAATGTTACCCGTAATGGAGGCTTACGCAGACAATATCCAGTAAGGTTGGCATGGGCATGCACTATCCACAAAGTACAAGGCTTAACAATTCAGAGACTTGTGTCTCTCAGCAAGGTTTTTTCCTCTGGACAAGCGTATGTCGCTCTAAGTCGTGTTACAAGTCTAAATGGCTTAATGATTAAGGACTTTAAAGAATCTGCAATTTATTGTAATGCAAAAGTATCAGAAGCAACTGGCAAAATGCAGCCATTTAAACCACCTCTCTCTTCCACCAACAACACACAGTCTGCTTTTACCATCATATTGCACAACAAGTCTTAAGGCTCACTCTCCAGATGTTCAAACTAATACTCACATGAATAATGCTGATTGCATTTGGCTTACAGAGACATGGTTAGGAGTTGATGATCCACCACAGCAGCCTTGTCTGCTTCCAGTTCACACATGTTTCTCGAGGGCATAGTTATGACAATACTCATCCACAATTGCAACACTTGAAACAAGACTGTCATGGTGGAGTTGGAATATATCATTCAGTGACAAAAGATGTTCTGGTCTACCATGTTATAATACTGAGTGTTTGATATTTCAAGTGAAGACCATTTACTTGACTGCTGCAGTCGTTTACAGACCCGCAAGTTATCCTGTTGCCATCTTTTGTCAACACCTAAAACAACTGATTGACCTCATCGATTGATCTCCTGGCATGAAAATCATTATGGGAGACTTTAATGAAAATGCACTGGATAATGGTAAACTCTTGAGATTTCTCACTGAACATAATTACACCCAGTATGTACAAACAGCAACAACTGACAAAGGCACTTTAATTGATCATGTTTACGTGAAAGATTGTGCTAACATACTTGTTGATGTGCTGCCAGTATATTACAGCTATCATGAAATGGTACGTATTGCAGTTCTTTTGATTTTTCTTCATTTCCTGTACACATTATTAAATAATCCCATTATCATTGTCATCTGTCTGTAAGTTCTGTGACAAGTTAGCACATGCAATTTGTAAATATTTTTAACATAACTTATTTTTAGGACAGATTATACTATGTTATGACAAATTTAAACAAACACATCAAAACAGACTATTAGACATAACTTAATATAGACACACTCAGCAACAGACTAATTTCAAAGTCACTGTACACCTAAGAAATTCCATTAGAGGCTTCCACACTGCTTCAAGTTTTTCTGCCTTTCCCCTTGTAATTTAAGTCAGCTTCTCCATTACAATACAAGATGTCATCTCCTTCACCCACACCTGTTTTGAAGGTACATCTAATTTTTTCCAATATAAGGCAATCATCCTCCTGGCTGCAGGAGTCCAAAATCAATTAAAGTTGTCTGTTTTGAATTAATTATCAAATTTGGGGGATATATACCTAATACACACTTTTGCTTGAGAAGGGATTTCCACATTAACAATATCAGCTATAGTTTGAAGGATTGTTTTCCAGTATTGTTTTAATTTGGGACAGTCCCATACACAGTGAAACAGAGTGCCTCTCTCCTCTAAACATTTGATACAAGTGTCAGGGGGACCACTGGTTGAGTTTGACTGGAGCACTGTAGGTTCTCATCAACCACTTGTACTGTTATAGCTTCATCCTTCTATTAATTGATTGTTTTTGAGCTCTTAAGCATGCCTTTTCCCAATCAGTGTCTTCTATGTTTTCTTTCATATCTTGCCTCCATGCCTCTAATCTGTCAGTGGTAGACTCGTTATCATGTGACAACAGAGCTGTATAAAATAAAGAAATCTGTCTCTTCCCATTTTGATAGAGAACTATGAGATTTTCAAAATGTGATAATGGTGGTTCAGATGTTGTCTGCTTATATTTTGATAATATGAAATGTTTCAATTGTAGATGTTTTAAAAAATGTTTTTTAGAAATATAGTATTTCTGACACAGCTGTTCAAACATAAGAAGATTACTATATTTTTTGCACCCCTCTTCTTGCCCAGATTCTGAAACCACCATCTGCCCTTCCTGCCCTAAAAAAGGCACGATATGTCTATAGTATTTTTGAGAAAATGATGTGCATCAACTTTTATTTAAATATGAGCCCAGTCAGCCAGATGGTGGCGCTGTAACTAAGGCTTGAAAATGCGTTTTTGGGAAGGCCATGCCCCTCACACCGTAAGTCTGATTGACTTGAAATTTGACACACAAATCCAGCTCCATGTGCTCTACAAAAAGCCAATTGGACCATGAAGCTCCGCCTACTTAGATTTTTTGCTAATTAGCATAATGTGAAAAACAGTAAAATGAATAGAACTTTTGAAAGATTGACTCTATCAACACCAAATTTGGTAGACGGCTTCGGGGGATGAAAAGACACATTTCTACTATAAATGAGCCAGATTGGTCAAAAAACATGGCCGCCACGGACCAATGTATTTTTGCAATGGGCGGGGCTTAGAAATGATAATTACCACACCCTTTGTCCTACTATCACAAAGACCATTGGACAGAATTTCACCAAATTTGGTATGCATGCTCTAGGGGCGAGTATTAACTAATATCTTGAGTGCCATGTTCATAGGTGAAAGTGGGCGTGGCCTATTCGTCATTAACCATTATTGTTTGCGTTTTATTAATTTATGGCGAGCTGGAAGGACCCAGAGACACGAAACTTGGTACGTTGAGTATAAATGACGTCCAAATGCTGCTCCAAAAATTTGATCCCAATCCGCCAGATGGGGGCACTATAACATAGGGTGTGAACTTCGAAAGGCTCTCCCCACCAAGCCATAAGTGCTATTGACTTGAAATATTTCATATACGTCCTCCTGATAGTACTCTACAAAAAAGCCTACTGCACCATGAAAGCCGCTATTAAAGATTTTTGGCTAATTTGCATAATGTTAAAAACAGTAAAATAAATAGAACTTTTGAAAGATTGACTCTATCAACACCAAATTTGCTGTACGGCTTCGAGGGATGAAAAGACACATTTTTACTATAAATGAGCTAGATTGGTCAAAAAACATGGCCGCCAGATACCCATGTATTTTTGCAATGGGTGGGGCTTAGACATGATTGGCCATAACTCCCACACCCTTTGTCCTATCATCACAAAACTTGGTGGGTAGGTTCACAACGTGACTGGTAATCTGCCTACCAAAGTATATTGAGCTCAACCCATAGGGGGCGCTATAAATGCCATTAGCATATAGCTGAAAACCCAATTTGAAGAAATCTTATCATGGCTATGTGTTGCACAGATCTTTGAGGAACACAGCGGCGGATGTCATCAACCGCGGGGGATGAGGGTCAGGGTGGCCGGTTTGGGGCAAAAGAGGCTAGAACCCGCGGATTGCCGCTTGCGGCTATATTTATTATTATTAGGGTTCTAACCCCGAAGGGGTAGAACCCTTCTAAGATTGTGCCGGTTTATTAGGGTTCTAACCCCGAAGGGGTAGAACCCTTCTAAGATTGTGCCAGTTTATTATTATTATTATTTTTTGTTGTCTCCCGCTTGAGCTCAAATTCCCGTGAGCTGGAATGGGCCAGAAACTTGAAACTTGGCCCAATGATTGGAAATGATGTGCATCAACTTTTATTAAAATATGAGCCCAGTCTGCCAGATGGTGGCGCTGTAACGAAGGCCTGAAAATGCGTTTTTGGGAAGGCCACGCCCCTCACACCGTACGTCTAATTGACTTGAAATTTGACACACAAGTCCAGCTCCATGTGCTCTACAAAAGAGCCTCTTGGACCATGAAGCTCCGCCTACTTAGATTTTTTGCTAATTAGCATAATGTGAAAAACAGTCAAATGAATAGAACTTTTGAAAGATTGACTCTATCAATACCAAATTTGGTATATGGCTTCAGGCGATGAAAACACATATTTCTACTATAAATGAGCCCGATTGGTCAAAAAACATGGCCGCCACGGACCAATGTATCTTTGCAATGGGCGGGGCTTAGAAATGATTGGCCATAACTCCCACACCCTTTGACCTATCATCACAAAACTTGGTGGGTAGGTTCACAACTGTACTGGGAATCTGTCTACCAAAGCTTGTTGATCTCAACCTATAGGGGGCGCTATAAATGCTACACATGCGTATCTCAGAGACCATTGGACGGAATTCCACCAAATTTGGTATGCATGCTCTAGGGGCGAGTATTAACTAATATCTTGAGTGCCATGTTGATTGGTGAAAGTGGGCGTGGCCTATTCGTCATTAACCATCATTGTTTGCGTTTTATTCATTTATGGCGAGCTGGAAGGACCCAGAGACACGAAACTTGGTACGTTGAGTGTAAATGACGTCCACATGCTGCTCCGAAAATTTCATCCTGATCCGTCAGATGGGGGCGCTATAACATAGGGGGTGAACTTCGAAAGGCTCTCCCCGCCAAGCCATAAGTGCTATTGACTTGAAATTTTTCATAGATGTCCTCCTGATGGTCCTCTACAAAAAAGCCTATTGCACTAAGAAAGCCGCTATTACAGATGTTTTGCTAATTAGCATAATGTGAAAAACAGTAAAATGAATAGAACTTTTGAAATATTGACTCTATCAACACCACATTTGGTATATGGCTTCGGGGGGTGACAAGACACATTTCTACTATAAATGAACCAGATTGGTCAAAAAACATGGCCGCCACGGACCAATGTATTGACGCAATGGGCGGGGCTTAGGAATTATTGGCCATAATTCCCACACCCTTTGTCCTATCATCACAAAACTTGGTGCGTAGATTCGAAACAGGACTGGGAATCTGCCTAACAGAGCATGTTGAGCTCAGCCTATAGGGGGCGCTATAAATGCCATTAGCATGTAGCCGAAAAGCCAATTTGAAGAAATCTGGGGCTTATCATGCCTGTGTGTTGCACAGATCTTTGAGGGACACGGCGGCCGATGTCATCGACTGCAGGGGATGAGGGTCAGGGTGGCCGGTTTGGGGCAAAAGAGGTTAGAACCCGCGGATTGCCGCTTGCGGCTATATTTATTATTATTTTTTGTTGTCTGCCGCTTGAGCTCAAATTCCCGTGAGCTGGAATGGGCCAGAAACTTGAAACTTGGCCCAATGATTGGAAATGATGTGCATCAACTTTTATTAAAATATGAGCCCAGTCAGCCAGATGGTGGCGCTGTAACGAAGGCTTGAAAATGCGTTTTTGGAAAGGCCACGCCCCTCACACCGTACGTCTAATTGACTTGAAATTTGACACACAAGTCCAGCTCGATGTGCTCTACAAAAAAAGCCTCTTGGACCATGAGGCTCCGCCTACTTAGATTTTTTGCTAATTAGCATAATGTGAAAAACAGTAAAATGAATAGAACTTTTGAAAGATTGACTCTATCAACACTGAATTTGTTATACGGCTTTGGGGAATGAAAAGACATATTTCTACTATAAATGAACCAGATTGGTCAAAAAACATGGCCGCCACGGACCAATGTATTGTCGCAATGGGCGGGGCTTAGGAATTATTGGCCATAATTCCCACACCCTTTGTCCTATCATCACAAAGCTTGGTGCGTAGGTTCGAAACAGGACTGGGAATCTGCCTAACGGAGCATGTTGAGCTCAGCCTAAAGGGGGCGCTATAAATGCCATTAGCATGTAGCCGAAAACCCAATTTGGAGAAATCTGGGTCTTATCATGGCTATGTGTTGCACAGAGCTTTGAGGAACACGGTGGCCGATGTCATCGACTGCGGGGAATGAGGGTCAGGGTGGCCGGTTTGGGGCGAAAGAGGTTAGAACCCGCGGATTGCCGCTTGCGGCTATATTTATTATTATTATTATTTGTTGTCTGCCGCTTGAGCTCAAATTCCCGTGAGCTGGAATGGGCCAGAAACTTGAAACTTGGCCCAATGATTGGAAATGATTTGCATCAACTTTTATTAAAATATGAGCCCAGTCAGCCAGATGGTGGCGCTGTAACTAAGGCTTGAAAATGCGTTTTTGGGAAGGCCACGCCCCTCACACCGTACGTCTAATTGACTTGAAATTTGACACACAAGTCCAGCTCCATGTGCTCTACAAAAAAGCCTCTTGGACCATGAAGCTCCGCCTACTTAGATTTTTTGCTAATTAGCATAATGTGAAAAACAGTAAAATGAATAGAACTTTTGAAAGATTGACTCTATCAACACCAAATTTGGTATACGGCTTCGGGGGATGGACAGACATATTTCTACTATAAATGAGCCAGATTCGTCAAAAAGCATGGCCGCCACGGACCAATGTATTGTCGCAATGGGCGGGGCTTAGACATAATTGGCCATAACTCCCACGCCCTTTGCCCTATCATCACAAAACTTGGTGGGTAGGTTCACAACTGTACTGGGAATCTGCCTACCAAAGCATGTTGAGCTCAACCTATAGGGGGCGCTATAAATGCTACACATGTGTATCTCAGAGACCATTTGACAGAATTCAACCAAATTTGGCATGCATGCTCTAGGGGCGAGTATTAACTTATATCTTGAGTGCCATGTTGATAGGTGAAAGTGGGCGTGGCCTATTCGTCACTAACCATCATTGTTTGCGTTTTATCAATTTATGGCAAGCTGGAAGGACCCAGAGACACGAAACTTGGTACGTTGAGTATAAATGACGTCCAAATGCTGCTCCAAAAATTTGATGCGAATCCGTCAGATGGGGGCGCTATAACACAGGGTGTGAACTTCGAAAGGCTCTCCCTGCGAAGCCATAAGTGCTACTGACTTGAAATTTTTCAGACACGCCCTCCTGATAGCCCTCTACAAAAAACCCTATGCACCATGAAAGCCGCTGTTACAGATTTTTTGCTAATTTGCATAATGTTAAAAACAGTAAAATGAATAGAACTTTTGAAAGATTGACTCTATCAACACCAGATTTGGTATACGGTTTAGGGGCATGAAAAGACACATTTCTACTATAAATCAGCCAGCTTGGTCAAAAAACATGGCCGCTACGGACCAATGTATCTTCACAATGGGCGGGGCTTAGAAATTATTGAACATAACTCCCACACCCTTTGCCATATCATCACAAAACTTGGTGGGTAGGTTCACACCTGTACTGGGAATCTGTCTACCAAAGCATCTTGAGCTCAACCTGTAGGGGGCGCTATAAATGCCATTAGCATGTAGCTGAAAACCCAATTTGGAGAAATCTGGGGCTTATCATGCCTATGTGTTGCACAGATCTTTGAGGGACACGGCGGCGGATGTCATCAACCGCGGGGGATGAGGGTCAGGGTGGCCGGTTTGGGGCAAAAGAGGTTAGAACCCGCGGATTGCCACTTGCGGCTATATTTATTATTATTTTTTGTTGTCTGCCGCTTGAGCTCAAATTCCCGTGAGCTGGAATGGGCCAGAAACTTGAAACTTGGCCCAATGATTGGAAATGATGTGCATCAACTTTTATTAAAATGTGAGCCCCGTCAGCCAGATGGTGGCGCTATAATTAAGGATTTAAAATGCGTTTTTGGGAAGGCCACGCCCCTCACACAGTAAGTCGTATTGACTTGAAATTTGACACACAAGTCCAGCTCCATGTGCTCTACAAAAAAGCCTCTTGGACCATGAAGCTCCGCCTACTTAGATTTTTTGCTAATTAGCATAATGTGAAAAACAGTCAAATGAATAGAACTTTTGAAAGATTGACTGTATCGATACCAAATTTGGAATACGGCTTCGGGAGATGGAAAGACATATTTCTACTATAAATGAGCCAGATTGGTCGAAAAACATGGCCGCCACGAACCAATGTATTGTCGCAATGGGCGGGGCTTAGACATGATTGGCCATAACTCCCACACCCTTTGCCCTATCATCACAAAACTTGGTGGGTAGGTTCACAACTGTACTGGGAATCTGCCAACTAAAGCATGTGGAGCTCAACCTATAGGGGGCGCTATAAATGCTACACATGCGTATCTCAAAGACCATTGGACGGAATTCCACCAAATTTGGTATGCATACTCTAGGGGCGAGTATTAGCTAATATCTTGAGTGCCATGTTGATTGGTGAAAGTGGGCGTGGCCTATTCGTCATTAACCATCATTGTTTGCGTTTTATTCATTTATGGCGAGCTGGAAGGACCCGGACACACAAAACTTGGTACGTTGAGTGTAAATGACGTCCACATGCTGCTCCAAAAATTTCATCCTGATCCGTCAGATGGGGGCGCTATAACATAGGGTGTGAACTTTGAAAGGCTCTCCCTGCCAAGCCATAAGTGCTATTGACTTGAAATTTTTCAAACATGTCCTCCTGATAGTCCTCTAAAAAAAAGCCTATTGCACTAAGAAAGCCGCTATTACAGATGTTTTGCTAATTTGCATAATGTGAAAAACAGTAAAATGAATAGAACTTTTGAAATATTGACTCTATCAACACCAAATTTGGTATATGGCTTCGGGGGGTGACAAGACACATTTCTACTATAAATGAACCAGATTGGTCAAAAAACATGGCCGCCACGCACCAATGTATTGTCGCAATGGGCGGGGCTTAGACATGATTGGTCATAACTCCCAAACCCTTTGCCCTATCATCACAAAACTTGGTGGGTAGGTTCACAACTGTACTGGGAATCTGCCTACCAAAGCATGTTGAGCTCAACCTATAGGGGGCGCTATAAATGCCATTAGCATGTAGCCGAAAAGCTAATTTGAAGAAATCTGGGGCATATCATGCCTGTGTGTTGCACAGATCTTTGAGGGACACGGCGGCCGATGTCATCGACTGCAGGGGATGAGGGTCAGGGCGGCCGGTTTGGGGCAAAAGAGGTTAGAACCCGCAGATTGCCGCTTGCGGCTATATTTATTATTTGTTGTCTGCCGCTTGAGCTCAAATTCCCGTGAGCTGGAATGGGCCAGAAACTTGAAACTTGGCCCAATGATTGGAAATGATGTGCATCAAATTTCATTAAAATATGAGCCCCGTCAGCCAGATGGTGGCGCTGTAATTAAGGATTTAATATGCATTTTTGGGAAGGCCACGCCCCTCACACCGTATGTCTGATTGACTTGAAATTTGACACACAAGTCCAGCTCGATGTGCTCTACAAAAAAGCCAATTGGACCATGAAGCTCCGCCTACTTAGATTTTTTGCTAATTAGCATAATATGAAAAACAGCAAAATGAATAGAACTTTTGAAAGATTGACTCTATCAACACCAAATTTGGTATATGGCCTCGGGGGTTGAACAGACACATTTCTACTATAAATGAGCCAGATTGGTCAAAAAACATGGCCGCCACGCACCAATGTATTGTCGCAATGGGCGGGGCTTAGACATGATTGGTCATAACTCCCAAACCCTTTGCCCTATCATCACAAAACTTGGTGGGTAGGTTCACAACTGTACTGGGAATCTGCCTACCAAAGCATGTTGAGCTCAACCTATAGGGGGCGCTATAAATGCTACAAATGTGTATCTCAAAGACCATCAGACGGAATTTCACCAAATTTGGTATGCATGCTCTAGGGGCTCAAACTTTGAAATACACATCAGTAGGTAATATTTGAATTTATGTTTTAATGTTCAAATAAAGTCTCTATGTGAAAGTATAACACAAATGCCATTAGCATGTAGCTGAAAACCCAATTTGGAGAAATCTGGGGCTATGTGTTGCACAGATCTTTGAGGAACACGGCGGTCGATGTCATCAACTGCGGGGGATGAGGGTCAGGGTGGCCGGTTTAGGGCGAAGAGGTTAGAACCCGCAGACTGCCGCTTGTGGCTATATTTTATTTCTTTCTTTCTTCTCTTTGGGCGCGCAATGAATCTTGGGCAATTTATAGCCGCGAAGGAGAGTGGCAGTGTGTCCTCCAGGAAGAGGGAAAAGCAGGCAGCATTTGTGGGAGCATTTCGAGGATCCTTTTAATTGGGACAGGTTTTGTGCGGCGTATTCACGTAATCGCACACCCTGAATTGGGACACAGCCTATATACGCATGGCTGACAGGGATAATTAGACACAGGTGAAACACATCAGGGAGGAGCAGACAATTAAACTGGAGGACAATGGAAGGAAAAGGAGTGTGAGACAAGACACATGAGAATGGATAAAAATAAAACAACAAACAACAAAACCACAACTGAAACTATGACATGCATATTGCAATGGCTCCTTTGCACAACCCTTTTCTATCAAGTCAGCATTAATGGGAACTACATGAGTATTTTTTTTTTCCAAACATTACATTTTTCCCCTTAAACAGTGATAACATGTCTGCTGTTGATGTACACGACGAGTGCATTTTTTTATCTTTTATTACAAACATTATGTTCAATGAAGACCTTGTTTTACGTCACTAATTCTACTAATTCTAAAGATTTCTATATTTGCAATTTAAGAGATTCTCATACAAAGTGAAATATTTGTACTGGTCTGGGTGTCATTTGTCCTCTGTTACACTTTTGTCCATCAATGGATCCTCTTATCTCCACTTGCTCTCAGCTGAGAAGGTGGTTTTATATCACACTTTTTCATTCATAAGCCTGAACAAACTCTTGCAGGTTTTGCCCTGCAGCACTAGCTACCATTGTAACTGAACTATATTTGTGAAACCAACAGCCATGGCCAACCCAGAAGTAAGCTGCCTTATCCACCGAACCTGCTTCCTAAGATGGAGCCCCACCCCAGTATACATCAAGATATGTTGCTCTATATAAAAGCTAACTAACAACGAGCGGAGCCCAAAAATTTTAATGCTCTGGCTTCATCTTAACAACCAAATGAATGCCTTTATACACTTTGTGTTCAATTAAAAGTAACCTTTTTTAACACCACCATAAAGGAATTGAAGCATAGTAAAACACAAATTTCCCTCTTTATAAACATTTGAAAAATGGATTTGGGGAATATCCTGAAAACTGTACTCATCTCTTCAAAAATACTTTTTAGCTACCCCACTTCACGATCTTTAGATGGCGCAATGCTCCTTTATTTTTTTTCATCTGGATTTACATGTGGATAATTCTGTGTGTGGTCGCACAGTACAAAATACAAATGAATCAGGGGCCTTTTCATGAAAACATTTTGGATTGAGAGGTTCATAACACCAAGCATCAAGGTGCACAGTAAATAAGTTCACCTTGATGGCATGTTGGAGGTGTGTTGGTCGTGAATCATACCAAGAGCCTTTTTGTAGGATTCTGTCCTTTGATATTTATAACTGATCCACTGACCATACAGCAGCATATGTCTATATCTGGTTGACAAGACCTGACCTTTAAACTGCAACATAACTTAAAACTACTCTTTCCATCGGTTTACACTCATCCTTACCTCTCACTGACATGCAGAACATGCATCACATAAGGAACTAATTATTCCATTTCATGGCATCTGTAAATTCATAACTTCATTCCAAGTAACAGCTTGTGTTAAAGTATTAGAAAATAATTTTACCTGAAATCTCTGGTGTAACATTGTTCAGTCAGGACAGAATGAAGCCAGCAAAAGTTGGTAATTTCATTGTTTACTTTCAACTTCATGTTCAAAAAGTTACATAGTATTTTAACAATTAAAATGTGCTAAAGCACAGCATTCTAAACTTCTAAAAGCCGCTTCGGACAAATACAGAACATTTCAATGAGCATAAAAAAAGAAACCTGTATATGTATAATAAAAAGTGTAAAACACCTACACATTAAAAATCATTGAACATCACCATAATTGAAAAGAAAATGGAACAAGAAATGTACAAAATCTGTGGGAACACAGAAGGAGGAGGAAACTTTCATACAAGCGAGGTGTGTTGGAGTGTGATCAAGTGGTTTTAATCAAACATGTCATCATCATCTTCATCATCCTCGTTGTCTGACTCGTCAAAGTACTTCACCTCCTTCTTGACCCGGCCTGGTCTGTCACGGGACTGAGTGTTCACTGTTTTTCGGCTGTTGCTGTCATCGTCCTCATCATCTGACGGAGGTTTCTGAGGTTTCTGCAAAGGCAGACAGTTAACGCTTTATTATGGCTACCATTTATGTTTTTACAGCACTGAAACTGCAAAACACAGGTTGTTGTTTGGGAATCCTCAGGCATTGTACTAAATATACATTTTTCATTATCAGCTGTTTAAGTTTAATCATTACAGTAAAAGTACTCAAAATGCCGAAAAATGACCATGAGAGTGTTAAACCATTATGTCTACTGTAAACATATTGTTGGTACAGTCATATGTAAGCAGCATTTAACCCTCTGGCCTTGTTCGTTTTCACTACCCTCTCAGCTTGTTCGTGGCCAAAAATGGCCACCAACAGATTGAGTCTGTAATTTTTGGGATTTTGTATGTTTTTTGCTGCTTTTACTGCATACAATGTTTAATTAATATGAGTTCTTGTCATAGGTACAAAAAATTAATTCATTTTAAATTTTTTAACCCCTCAAATGCCAATTTGTTTGCACGATGCGCTTGTTGGAAACTACCACAAAAATGACCACTGCCTATCTTCTCAGTGCTACCGGTTTTTCTTGTATTATCAATAACACAGTCTGAGATATGTAACTGATTAACAACAACATTGATTATTATGCATTGTTATTTTTGAGCAGGGAAGGCAAAGTAGAAAAAACTCCCTCTTAGCTTGTTCGTGGCCAAAAGTGTCCACCTGCTGTTTACATTTCCAAAATGCTATAAAACTAAGATATATATTTAAAAAAATGACATTTTTTTTTTCTAAATTTTTTCATTTGCATCAGTCCTGGTCATGAAAATTTAAATTTCATTAAAATTCTGAATTTTAACCCTTTAAATGCCTATTAGATCACAAAATGCTGATGATTTATAAGGGAGAATAGCACCAAATCACCATGTTTTTACAAAATAATACATGCTACCTGAATTTTTCTTCAACCATCATTGCAGCTTAATGTGTGTCAATAATAAGCAGTATCAATGATTTTTATGCGTCATTAGTTTTTTGTGCAGTGACAGAAAAACATAAAAACTTCCTCTTAGCTTGTTCGTGGCCAAAAGTGTCCACCTCCTGTTAACATTTCTAAAATGCTATAAAACTAATACATGTATATAAAAAATTCCACTTTTTTTACTCCAAATTTTTAAATTTGCATCAGTCCTGGTCATGAAAACTAAAATTTCATTCAAATTCTGAATTTTAACCCTTTAAATGCCTATTAGATCACATAATGCTGAAAATTTATGAGGGAGAATAGCACTAAATCACCATGTTTTTACAAAATAATACATGCAACCTGAATTATTCTTTAACCATTATTGCAGCTTACTGTGTGTCAATAATAAACAGTATCAGTGATTTTTATGCTTCATTAGTTTTTTGTGCAGTGACAGAAAAACATAAAAACTTCCTCTCAGCTTGTTCGTGGCCAAAAGTGTCCACCTCTCGTTTACATTCCTAAAATGCTATAAAACTAATATATGTATATAAAAAAATTCCACTTTTTTTCTCCATTTTTTTTAATTTGCATCAGTCCTGGTCATGAAGACTAAAATTTCATTAAAATTCTGAATTTTAACCCTTTAAATGCCTATTAGATCACATAATGCTGATTATTTATAAGGGAAAATAGCATTAAATCACCATGTTTTTACAAAATAATACATGCTATCTAAATTATTCTTTAATCATCATTGCAGCTTAATGTGTGTCAATGATAAGCAGTATCAATGATTTTTATGCTTCATTAGTTTTTTGTGCAGTGACAGAAAAACATAAAAAATCCCTCTTAGCTTGTTCGTGGCCAAACGTAGCCACCTCCTGTTTGCTTACAAAATGCTATACAAACACTATATACTGAAAATATTTGCTTCTTTTTTAAAATTTGACATCAGTCCTGATCATGAAATCCAAAATTTTAATCAATTCCAGAATTTTAACTGGGTGGTTTTCTCATGTAAATCTCCATCCTCCAGGCATAGGAGGTTGCCACATTACAGGTGAACCAGATTTTAATGTCATGCTTTGCAGGTTTGTTGGGGATATATTGTAGATGTCAGTGGTGTGCATGGGGCGGGGGGGCAGTGGCCCAATTGTTGAAAAATGCACACTAAAGTGCCCTCTTGGGTGCCAAAATGAGTTCTAAAGTGCCCTCTTGGAAGCCAAAACACATGTCAAAGCACACTCTTGGGAACCAAAACGTGCACTGAACCGCCCACTTGGGGGCCAAAAAGTGCGTTAAAGTGCCCTCTTGGTTGGCAAAACACAACAAACTGCCCCCTTGGCTGGTTAAAACATGATAAAATGCCCACTTGGGTGACAAAATCAGGCGCTGAAATGCCCTCTTGGGAGCCAAAACGTGTGCTAATGTGCCCTCTTCAGTCGCGAGACCTTTTTCTGCTCTTCGCCCCTGACTTTCAAAAGGTCTGTGCACGCCACTGGTTGAAAATCCACAATGACCTATGGATGCAACAAGCTGCTCATCAACACACACATCAACCCCTGGATTGAATAAGAGGGGGAGGCAAGCCACCCACTTTTCCCACAGGATGCGAAATGCAGCGAGTTTATCATTCCTGAAGCCTCCTGGATGGGAGAGCCTGTCATCAAAGCAGATGTTAGCGCTGATCTGAGTGAAGCTGTAGAGGAGCATTGTAGCGCGAAACATGGCCCGTCCTGTCTTGGCATCCCACATGCCTCGTGTTGCTTCATGTCTTGAATGGTAGACGCCGGCCAGAATAAGAATTCCAATGTAGAATCTTACCCCCACTTCATCCACATCCCTCCAATCCTCACACCTTCACCTCCCATGCAGGTTTGTGTTGGTGCACAGCAGCTGAATGATCTCCTCTGTTATGAATAGGTCAAAGGCAGACCTCATGTTGCTGATGTGGGCAACTGTATACAGGGTGGGCCCTGGGGTGAAACCAGTGGATACTGGATTGTGGTGCAGGGTCTCTTCAGCAGTGGGAAACCACATCATTTTCCCATGACGAGACATCCGCTCACCCGCCAGCTCCTCTGTCTCTGCCATCAGCTGATCGGCCTCCATCGCAGTGTCTGTACCGTCTTCTTCCCCTGAGGAAGAGGAATCAGGCACTGGCTGGAAGTTGTCATCAGTGGTGTTGCTGTCATCCTCTGAGGAAGGTGTCCCATCATCTTCAGGAGAGGACATGTCCTCATCTTGGGTAGAAGATTTCTCCTCCTCAACTGCAGAGGATTTCTCCCAATCTTCACTCTCTGAGCCCATCCAATACTCAAGTGCTTCAGTCAGGCAATATGACCTTCTCGCCAGATAAAGAAGGACCTGGGAGCTGATAGGCTCACTTATAGCATTAGTACTGACTGCACCTGCATAAACTCCAGGACAGATTTATAAACAGTGTCAGACTTTGTTTTTGTTTCCCCAGAGGCCAGGGGTCAAGATGACCTGTGATCTTTTTTTTATGAGAGCAGCTATTTGAGTGTGTAGGGGCTATTGTGTAGTTGTGTGTGGCATTTTTTTATGAAAAGACCAAAGCTACAGGTATTTTCAACCTGTGCATCACAGCCAGGTTTGCCTTTGAAACTCAAAGCTCAATAACCTGTACCACGAGAAATTCACTGAAACTTGGAGGTATGATACACTATAATTCACTTGCCACTTTATCTTGCCAATACATATTTGCATGCACATTTTTTTTTTCATGCACAAACACACATCATTCCCTGACATCCTTAGGATCACACCTATGTCAAAATTGTGTCATTCATTTGCTCCATTGGAGTGCAGGAAGTCATCCTGCGCCACTAGTGGAAACTAAGAATGTTACCTGAAATTGCTCCCATGCCCAAAAATGGACAAATGACATAATCTGGTAGAAAACATTAAAAACTAAAATTTTCAAGTGTTGAGTCTAGAATGAAAGCCATTTTACCTAAATTATATGATTTTATACTGTAAATCACAAGGAATTAAATAATGTAGTTTTCATGGGTTTCAATTGGCCAGAAGTGTCCACGATAGAGCTATAAGGAACAATTGTAGATAAACAGTATAAAACTGACATATTTAAAGAGCAGGTTTTGAAAATTAAAAGATCAGGCAAAAATGCACACCCTTGGGAAATATCATTCCATTTGCATTAACACAGCTAAAATGATCAACAAAAAGGAAGTGAGGTGGACACAAATGGCCAGCATAGAGTCCAGAGGGTTAATGTAGTAGTTGGTTGAGGTGGAGCTAGTCTGAACTGCTGTATTTTCTTTTAGCAGATCATCTTCTGATTTATAACCTCAATTTCATTTAAAAACTACTTTTCCTGACTGAAGCTCATCTATGGCTGCTTGAGTACTGACATAAATGACAACTTTGATTTCTTATATGAACTTAAAAGGTTTTGTAGAAAATATTCACAAAATTCATAAAAAATAAGGGGTGAGAAGAGCTCGACTGACAAATGATCATGGCTGATTTATCAGCTTGTATCATTTGGATGCAAATATGTAACAATTGAGAAGTAACAAGAACTTCCTGTAAATACCTGAAATGGAAGTGTGTTTTAAGGCAAGTTAGAAATGGTGTCTCCAATACAAAGTTTTTCTATCAGAGGGCACTGGCAAGTTTATGTTTTGGCCTGGTTACTTCATATCTTGGGCACATTTCTTAACAATCACATCACAGGCCATTGTAGGCTCTTTTTAAGGGTGCTATATAATAATTATTATCATTATTTTCTTTGTTAATATACATTCATTATTATGTATTATTAATTTCGAGCCCCTGAAAAAAAAGTATACTAAAATTATTTATAACATTTACTGCATGTACACTCATTTCAGCTCATTGTGAGTCTTAGCTGCATTTTTTCTATTATTTACCATCGCACTAGTTTCTCTCCTCCTTTGTCTGTTAACAGTGGATGTGCAGCTAACACGCTGTGGGGCGGTTTCACTATGAGGGACTATTGCGGCAGGGAGCATTCTCTCCAAAACAAACACACGTAACAGAGCTGACTGGACTGGCTAAATACAGCTGCAATTAGCAAATGTGAATTGATGACAACTCATACCTTGATAAAGAGAGAAAGAACTAGGTGAGAAAGTAGACAGGTACTTCAGAACTCATAGTTTTGCCCACGAAATATGTCATAAATACCCTGTATTTATATATATTCTGCTTTATTCATTATCAGATTATATATCCTCTTCTAGCTGCACACAGTATGTTTGTGTGTGATTTTCAGTGCAAAAAGGGAAAAACGGGGAAGGAGAGAGTGTAAGACTGGGAAGAACCAAATGGAAAAAATGGACAGATGGTGAACATTGTTATCATGGTAAAACTGTAACCGTTCAGCTCATTAATAGATCTAAAATGAGAGAGCTTTGCAGCCCTAAAGGTCTGATTCCAGAATCACCCCTGAACCGCAATGCAATGTTCCTTAGCGAATAAGTCTTTTTACATTGTGTTTTTGTGTAACAACAATATTATTGACTGACACACTGTTAGCAGACTTTACAAATTATCAAATATCTACGTCAGTATTTGATTAAAATCAGTCAGAAACTTAGTTATCAGGTTGGCAACAGCATCGAAACATTGCACATCTAAGAGAGGTGCATACTCTGGAATCTGAAGTTAAAATCCTGCATGTCTACACAGAGCCCACAGGATACTAAAAGACGCACACACCCCAACCACAGTCTGTTCACCCTGCTGCCAACTGGAAAAAGACACGTAAATATCTGCTATCATACCAACAGACTACAGAGCAGTTTGTTTCCTCAGGGCATGAAACCACTGAACTCTTCTTCAACATTTCATCATAACATTTTTTTAAATTTCTTTTGTAGCATAAAGGGACTACAACTTGCATTTTATCGTAAATGCATCTTGAACTTTGATGTGATCCATTAATATATACATTATATGTTCTTTGCTGTGTGGGCCTGTCAGGATCTCAGATGAAGACGCCACTATTAGTTTGAGATGCTGTTTCTTCAGGTCTTGTGGATATTTAAGCTCTTATTTCAGCATGTGTTTTTTTCACCCTCCCAGACCTTCAGTTTAGCTGTGTTTGTGGCTGGAGTAGTTCTGTTGAGTACTCAGAGATTTAAATGGCCTTCATCCATTTACTACTTTTACAAACTAATGGAAAACATATCTCATTACAATAATAAAATATTTCAGCAATAGTTAAGACATGACGTGATGTTTTTGTTTATTGGCCCTAAATATTATTTATTTGCTTTTGATAATTATGAGAATAAACTGGTCTTGGTGTTGCAAACCACATTTTCACTTTCTCCATGTCTTTAGCAGAAGACTTTTGACATTTCTATCTGGGTGCTGAAGACTGCACAAACAGTGTTTGTCGTCAAGCCAATGAAAATGTAAACTTTAACAAACAGAACATCAGGCCACAGAGAGCGCAATGTACACAGCAAATGGAGTACCTTTTCAATTGCTTTCCCATCACTGATGTTATAAGTTCCAGTGCATATATTTTACACTTAGACACCAACAGTGCATCTGATAAATACAGACAGATGTACTCACTCTGCTGGCGGGTTTTGCCACTTTCTTCACTGGATTGTAATCCTCCTCAGATCCGGAGCCCTTCCTCTTCCTCCCCCTGCCTTTACCTACTACCAGAAGAAAATGTGACCATAACATTCACCATCAGTGATGTGAATTTGATTTACTCATGCTGAGGTTTTTTTGGTAGAGTAACAAAGAATCTGAGATGTACCTTTAAGAGCTGGTGCTGGCTTCTTGGACCCAGTTTCAGAGTCGGAGTCCCAGATGGATTTGTCTGGTTTCTTTGCTTGTGTTGCTGGTGGCTTCTTGGGTTTGGGAGCTGCATCGGAGGGTTTCTTAGCTGCTCCAGAAAACACATAAAAAACAGCATTAAATATTGCTTGCTTTTAGTGACTTATCAACAACAATCAATCATGTCAGAAGCTTTTCCCTACCTCCACTTTGTACCCTCATAGTATAACCCTTTGATGAGTCACACATTGTTATATGCATATTATAAAGACAATGAGCTCAAGTATCATTGAATTCATTAAGTTTTACAACCATCGTCTCCATTGTGTTATGGCCTTAGCCATCTATGCTGCTGTATTAGAGCTCCCTCTGGTGAACATAGTGAGCCATTACCTTTTTTTGCAGGTGATAGTTTGTTCAAAGCAGAGCTGCTGGAGTATGTGGAGAACACTGGGTCATTGTCCTCGTCACTGTCAGACTTTGATCCATCTACAAGACAACACAGAAGTTTAGCTGCTGCTTTTTCTCTGCAATTAACTCCTGGATGTACAGATTCTGAATGGGTGCATATAACGTCATCCTCACCTAAAATGCTCTGCAGACTCAATGTAAATATTAAGTGTATGTTTAATTGTTCATTTGCTTTCTTCACATCGTATCTGTTGTTACAATTAATTATCTCATGAGTGCATCCTCTGAGTAAACAAAGTAATCAGCTAATGTTGTTTTCATGAAACACTGAGAATTTATTGCAGTTAAGGATTCAACACAACTACAACACAAATGTCTTGACTGGTTGCAGTGTCAAATGTAGAAAAGGAAGCAATCAGTAACCATTATGTAATCAAATCACTATTGAAGAGAAAATGGCATCTTAAATCTAAATATGTTCAGGCTTCTTTGCCTATAATATTGTTAAAGTCTAAAATATAAGCGAGATTCTCTGTTAATTGTCTATGTGATGATACAAATGTGTCAAACAAATCATATCACTAGACAGGCGCGACTGCACACTAAAGCTGAGCTTGTACTCACCACTGTCATTGCTTTTATCAGAGAAGGCTGACTTTGATGAGAAGATGCTTGTCTCCTTTTGAGCTACAGCTGCAGACCTTCAGGGGAGCAGAAACAACATCGTCACCATTTCTCTTTTATACTGTGTATATTTTTATAATACCATTTACATAGCAAAATGAGTGTGTACATAGTTATTTTCTAAATGCGGGTAAGCCAGCTAAAAAAAGGGAATCTACTACATTAAAATTGCCATGAGTCAAGTTTGCCCTTGTATTTTTTCTCCCATGTGTCTCATGCTTGTCATCACAAACACGCCAGAATAACAGGGAACAGTAGAAGGCAGTGGATCATATACTTCATCAGGCTATGTCCAGAAGACTTGCTTTAAAAAGTCTTACTAAACAACATTCTTAATTCGACAAATAGATTTTTTCCGGAGCTGATAATGGCAGTAGCTAAGAAGCAAGAAATTTAAAATGCTGGGTCCGTGATTGTATTTGTATTCGTAGTATTTGGTTTGAATATTTCAATGGGAGTGGGTGGTTAGAAGACAAGTAATACACTCAGGGCAAACATCTTCAGCAGAAATTATTTTCATTGCGCGGTATAATTTTTCTGAAATTTTTATCTGAAATTCCTCACGCAACTTCAGATTATTGATATAAAATATCAATTAAGTAAAGAAACCAGTAGGGCTAACTAAACTAACTAAAGATTTAAAATAAATGTAGTGCATAACTAAGAAACAAATACTCCCTTTTAATTACACACCAAGTAACGATACTAAGCTGAAATATAAAGTGAAATGGGAAGCAAAATAAATAAAATACTTAGGAGTGTTAATTTGTTAGAAACTTGATAAAATATACAAAATAAACTACAAAATAATAAATGATATGATACAAAAAGATATAAAAAAAATGGTCCACACTTGGGTTAGACTTTAGTTCAAGGATTGAGGCGGTGACAATGAACGTGCTGCCTTGGCTGCTGTACCTTTTTTTTTTTTTTTTTTTATCATTACCTGTCAGAAGCCCAGATTCACAGTTTTCAATGTGGGGCAAATAGTTATCAAGGTTTATCTGGGCTGGAGCAAGACCAAGGGTAAGATTTAAAACACTTCAAATTGACAAAGACCATGGAGGCTTTGCAATACCAAATCTAAGGGAATATTTATGCTGCCTAGATGAGATACTTCATCTACTGGTGTTCTTCAGAGCACCAAGCTAGATGGAAACACATTGAATTAAATATGGTTAATTATCAACCTCAAACCAGATTAGGTGGGAAAGAACACAGAGACCCATAACGGAGAAAATTTAATCTTAGAGGATGCATTTAAAAATTGCTACAAGATAGTTAAAAATATAAACTAAAAGGAGACAGTAAACTTCTAATTTGGCCCTTCTCAAACATCTCAGTTTAGTCCTGGAGAAACTGACATCACATTTGCAAGGTGGAGAGAAAAGGGGATTACAGCGATGTGTACTCTTAGAGGGGAAAACTTTCAAAAAACTTTTGAAAAACTCAAAAGAGAATCTGATTTAGATAATGGTGCCCTGTTTAGATTCTTACGGGTAAGACATTTGTATGAAACGGAAATTAAAAGAGGAGTTTCAGCAGAAGGAAATGAAGTGATTGAAATGTTTACTAATGCATATAAATGTACACCTGTAAAGATCGTCTCTGCTTTTTGGTCATGTGTAAAATTGCAGGGTTTCTGGGACAGAGTAGTTCAGATTCTGGAAAAGATTTCTTCCTACAGGATACCCAGGGATCCCCGGACACTGTACCTGGGCTTGATTCCAGAAGGTACTATTCAAAAGAAAGACTTGTATCTTTTCAAACTACTGATCTTGGCATGTAAAAAGGCCATAACAAAAAACTGGCGGAAAAGTGACCCGCCATGCCTGGGACAGTGGCTGGATATTGTGGAGGAGATTTACTCGATGGAAAGACTGACTTACTATCTCACAATGAAAGCTGGACCAACAGTGGCATGAATGGACTATGTATATGAAAAAAGATGGGTCAAACACTCAGCAGATCTAATGGACAGTGATAAAGCCGCAACAAGAGTGGTGTGCCCCACCTCGACATCTATCTTTTTTAATAATTTTACTTTATTGTTCACCTCCCCAGGTTGGAGACTGCATTGTTGTGCACTTGATTTTGTTTGTGTAAAAGACAAAATGCAAACAAAACAAAAAGTTTCAAAAAAATAAATACATGTACTGGATAAAGCTGTAATATTTGCCACTGAGATGTAATGGGTTAGAAGAAAATTGCTTTGGTTTAAAGGGTCTGGGTATATATATATATATATATATATATATATATATATATATATATATATATATATATATATATATATATATATATATATATATATATATACATATACACACACACACACATACATACACACACACACACACACATATGGGGGGATTATTCACATATAAGACAAAAGTGTTGGTGGGTTTTATGTCAAGTGTGAAAGGGGTGTTGATAGCTAACAGTTTAGATATGACAGGAAATGTTGGGGGAGACAAGGTTATGCAACACAGATCCCTGATTAGATCTGAACATTCCAGACATGAATAAATGGTTACATAGTGAAACATTTGAGAGCACAGAATGATGTCCCAAAAAATGGCTGCAATCCAACTTGATGCATTTATTTTAATCTTACGTGGGCTTTTGTCTGGGGGGAGAGCTGGAGACTTCGTTGTTGTCATCCTCGTCATCATTATGGTCATTCAAGCGCTCCTTGGTCTCAGAGGAAGTGAAGTCATCTTTGAAAGACCTCACTGGCGAAGAGGCCACATCATCGTCACCGTTCTCCTCTTCATCAGCCTCTTCCTCATCCTCCTCCTCTGAGAAATCAAATGTGTATTTTGGCTTGGAAGCTGAAAGACAGGAGCAGAGTGGGTGCCATACCACATTATAATCACAGTGGATTTTGGTACCTTATGTAATAATTCTTCATGTTACGGCTGGGTTGCATCAGACTGTCCTCAGACATTTGAAGCCAACATAGGCTTATCAAACGTAGAGCCAGTTCACAAGTTTTTTTTGGGCTTCAGGCTCCTTTAAGTTGACTGAAATGAAATGCTACCAATCACCCTATTATACCTGGATACCTGCTGGGAAAGAGTCAGATCAAAAAACTTTTATTACAAGAGAATCAGAGACTAACACACATAGAATGGGTGCTGTAACAGTTAAACAAGCAATAGCAATTTGGTCTCAAGGGATAAGCTGTAAATGTATACTACTGTCAAATATGTTGGTAGGAAAACTGAATGGATTCAGTCTCTCTCCTCTAAAAGATCGAAGAACTGTGGCATTATAAAAAATGTCTCCTGTCTAGAGCTGTATCTATTCATAATAGAAATAGATATGAGTCCATGATGGCACCAGGGTGATGTGTGTGTACGATTAAGTCTAAATAATCTACAGCATGCATGGTCATGGTAATGAATAAAAGTCTGGCTACAGATGTGTTTTTAATTCTTTTAAACAACAACGTAGTTCCATGACACAGAATAGATACATCCGTTGTTGATATGGGTCTTTGTGACATTTGTTGACAAGAGGGAAAAAAACATAGAATAGCACCAGATTCACCATTTCGTTTTTGTTTTTTTCCCTTCTTAAAAACAAACTACAATTGACAAAGCAATTATTAAAAGCATTGCTTTTATTTTAATGCTTTTATTGTAAACAAAATTGCTCTGCCATTTGCACCTTCAAACTCACTTGAAAAAAAAATGTGTCCCTTTTTGATGAAATGCTTTTGTAAACATAAATTTAAAATGTCAGATTGCATGTTTTTATAAAAACAGATCAGTGTCCCCACTGGGATTGATAACGTGTGAACATAACTCACATTAAATACTTTTGTTTCCAAAAGGTCTTTTGTATCACTGAAGACCTGTAAACTACATTAAACATCTGTATGCATTGCATAGTAAACATCACATGTTGGTAGACGTACAGGACATGAGGTGTGTGCTTGCCGTCTATTTTACACATTTTTGGGAAGGAAGACGAGCCTGTCTCCTCTCTCTGGCTTGAGACATTTCCCATTGTGGCTTCATAGCACATACCTGGGGTTGAAGGTTTTCAGCATGTGGATTAACCCTGGCTTTTCCACTGCATATATGGGCTCCACATCTTTAGCGATATGCAACATGAGGGCCCCTTACTTCTCATTTGGGACACAATGATTGAATGATTCCGCTAATGTTGGCTACTGTATAGCGGGTGTTTGTGGGCTGCCGCAGTCTTGCACATCTCTCCCCTAACCCGTGAACAACAAGTGTCCCACTCTGATGTATGCGTCTGCTTGAGATGCTGAAATAAATTTGTCGGTCCACTGCCTTTAGTTGCAACAGCCTTTAAAACAAACCTTTCAGCGGACCGTGGTTTGTTCGAGGTCTGACGCCAAAGAACTTCTGACGAGATAATGCCTTTTTAGGAAGGAACACTTGGCTTCCTGCCATATTGTTGTGTTTGTTTCTCTGTGGAAAGTAAATGCGGGGGGGGGGGGGTGGAGCCCACTTAGAACTACGGAAGCCCATTTGGGAGCAGCGGCAGAGCAAGTTAAAGAGAAAATCTATTCCAATTTTTTTTAAATTGTGCTAAACCACAAAATTTGAATGAATTGATTTTACTGATTTATCGCCCCCGGCCCTACAACATTCTGTTTTGATAAACAAATTTTAGAGGAAGGATAACACACGTTACTCTTTCTTATGCATGTTTGCAACTAGTAATACCACAGTGCCAAAATACTTTTTAGACAAAAGTCCAACAATGAAAAAGTTACTTTGGTACAAGTACTCATTATGCAGAGTGGTCCAAATCAGGTTATATTATTGGATATAACTGGATTATACCAGTGATTAATAATGCATTAATGTGTTTATTGCTTTAATTTTGCTGTTGGCAAAGCTGGTGGAGTTGATTTAATTGATGTATATATATCTAATCTATTACTTTACATAATGCTGGTACCATGTGCTGGACCATAAAAGCTTGTCCAGGGCAAGTAAACTTTGTGTTTGTGCATGTGTAATTTCCGATTGGCCAAGTGAAAGGTAAATGTGATTTGTTATGTAACATCAAATTAACTCTGGAGTCAATGTCTTAGACAAAAACATCTCTGGAATGTTGCTAGCTAGAAAAATGCTTTTGTCTTAAAGCCAACAGTAAAATTTGTACTAAAATAAATCAACAATTCCTTGTTTTGTCCACTAGCCATCCACGATGTAGACGAATCAGAGGTCAGTGTTTCTGACTTGTCAACCAATTAAGCCTTTGTTTTTTTGACCGTGTGGCGGCTGTGATCTCAAATGCACCACGTTTAGGGAGGCAAAGTCTTACATTTCTTATGTAATTCACTTTAGCCCGAGCAAATAAAGTGCATTAAACATTAAAAGAGTAACAACACACATTCATTTTTGCTATAAATCTAAAAGTTTTGATTGACACCTTCCCCAATTTTACCAAAACATCTAGATCTACAAGATTCATGTGAATAACCTGGGTGTAGGCCTGAGCAATAAAATGACAGCAATATGCATCAGCGATAGACACGTCATCGATAGCAATAAGAAAAAAGGTCAATAGAAATATGTTTGTTAGTTTCATGGGCATGCATTAAATAGAATCCAATGGAAACATAAAACAAATACAGCCCTGGCTAATAAACAGCCTGTCATATCCCTTGATAATGGAGCGTACTACAAGCACAACAATGACTTAGAAAATTCGTGATGATGGAGAAGAAATTGTGTATAAAAAAGGACAGGTCACCTTGCCGGTATGGCACTATTTTTATTTATTTGCATCATGTTATTTGTGTGTTTTTTCCTTGTTGTGCTGTCATAAACATTACAACCTTTGGGCCTTAGTAACATGGTAAAAATTAGGTTAAATTCAACCATTTTTCACCTGTGATAAAAGTGATGGTGAAAGTAAGTAGGACAAGTCGCTAAAAAAGATCAATAATTATCGATATCGACCATTAGGAAACTTTACTATCGTAAGAGACTTTTCAGCCACATCGCTCACAACTTTTTGGGTAATACTAAAAATGGCAGCTTTTAGTATAAGAAGTTTGCAGATATGTCTGGTTTCAGCTATAAATTGCTGTCAAACTGTAAACACGAGTACAATGCAAGTGTGATGGTGGTTTAACTTATGACAAGGGATGCATATGGATTCCTTTCAGCCCATAATTGATAATTACCTGCTTCTCATTGCGGATACTGATAAGAAACTTCATAATTTCACATTTTTGAATTTAAAAAGAACCTCCTTTCATGTAGTTTATGAAAAAAGGGAAAAAAGGTCTTAGATATGTTGCACGAAGATGATTTAATGTTCCATATCTCTAACATGATTAGTTGACCAATATAAAACTCAGAATTATTTCCTCGAACCCTTGTGGAACATGTGTTGTAAATTGCAATTGGGTTATCTTCCATTAAAACTGTAAAAACGTCCACACCAACGATGACATGTTTGGCTCTACGCAGGTGCAGTTCAGCAGCAGACAACATGAGCACAATGGGCTTCCCTTCTTTTGTATCTTTTGGTAGATTGTAAACCAATTTTAAGGTGCAAGCTGCCACCCACGGTATCGGAGTTTGCAAATGCTGCACTTCTTAGTGAAAGCAGTATGGTTTCCTATTCAGTTTTGCTATTGGCAGTAATTTCACTGATACCACTAAACAGTCAATAATATAAATGTTTCTAATATCGACCCAATATATAGTTAATCTCAGGTGATGCCAGTGAATATTCATACTAGATTCAATGGGCCAACTTTACCTGATGCCCTCTGGGACTTGTTCTCTCTGGGGATAATGGGCTGACTGTTCTCCAGGTCACTTTCTGACTTGGACTCGTCTTCAGACCAGGGGTTTCTCTTCTTCACCTTCTTAGCAGAGGCAGCACCTTTGGGTGCTGGAGGTTTTCTCACTCTGGGTGCTCCTGCAACAGGAGAAAAAGATCACCAGCCTGTTTGTTGACTCTAAGCATTCTCACTTAGGACTGAGGAGCTCCTGGCTGTTAACAGATTTCAGAATTATCACAGCAGTACAAAGCATCAAGAGGCCAAGGGTAATAGCTATGTTCAAACTAGTCCAACACAGTATACCTGGGAGAAACAAGGCTGCATCATCTCTGGATATTTGAAGTTGACATATATCTGTCTGTTCTGATAAATCATTGATATACTGATACTAGGGATGCACATTTTTATTTTTTTTTATGACCGATAACCAATGCTCATTAACCAATTAATAACCGTTATTACACGGCTCTTCTTAATGCTGCATAAAGAATGGAGTGGCCTTTTTGCCTCTGATTCGCGTATTTCTCCGCGCTCTAAAATCTTTGCTCCGCAAGTAGTCCCGGTCACTTCATCACCGCAGCGTCTTCAGTTGCTAAGCGACGTCAGCTGATCTGTAGTCTACTTCATATGGGAAAAAACTACTCCTATGCCACTAGTATGGATGAGTTTCACATTAACTTTAATATTTTTGGTAAATACGGTGATTTCGAGTCTTGGTAAAAGGCTGAGTTGTCATCACAGGTCAAGAAAAGACGAAGAGGAAAGTAGCGAAGAGGGAGAAGCGAAACGGCATCGGTTTGACGAACTATTTCTCTGCTGAAAAACACTGTGAACGCCTGAACGGTAACAAATTAATTGTAAAAAGACATACTGTGTGACGTTTTTTTCGTGTTGGCAAGTAGCCGTGTAATAAGCGGGATAATATATAGAACGGCGGTCATTATCGGGAAAATAAGTCCTGACAGGACGAAACGGACCCCAACGCGAAGCGGACGGGTCTGGATGGATCATGACCGCCGTTCTATACATAATGACCGCCGTTCTATACATAATGACCGCCGTTCTATACATCATCCCTTACTTAACCAATAAGATTTAAATGGTCTATTGAGTGTCTGTGACCCATTCAAAAGTACCGTGTGTGATCTCCTCAGACCGCCGCGCGTCGCATCTTCTCCCTGCCATCATGGAGGGCAAAGTTTGCTGTGATGGTCCTCCATCATCTGATCCTGGATGTTTGCTTCGCAAGTGGTTCTGCATTGTACTGGTACTGCTTGAATATTTCAGTGCTGTACCGCATAGTTTGCAAATAACCTCATCTCCTTTGCGGTCGAAATTGTCACACATAGAACTCCTTTTTGCTCGCTTCATTTTTGCTGTGAAGTGGGCTGTGGCGGAAAGCACGTAAAGGCACGTGTTGCACGTGTCGACACGCTCCCATGAGTTGATTGACAAGTAGCTAAAAAAAATTTAACCGATAGTATTAATTGGTCAAAGTTCCTGTTATAGGTTAACGGTTAACCATGTGCATCCCTAACCGATACAGTCAACCCTCTACATTCTTTGAAAAAGCTCCATTCTAAAAGTTTGTGACTGAAACACATTTAGCTTTATCCAATTGGAGTTTTTTAATTCAGTACTTTGACATTAGGACGTAAGTGGCAATTGTTAAATAATTGAAATGTCAGGTCAGAAAGAAATAAATTGAACATGTTTGATGGAATAGTAAAAGTTTTCAGTTTAGTACTGACCAGGCTCTTTCTTCTCTTTCTTGACACGTGGAGCCTTTGGTTTGGCTGCAGCATTTTCTCCTGTTCTTCCCTCACCGCCTAAACCATCGTCATCAAATTCCAACTTCACCACTAGGTCTGCATCACCCTTTGAGAAAAACACAACCTGTTACAATCTTAAGACCTGATGCCTGACCCTTCTTATAGCAGGATTACATCAGGAGTTGTTACCTTCTTCTTTTTGGTTAGTTTCTTGGCTGCATCAGATTTGAGTGCCTGAGTAGGAGGCTCCACCCTGCGACCAAATGGAGAGGGCATTGTCTCCTCCAGGTTCATCTTCTTCACTTTGGGTTTGCCCACCTTTCCCTTAACCAGCTTGATGGCCTTGCCTAAACTCTGCTCCTCGCGCTCCTGGGCCTCCAGTTTCTGACAAACAAAACACAGAAAATAAGTTATATAGTGTATATTAGTTAAGTTATATAACTTTTAATTTTCTCAATACATTTGATTCTCAAAAAGAAGCCAGTATTAATATAACGGCAGAGTGGCCAGCATGAACACGAATAAAGGCCAGGTAGAAAGGTGGAATAACCTGCACTCAAATATCTTACATGCATAAGCATAATATACATTTTCCACAGACTTGTGTAATTATGACAAAGAACAACTCTGCTCTTAGTTTCTTTTCATAACAGGAAAACTGTTTTCATTTATCCATTCATTTTAATTCATTTTACTTTGTGTTGGTATCGAGACTACAAACTTGGTGTACAAAAAAAAGAAGGCAGAAAGTAGTAGAAATCAACCAATTTGTTTATTTTAATTTTGAAGGCAAGTGTATTAGCATGATGTGATAGGGATGTACCTGCCTCAATGTACCTTAATGTATTTTTTCCATGTTCTTAATACTTTTAACAACATAAGAAAGGGCAAATATGCTTGCATTATGAAAATGTTTATTCAACACTTCAAATCA